>JARQZJ010000129.1:1947500-2180000 GCA_030704895.1 Henosepilachna vigintioctopunctata
TCATTTATTGAAAGTTGTTCAATTGCCCGACATACGTTTCGGGCTACTAACTCATTCTCAGGAGTTGATACAAAAAGGTTAAAATAAAGTTTGGTATACAACCAATTTCCTCAAATTAAATTATGCCTAACTTTTTATATCTTTGATATCAACCTTTAGTTATCAATTCTTTAAGTGAGCAGCCCGACATATATTTCGGGTCAATGAACAATTTCTGTAGAATTTAGCCGAGTCTGATCAAAATTCAATAAAAATTTTTGTTCAGCTTCATTCTTCATTCGGATTATACATTTTTAATGAAAAGGTTTTGCTGTTTTTGAATTGAAAGCTTTCAATTTCCATTATTTATGGCTATCAACATAAGTACATTCAATTCTTCGGTTCTGTTGATAACAATGGAGCCAAAACTAGAAGAATAATAAGAAATTGAATAAATTGTGTACACAATTGTATTCAATTCGAATTAGCACTACTTTCATTGATATTTTTCAACATCAGTTGGTTCAGGTTTCCCGTATATCAATCGATATTTACTTTTTTCGAACGCATTTTATTGAACTCTTCTAGATAATGAATCAGAAGGTCGAAACATATGTCACATGTGTTCAATACTTTTGTGAAATTTAGCGAATATTTTGAATTTTACTATACATTCCATATATGTTGTTTTGATTTTTTCGTATATCCTATATAAGTAGAATAAGATTACTGATAATAACGTCAAATCCACGGCAATAAATCAAGGAATATATTTAAAAGGAACTGTCATTCACTACATAAGCCTGTGATAAGCTTTATTTACACTAGCAATCTGTCACTTGCAACCTTTTACACGAAATGACCCCCCTTATCGAATTGGCCATGATGAATTACTTTAATGTAATACTGAGGCACCCTCAGATAAGGGGTTGCGGAGAATGACTCGCACTTTTGGTATGCACCAGCTGTAAGATTTAATGCCTATAGTATAGGCCCTATACCTACCCCCAGTCACTGATCGTACATTGAGGCATTGATTTGTTTCTTTCAACGTTATAATCTTAGAATTACTTCTTCATCAACGATATTTTTAATCAGAAATTTTTCGAACTAATATCAAATAAGAAACTTAAACATAAACAACTCAACATAAACTGTATAGATTTGTCAGTTACTTTGTGGGCATATACTGTAACTATTGATATTCAATACAGTACAATATAGTGCAACTCATTGTATAATTTAGAATTATACAATGAGTAAATTCAATGGACGATGAATCTACTCTGTGATAGTTCATATTTAAATGAGAGGTAATAATAAAAACTTGTCTAAAAATCACTGACTGAACAATTCTTTATTCGACTAGTTTCGCCTTTTACAGCATTATCAAGAATGATAATGCTGTAAAATGATTCTTGATAATGCTGTAAAAGGCGAAACTAGTCGAATAAAGAATTGTTCAGTCAGTGATTTTCAGACAAGTTTTTATTATTACCTCTCATTTATACAACGAGTAGCACTATAACAATGCTACATCATATCATTGGTAGCAATATACCAATGCTATATTGTAGCTGAAGTAACAATGAGTTATCTCACAGTGGAGGATATATTATAAGCAGCATCATGTCTTCTACATTTAGCAATATTCATTCAGAGTATGAAATATACAATAACATTTCCTTATTCGCGAGGAAATGCTAATCTCCATTTATTGTCCATTAGTCAATTTTAACTCATTTGTTATCTCTGAAATATCTTAGTATCGTACAAATCCTTAATTGAGAGATTCTATTTTATATGCTGTTTTCTTTAAGTCAGATATAAACCTAATACCATCAGAATATTTTAGTTTATATACTCCTGTCATTTCGAAAATATTCTGCTGATTGTAAATAAGGTTTGAGTACCTCAGATTAATTTCCTTCAATATAATGACTCAAATTATTAATTTTAATAAAATGTGTTTTCATTTTGTTTCAATCTATGTCATCTGAAACAAAATAAAATTTGGTATTTCATGTTTACCGGTTTACAACATGCAACAATATTTCAATTTGTACATATACGAGGGTGGGGTGAAATGTTTCCGGTCTTACCAAGAAAAATGATGTTTTAAAATTTTCTTTTGCTTTATTTTTCAACATAATACCCATCAACACTGATACATTTCTCATAACGGTGTTCTAATTCACTTGTACCAGTTTCAAACTTAGATTCGTCAAGCTCCTCAAAGTACTGATTTATAGTTTCGATACTCTCAAATCTCTCAAAACTTCGTTGTTCTCAAATATTTTACCGCCAAGCCATTTCTTGAGTTAATGAAACACGTAATAGTTGCTGGGGGCTAAGTCTGGAGAGTAGGGAGGATGGGCATCAATTTAAACTTGTGGTATAAACGCTGGTGCTTTATGGTGATGAAACAAAATATTTTTCTACGCCAAATGAGGTCCTTCAATTTGCATATCGTCCTTCAAACGTTGCAATAAGTGTGCGTAGTATTGACCAGTGACAGTCTTACCCTTTTCAAGATAATCAATGAATATAATTCCTCTCGCATTCCAAAAAACAGTAGCCATAACTTTGCTTGTCGATAAAATTCCCTTTCCCTCTTTCCAACCCACCGTTTTAATTGTTCTTTATTTTCAGGAGTGTAGTGGTGAACCCAAGTCTCATCAACAGTTATGAGTCAGAATTCATAAACAATCAAAAACAGTTATGACGCTGAAATTCGTTTGGATTACGCCTATACAGCGTCAAATTTTCGGTAGAAATGTTTTTTCGAATCAGTTTTTTGTCGAGCTTAGGAAACGCGGCACCTATCTTGCATGCAGATTTTTCATGCACAAAGGGTTGTGCAAAATATTTTGTACACGTTCAGCTGACATCATACAGGTCTCAGCTATCTCATGCACTTTCAATCTGCGGTCTTCCAATACTATTTGATGGATTTTCCCAATCATTTCTGAAGTTGTGATCTCAACGGGCCGTCCTAAACGAGGCTCGTCAGAGGTGCTCACACAACTCATTTTGAATTTAGAAACCAACTGCTTAATAGTTGAATATGTTGTGAAAGAGTTCCCTAGTGTTGAATCCATCTGTTCTTCTATTTGTTTTAGTGAAACCTTTCAAATATAAGTATTTGATGACAGCACGTTTCTCCGATTTTTCCAGTTTCATGAAAACAACGGACGCATCTCGTGCAATGTGCTCTCAAACGCAAACTAAAGTAACGATTGGGCTGGAACTTTATATACTAGCTCAATAGGAATGGCACAGTAGGACGCCGCTCGAAAAGTAGACCTAGTGACCCTTCTCTTGGTCAGGCCGGAAAGTTTTCACCCCGCCCTCGTAAATACCTCAGACATTTCAAGAACTGTTCATTTCCAGGGCTCAATAATTCAAAAGATATATTTAGTTAAATGGAAATACGTCATAGAATTTACATTTATATGTGTGCGTATATAAATATAGTTTTTTATTGAAAATGGCACTAAATGAAATGTTACGAGATGAAATAAGGACATTCGTTTGAAAAATTCAAATGAATCAAAATCAAGATGCTACAGCTACCGAAGGACGTGGCACAATTGATTAGTTCCTTGAGGTATGATAGTATTTCGTGCATATTATTATGAATTATGAGCATATAATCTATGAAGTTGATTGAAAATTCTCTGATCTTTTGAACAAATATTGCTGAATGCATTGAATGACAAACACTTGGCTCAATTTGAAATTATGTAAATTACTTGACGATTGTTGCGGCGTGTTACCCCACTTCCACAAGTTGAACTGAAACAATTGGGGTAACAATCCAAAACAATTGTCAAACAATTAATATAACTTTATGAAACTAAGATAAGTAATTTTTATTCAATATATGCATAATTTTAATTGATTGTCGAATAATTTCTATGCCATAAACAATATAAATATACATGTGACATATTGAATTGAGTTATAAATTAAAACTCAATTCAAATATAATTATAACTTATAATTCGAAACGTGATTAATAATTCCTACACTTTTGGACGTTCAATCCTGCAAAAATACTTTTTATAATTTTCAGATCTTGAATTGTCATTGAGTTAAAATTCCTCATCATTTAACTTGATTCAAAACGATGTTGTCATATTTAATTTTGAAAATTAGTCGCAATTTTCATTTGATATAACAAAATAGTGAAACAATCAAATACAAATATTATTCAATAATCCTACTTCAAACTTATATAGGTCATTCTTTGAATTTAATCAGCATAGGTATAACGTCAGTTTCCATGAACGAAAATGTTAATCTATGGAGAAATAACGTACAACGTCAATTTTTGGAATATACCAAATACATTTGTTTGGGAAAATAGAACGCGAAAAATTAAATGTTAACACGCAATCCTTCGATTATTGCCTTAAAGCTGTTAGTGCGACTCTTAATCCTTCGAGTATGCCAATTACGTTCAATTCAACCTTGACTATCCTATAACAATAAGCATATTTGCAACGATAACGATTTTATCAGCATGGTATCACACAGAATTCACATAGTGATAATGAGTTTGGGAAAGAACTCGTTAGTAGGATCTCTTGTGGGAAAGTTTCTTGTTTATTAAACATTCTTAGCTATCTAATTGCTAGCAGCGCAGAATTTTGAACACATAAATCTGCCCTAAAGTGTATTAACCATTTCAATAAGTGTGTAGTGTCATCAACATTTCACATTTACCTACACAGTAGTGTTTATCGAAGTTATTAGTCCACGTAAACCGAACGGTGCCTTCCTGTTTTTCGATGGGGTCGAAAAGTTCCTTAAAAAGATCCTGGGACGAAAAAATGTTCCTTTTGTTGAAATGATTTGAAAATTTTGTCGAACTTACTACTTTTGAAGTATTGATAAATATCTCAAATATCAAAAAACTTTTTTCCAAATCGCGCATCAAAATAGTTTTTTTTTAATGTCACCGCCAAATTTTCACCAAACTGTAGGTATTGAAAATTTGTCTTCTGTTATAGAGCGTAAACCTTCATTGGAAATTGAAGGTGCAATAGAAAACAGTCAACTATAAGACAATTTGGCTGAGAAAGAGATCAATCAGTTTGTTCCTTTTACAGTTCGTAGTTCATTGTCGAAATTGAAAGACAATGGCACTAACATTGGCAAAGAATGTGGACAAATATTCAGGAAGTATTGAGCATTTTGATTGAAAATGTGATGAATTGATTATAACTAAGACGAATAATTGACGAATTCTTCATTAATTTGTAAAGTATAACGACACAAAGAACATGCGAATGGAATGATCGAAGAGTTTCTACGGAAGCTTGCAGGGTGGAATAATGAACAAAATATGGGTGTCTGAAAAATTCAGTTACATATTCACGTTTTGAATAGTATAAAAAGTGCCTAGAATTGTTTGCAAAATCTTCACCTGCTGTATAAAAATAAATTTGTACAAACGTCTGATGAATACAGAAACAATCAGTTGAAAAATATTTTGCATTATATCTTCAATGCAGAATAATCCACTTTTCTTAATAAAGAACAATGAAAGTGAAGGCGTTTTCAACAATAGCCCGTTTAACAAGTCCTGTTATAACCAAACAAATATGGCCACGTATGCCCATTGAAATTTCTATTCGCTTTTTATTCTATTAAAAATATTCTATTTGAAAGTTCTAATGGTAATCAATACAGAGCCAAAAAGATATATGAATATCCATATCAACGTAATGAGTAGTCTTTGCGGTAAATACTTAAAATATCCGCGTCATTTTAAGAATTTAAACTAGACAAAACTAAATCTAACCTAACCTATCCTAGCCTTATACTGTAGTTATCGATGACGAGGATATTCTAAATAATTAACGTCTTTGCTATTGTCAACTTTTGATATGAAGTTATCAAATAATTTTAGGCTAAATTAAACATAATTTTGACCGTGCATTGAGTTCATTCAACTGGCCGACCCCCGACTTCGGGGTTGGCGGTCGTAGTCGATATATATATATATATATATATATATATGTATATATATATATATATATATATATATATATATATATATATATATATATATATATATTATAACACTGAGACTCTTAATCGAAATATTTCAAATAAAACTCTCAGAGAGCTGTCTAAACAAATGTTGTGAACGAGAACCAACCCATCACTTTCGCGAGTGAACATTAAGAGCGTTTCGAAAAATTCATCGATCTTGTTGAATGATAATAGGATATAATTGTTTCATCATTATTATGAATCATCAGTCCATATTTAATCTATCAATCAAGAATCGATGACTTTCAAAACGAACATAGGTCCTATACCAATTGAGGGGAATGTTTCCTAGTGTAATATTCACGTAGGCTCCCTCTATCGGAGAAAAGACAAATAAACTCTCCCTAGCGTTCAAGAATTCTACTCATGACAACAGTAGTGCGAGTGAAAGGCTTTGTAGATAGTTCATTCGAACACTACAGAAAATTGTTCGCAATGTGGACGAATAATCCCATGCCTGATCGCTTCAGATCACGCTCAGGCGGTCAAAAGTATAGCTAGTTTCAGGATTCACAGGTCATTCAATACTAGTAAATACTGAGACTCTTAATCGAAATATCGACATATTTCAAATGAAAAACTCTCACTTAAAATCAGGGATTTCTCAGCCTACACAAACTAGTTATACTTTTACCCGCCTGGGCGTGATCTGGAGCGATTAGGCATGGGATTATTCGTACACATTGCGGACAATTTTCTGTAGTGTTGAAATGAAATATCTACAAAGCCTTCCACTCGCACTACTGTTGTCATGAGTAGAAATCTTGAGCGCTAGGGAGAGTTTATACGGCTTTTCTCCGATAGAGGGAGCCTACGTGAATATTTCACTAGGAAACATTCCCCTCAATTTGGTATAGGACCTATGTTCGTTTTGAAAGTCATCGATTCTTGATTGATAGATTAAATATGGACTGATGATTCATAAAAATGATGAAACAATTGTATCCTATATTCAACAATATCGATTAATTTTTCGAAACGCTCTTCATATTCACTCTCGAAAGTGATGGGTTCGTTCACGTTGTCAACATTTGTGTAGACAGCTCCCTGAGAGTTTTATTTGAAATATTTCGAATGAGAGTCTCAGTATATATATATATATATATATATATATATATATATATATATATATATATATATATATATATATATATATATATATATATATATATATATATATATATAATTTAAAACAATTAAAACAATAATCAGTAGAAATTAAAATTGTAGATATAAAAATGTTTATATATATATAAATTAGCGATTTGTAAACAATCGAATGAATTGTTTACAAACATAATAAATATATATATATATATATATATATATATATATATATATATATATATATATATATATATATATATATATATATTATTATGTTAGTCAGCAATCCACCAACTCCATGAAGAACTTCCTTCTCCTATCGAAAATCCACTTATTGATGTGTTTTCGCTAGGCATACAAATAATGAATTGTTTTAATTTCCTGGGAACAAGGCTATATAATCTTGGAGTCAAGTAAGTGAAAATTTTTGACCTATACTTTTTCCTGCTCTTGGTTTCACGAAATAGTCAACTCTTATTTTTAGTTTTATAGATGTACCTTGAAGGAACCAATGTCAACTTTCCCAGAATATCCGCATTAAAATCTGTTGAGCAAATAATTGCGATATATGAAAACGTTGAATTTAGTATAAAGCTCTTCACTAGAAAAAGTGAGTGGTTTTCCATAAATAATTTCTTAAGATCCATTTTTGCAAAACTTCGTGTTGGTACGCACCACCCCAGCTTATAATACCGTAATTGATTTGGGATTGTATTTGTGCGTGATAAAATATTTTTAAACTCATATTTAAATATGATCAATTATATTAATAAACGTTCCATTGCCGACAATGTTTTCTATCAAAAATTTATAACAAAAAAATTTTATTTAATCCTACATATCAGATGATAACATGCGGAATAAAAACTGAAGAAAATCTCCTAGCACAAAAATATATCCTATCGATACGGAAGTCGAAAACTGTTTTCATATAGTGAACATATTTTAGGCTGTCTCTCTAGAAAAAATGATCGATGTAACAAGATAAACAGTAAATACATATTGCATTTGAAACATATATTACAGTAGGAATTGAAAAGTATAAATATTGAAATCCAATAATGCGAATAAAATAGAAGTTTATAGAAGTCGTAAAAATCTTGTACCAACATCTTTTCAAGATATCGAGATAAAAAAATAAAACAATTAGTATTTCCAAATATCTGCTATGGAGAAAAAAACACGTTTCTTCGTTTTGTATCCATCAAGAAGCAAAGATATTTTATAGGCAACAAAGGCTTATTTAAATAATATAAGAAAAAGTACTAAGAACTACAATTGAAATCGTCCAAAATCTCACAAATTGATCTCAGCTTTTTCTGCCTTATTTTGTTTATGATGAAAGCCTAATAGAAATGAATATAAGAAACATAAACTTTATACGAAAAACTATTATTCAAAATGATCAGAAAATATTTCTAGACGAACAAGTATCTGTCGATAGAAAAACCATTTCAAATGATGAAATTTCTTTGATGATTGAAAATATTTTAAATCTATTTGGTTGGGAACATGATATTCACAAAAAGAGTTTGAGACTTCTGTTTGTCAAAGGTATACTGAAAAATTACTATATTCCTTTCGTATTCTGAATAATGAAAAATAAACTAAAACTCTAACAGCATTCAACAGTAAATATTTATATTGAAAAGAAAATAAGGAATAATTTTGAAATGAAAAATCATCAAACTCACACTAGTTTTCAGTTTTTTCCTAAGCTATTTCATATTTGGAATCAATATATGAATGGTTGTGAGTAATTAATCAGTTTATGCAATAAAAACAAAAAATAATTATATAACACTAGTAATTGAGAGTAATTAACAAACAAATAATCACAATTTTCACGGAATTATTAATCGAAATTTGTTTGCCATTACTGCAACATAAATATTTATATTAATTTTTGATACAGGAATCAATTAAAATTGATGTGGCACGATGAGGTATTGAAGTGTCTATAAATAACTATAATGATAACAGATTGTTACTATAATAGTGTATATTAAGTACAGAAGTCGTATAGATTGTCATATTTTGGCGTATCCTCATTTGTTTCAGTTCATCATTTCCACTCGAAATATAATAATTTGCATATAATAAATAGTATATTGGTACAAAACTAATCACTGATTTATGATAAAATTTCTACCACATAGTTTTTTCTTCAACATAAATAATACTTTGCCAAACACGATCAATTGCGGCGAATGATAAGTAGTTATTGGATTATAAATTTTACTACAAGAAAAAAGGGAAATATATTTCTGCAAAAGTCGAAAAAGTTAATTATCCAAGCAAATCTAAGTCAAGAAAATTTTCGGAGCAGATTTAGCAATTTAGGTAATTTTCTACCCCCTATACTTCGTTGTGAATACAACTATCAGCCTCAATTTCAAGCAACCCAGCAGGCATTGGACAAACATTGGAATATTTCAAATTTCATTCAAGTTGATCAAGTAGTTTAAGAATTATAAATAGTCAAAGTTTCTTAATTTGTCACTCACTGACTGAGCAATCATCAAAACAGGAGAAGAGTAGGTTTCTACAAATATAAAAAAAATTTTTTTTTAAATAAAAAATACTTTTCTGATTTTCACTATAATTAAGTTGAAACATAACAATATTGTTTTGCCAACACAGTGGCCTTAATCAGATTTAGATGATACACTGTGTAAAAATATACAGTTTTAAACAGATAAACAGTTTATCATCTACATCTGATGAAGCCACTGTGTTGGCGAAACAATATTGCTATGTTTTAACTTAATTATAGTAAAAATCAGAAAACTATTTAGTTTTATTTGAAATATGTATTTAGATTTTCATCAATTATCGACCTAATCGATTAATGAAAATAACAAAAGCTCATAAGACAGAAAGTGGACTTAAAAAAAATCTGTTGTTGTTATTCGAGAAGTAGAAGGGACGGAAAAGGAAAAAAGTGGGATCATCTACAAAAAAGATGAAATGCCATCAAAAACAAAATTTGGAAAAACCAAGTCTCGCATTAAAACACAATGTATCTGGCACGGAGGTTCACTTATCTCTAAGTGAAACATTACGTTGAAATTAATAAATTAAAATTAACACACTTGGCTTAAGATTCACTAAATATTTTAAAAACTCTACATATGTTGCAGGTGGTTAACCCATTATCAAAAGTATACAATATCTCTCATATGGTATATTGTATCATTTTGATAATAGGTTAACCACCAGAAATATAAGTACAGTTTTTTATATATTTAGTGAAACTTAAGCAAATGAGAGGTAATAAGATATACTTGTTAAAAATCACTGACTGAACAATTCTTTATTCGACTAGTTTCCCCTTTTACGGCATTATCAAGAATGATAATGATTCTTGATAATGCCGAGAAAGGCGAAACTAGTCGAATAAAGAATTGTTCAGTTAGTGATTTTTAGACAAGTATATCTTATTACTCATTTGAATATGAGCTATCAGAGTTGATTCATCGTACATTGAATTTATAAACATATGTAAGGTGTGTTAATTTTAATTTATTGTTTTCAACAATGTATCTCATGAATAATACATGTTATATTAAATAAGATCGTTCAGTGCTAATGCCAAGTCCATCTTCTTCATTCAAAATATTAGGTATTTTCATATGGATAATGCACTTATAAGATGTAGTTAGGTTAGCGAATCACGTCATAACTTAAGACAGAAGGTCCCTTCAGAAAGTACTGAATAAATTAACCGGCTTGGTATTACATGGATCTCACAACTTTTTACATTAGTTGAACTGAGATGCGAGACCTAGTTCAAAAACTGATATCACTTTTGACCTCTCACCAACGGATCGTTGTCAAACGAAAAGTTGTCGGTAAAGTCGGTCGGTATTAAGAATGTAGTAATTTTATTAGAGAAATTCAACACTGAACTTATATTTTCGACATAATTATCCGAACAAAATGACTTTAAATTCATTTACCACTTCCTTTTGATAGAATCAAGAAAATAGGTACATCCTTGAATTGTTGAAAGAATCTTAGCTTTGAAATACTTTATATTCAATAGTGTTGGCGTTTACTTGATGTAAATCCGTTATAATTGAATATAAACCTAAATTCAAACACTTGAACTTATGATTTACACTTTATTGACTACATAGCATGACGCGTTTCGTCGATACAAACGACTTCGTCAGATGCTTGCAGAATAATAACAACATTTTGAAAAACCCAAGTATAAATATCAGGGAATTTGGAATTCTATGACTTCGGGTCATAGAATCCATAGATGGAATATCTTAGGTAAAACCCGAAGTCATAGAATCCCAAATTCCCTGATATTTATACTTGGGTTTTTCAAATTGTTGTTATTATTCTGTAAGATCTGAAGAAGTCGTTTGTAACGACGAAGCGCGTCATGCTATGTGGTCAATAGTAGTCAAGTGTAAATCATAAGTTCAAGTGTTTGAATTTGAGTTTATATTCAATTTGAAATACTGCTTTGATTAATGGAAGCATTGGAGAAATGATTGGATTAATTCAGTATCTGAAGTAATATTGAAATAGCATTTTTATCAAGTATTTCCAGTTATGCGGGAAGAAGTAGATAAAACTAATTCCGATTATGGCGTTGACACGTGTTCAAAAATACTTGGAAATTGAAATTCCAATATACCCTCGATTTAATCAACTTTTCGTTAACTACAAATCGTTTCAGCCCCCTTATAGTGAATATATTACTGACACTTTTCGGTTTTATGCTATCAGTTTCCTTACAAAAGGTCATAAATTCTGGTGGTGGCTTCATGAGTCATCATACCCACAGATCAGATATAACTTTAGTATGTGGACATGGGACATGGGGGCAGTAGGAAGTTCCCTTACATCGTTAGGGTTGGATGCATAAATGGTATCTATTGGGAAACATGCGAAGTTCTCGCCTGCAAAGTGATCTGGTTATGTTGCTTAATGTATATCTGCGCCTTAATCTAGTCTAAATTTAGGGATGGTGAGATGATGGAGAGCTGAATATTCTTCACTGTTGAGATGAAGATATTTAAAAAGCGAATAAATGATGGGCGAACAAAATACACCACACGAAATATAAATGATAATTCATTTTAGTATTTATTTTCTTCAATTATTTTATCATTATAGATTCGACTGAATTATAAATACGATACCCGACTTTGGAGACGTTTGAAAACATTATATTAATAAATTCGATGGACGATGAATCTACTCTGTGATAGTTCATATTCAAATGAGAGGTAATAATAAAAACTTGTCTAAAAATCACTGACTGAACAATTCTTCATTCGACTAGTTTCGCCTTTTACAGCATTATCAAGAATGAATACATATTACAAAGACAACCTATAAATATTTTGCAGATCTGTTCGGACCACCTTGAATTTCGTCATAGAGGTGCGGGTTTCCAAATTATCAGAGATTTAACAGCGGTGAGTGGTTTAGGTCTAACTGGTCATAAAGAAGATCGTATTTATCGGATTTTTGAAGTTTATTTATTTCCATTGCTTCCAGGTAGTTCATTTTAATTCCTTTTTCGCAGTAATGAAGTATCTTAGGTTTGTCGTATCTTAGTTTTAAGTATCTTAGGTAGAATGTAAGTCGTCATATGTTGGCCAGACCGGAAGATGTTTTGAAACTAGGCTAAAAGAACACGTAAAAAACGGACAATCTGCTTTTCGGGAACATCTAGAGTCGACAGGACATAAGATCTCAAGTTGTTTTAAACCTAAGATACTTCATTACTGTGAAAAAGGAATTAAAATGAACTACCTGGAAGCAATGGAAATAAATAAACTTCAAAAATCCGATAAATACGATCTTCTTAATGACCAGTTAGACCTAAACCACTCCCCGCAGTTAAATCTCTGATAATTTGGAAACCCCCACCTCTATGACGAAATTCAAGGTGGTCCGAACAGATCTGCAAAATATTTATTGGTTGTCTTTGTAATATGTATTCATTCTTGATAATGCTGTAAAAGGCGAAACTAGTCGAATAAAGAATGGTTCAGTCAGTGATTTTTAGACGAGTTTTTATTATTATCTCTCATTTACATTATATTAAGCTTCCGACAGATCAGAAATATTCGATATTCATAATCTAGATTCAGGTTTATATATGTTTATTCATATAAATGAATAATTTCGAATATTCACAACTGTAAATAGGTAGACATTTGAAAAAAGGATTCATTCATATAATATATGAATATGAAATGGTACACAATTTATGAAAAAGAAATGGAATGAATATTTTATTTCAATATTTAATTCCTGAATTCAGTTTATTATAACAAGTGCATGTTAATTACGAGTGTCCTATAATTAAAAACATTTTTGGAAACATTACATTTGAATAGATCAGAAATAGTCAATATCCATAATCTCAATTCATATTCATATAACGTTATTTTGTTTCAATAATTTCGAATATCTTTTACAGCATATAGAGCGACAGGCCCAAAAAAAAAAGGATTTCTTCAAATAATATATGGATATAAATAAGAAATCGTACTCAATTTATATTAAAGTAAGGAAATGGTCATATGATACCTCAAATTAGTTTATCATCATAGCTTTAAGTTGATTATAAGATTATTGTTCAGTTAAAAACATTTTTTTAAATATTATAATACTGAAACTTAAGTAGATCATAAATATTCTTTCCTCATAATCTGATTTCAAATTTAGATTTTTCGTTTAATAATTACTTCACACTAGAGAAAGAAACTTGAAAAAAGACATTTTTATAATATATGTATAGAATTTATCACAATTGAAGCAAATAATTATTTACATTCAATAACTAATAACTCAAATAAGTTTAATGTTATAGATTAGATCACAAATATTCGATATTTGGGATATTTCAGAAAATGATATATTGATAATTCCAAAGATTCTTCACTGTAGACAGGGAGTTATTCCTGAAAAGAATAAATTAACATAATAAATGGATAAAAACAGGAAATCGTACAAATGAAATATGAATGAAAGCAAACAATTTTTTTTATTCATTTCTAGTTTTTTTTTCATGTTTTTTTCAATTTAATTTTAATATTGACTTGATTCCCGAAATTTTGTAGAATTGAAAACATTTCGAAAACTTCATAATAATTAGATTAAGACAGATCAGAAATATTTGATATCAATAATTTAAAATCAGATTCATATACATTGCAAAAATTAGATATTAATTCCGAATTGATATTTTTTTAAAAAGAATTACTCATATACTTATATAAATGATTCTCACATAAAATAAAATATTTCCAAGTTACATACAAAATGAAGATTTATATGGATAAAGAGGATCATAGATGTGATTTATCAGTGTCCTGTGAATCTGTGTACCTACATATTCCTTCTTCTCACTATGGAAAATATTGCAAATTGCTAACTGATATCACCAATACTTCGGTCTCATTCTACATCTCAAAATAAACATTCAATTCATTGCGTATGAATGTAGGAAAATTTTGAACGCTTTGTGAGAATGAACATTTGAGAAGCAATTGAGTCATCAACTTAAGGTCAACTGGTGTCATGTCACATATCACACATAATAAGCCGAAATAAATTCTCAGGAGAACATGAGATAATATCTCGTGTTCTCCTGAGTAGTTATCCTAACCCAAACCATTGCGTATGAATGTAGGAAAATTTTGAACGCTTTGTGAGAATGAACATTTGAGAAGCAATTGAGTCATCAACTTAAGGTCAACTGGTGTCATGTCACATATCACACATAATAAGCCGAAATAAATTCTCAGGAGAACATGAGATAATATCTCGTGTTCTCCTGAGTAGTTATCCTAACCCAAACATGGCATACTTCATAATAAAGAACTCATTTATTAAATAAAATCGACTGCTCAGTGTCATTAAATAGTGAATAAAGAAAAAGTGTTTATATAATTCATTTTCCATTATATATTATTTGTAAACTTTTGGCCTTCATAAGATTGAAACAAGTGATGTGGGTTGAAATTTTTCAGGAATTAATATGTTATCAATATTCCGAATTATTTTCTCTGGTGACGTTCCAGAAATGGGATTGGACTGCAATAAAAATATAGATCAAAATGTTGTTAAGTTGATAGTAAATATTATTTTCAACCAATATAGCCATTACATCCTTTTGAAATATATGATTTTCAAAAGAAATCAATAATAAAATAATTGAAATTTCATATTTGATCACGTGATTGAAAACGCACTGGATTGGCTAAATCGCGAGTGACGTCACCGTGCAGGAAATAGCCAATAGCCAGCAAAGGCTAATGTTCATTTCTCTGATGTCTTTGAACGTGTTTGAGTGTTTATTTCCTGGTTTCATTAGCTATTTTATTTGTAAGAGACAAAACAGGGAAATTATTTTGAATAATTATGAATATATATTATATAAGGTACGATGGAGAGCAATTTTGTTGAAGCTGATAGCAGAAATCTCCCAAGAATAGACGCTATTATGGTTGGACAATTTTTTAAAAACAAAAAATATAACTCACATACAATAAAGTATTGAAGTTTTATTATTTTTAATCTTTTATTTTACCAAAGTATAAAAATATGAAGTTACGAATAAAATCCAGTTTATTCCGTTCCAGATCAACAATAAAATACGTACGTAATTGATAACTTCAAAATATAGTAGAATGTATAGAGAAGACTATAACGAATATGTAATAAAATCAACTCGTTATTTATGTACGAAATATAGGAAATTATTTACTTACGTTAAAGTGATCTTCACACATGAAAGCGTGAGATTTTATAGCCATATCTTTCGGGTTTCTACGAGAGAGAATTAACCACCTTTTCCGAATTTCAGTGTTTGTCGGAAGGTTCAAAACATTTTCTCCGGGGTTTTAATAGATGTGCTAGTACATTGTGGCACTGCGAACCATTTATAAGACATTTTATCGCAGTAAAGTTATTAAATCGTCAACAATCACTAAATTCAATTGTCGACAGTCGTATTACAATGTGACTGTTACTGTGTTCACCACATTAAGTAACCTGTATAGCAGTGTTTTGGCGGGTTTCTTATTCATAAGAGAAAGTTTTTTCTATGTCATTTTCATAAAAATTCGAAATATTTAAAGAGAATTGATCGAATGGGAAATATGCATCAGCTATAACGAATAATCTGAGATATTTTTGTGGAAACAGTCAAATACCCTATTACGTGAGCACTGTAGGAGAACAGGTAGGGTTTACGCTTAGTTTATTTTTGATGACTAGGCGAAAGGGGTTTACATGGTGATTGAGTCAGCAATAGTTATCAATTTTTTTACAAGGTATAATACCCAAACATTGTTGATGTTTGGAAACGAAATGGATTTTCGGGGATCCCCAGAAATAATGAATACATTTAAGTACTCGCTCAGAACCGAGTAGTGGAATTACTGCGCGCTATTCACTTGTCTGAATTCCTTCGGATTTGACGTGTTTTAAGCAAAGCAAATGTTTCTGTACGTTGATCCACGTTCTTCAAATTTGAATTGTTTAAGATGTCGTTTCAAATAGACAGATTCAAGTTGTACCTAACAATGATAGTTTGAAAACTTCATAAAATACGAAAGTACAAAATTTACAAAAGTTAGTTAACCAAGTATGGCGTAGTTATGAGTTACAGAAAATGTCTGAAAAGAAACTTTGTCTTCAAAAGAATTGAAGAAGAAATGAAAACAGCGAATAAGAATAAATCAAATGTAATTCGTTAAAGTGTTTTTTATCCCATTATATCATTTCTAAAATCGAAAGTGCTGTTCTTGAATTAAATTTTTTTTTTTGCGTACCAATCATTACGTAAGCTTGGAGAGACCTATTCTCACTTTTTCTGACAAGGGGGAATGGGGTAAATGATTGAAATAAATCTGTTAACGTAATACTTGAACGGTCCCTTATAGGTTACGAATAAGGAAATTCATTGAGTTACCATATATCGCATATTGGATTCGATCTTTGACAGAAGTCAAAGCAAATAACAATTGGCCGATTCAGGCATTTATCATAATAGTAAAAGACGCTTCAATTTTTACTACATTTTTAATAGGAAAAAAGAATAATTCAACTGCAGTTGTAGTACCAAAAAATTTTATGCCATTTGACATATAATGAAATAATATACTTTTTCTTTCACACTTTCTGAGAAAACAGATTCCAGTTTAAATATAAAGAAATTCATCGCAAGAAAAACAAATAATACTTCAACGAATTTATATTCAAGTTCATTATTTTTATATGAAATTATAATAATAATAATTAAAATATTTGTTGGGAGTACACTGTTTAAGTAGGTATATCGAATGTAGGTTAATGCAATCAAGTAAACCTATTTTTCAAGAGGATATTACCATTGTTATCGGTATAAAGTTTTGCTAAACAATATTAATGATAAAGTATTGAAAAATTATACAAATTTACTGATATTGATATAATGATAAAGTGACACAACAATTTTTTTAATAATAGTACAAAATGCCAGAAGATGGTCCAATGACAATGTAACAAATCCAAACGTTTGTTTTTCTTCGGTGAAGGCCTTCTTTTTGCTAAATGTAATATAATCGAAATCAAGGATAAATGAAATTAATAATCGATATCAGATACCATTTATCATGAAATCCTGACCTAATTTTTCAAGAATAATTCAAGATATTCGATTTCAAAATCACTTTTATAAGTTAATTTCTTTTTCAATGAAGAAATACCTAAATGACTTAGGGTTTCTAAACGTAAACGCAGTATACTTATTAGAGCTGATTGCTGGAATTCAAACTGTTTCTTGCAAACTAGTTTTGATAATGAGTATAATAAATAAATCGTTTGATCTCAATGAATGGATACTCATTAATTACAGTCATTTTACTAAACGTTTTCATAAAAATATAAGGATATATATACAGTGTTAATGCCATTTATGGGAATAATCCGCTTCATGTAGTCTATTACTTCGAATAAGCGATAAATTATAAAGGTATAAGTGGTTTGATTCTTATGTAACTATCATTGCATAATATGCACAATGGCCATTTACTTACAAATGAGGTGATTTAATATTTCTAGTCTTTGAGAAAATATTCATTACTTCCATAATTATATTGCATACATATAAAAAAATATATATGTATATACATATATATGAAATCTATATTGAGATTTTCATCGAAATGTGGAAATATTTCAAAAGAAACTCCAAGTAAGCTGTCTACAGCACCAACGTTATCAAGCAAAACACCACCTATCACATCGGAGAGTGAATATTAAGTGCGTTTTGTAGCACATCGAATTTATTCGAAACACCTTCAGCGCTATTCCACCAAATCATGAGAATTATCAGTGGAATGCATTCAAAAAATCAAGATTCGATGTTTTTTCCAACGCACCAATGCAACATCTAGTGAACAACTCATCTGAGCTCCCTCTATCGAATAGTCAAGATAACCTCTCTTGAATATGCTAGAATGTGATCGTGAGAAGTTGGATGCATATTTCCATACAGATGGCAGTTTTTTTAGATATTTCATTCAATATTAGACCGGGCGCTAGAGGTAAGTGAATATGCATAATGTGAGTACCGAATTCCGCCAACGGATTTAAGTAAAGCAAAGGTCAAAGAATAATAATGTGAATCTTGCCGGTCGATTTTTTGGTCCATATTTTTTTTACCCCCTCTTCTCTTATTCGTAAAGGGAATGTATTGAGTACATGATATGAAATCATTTTAATGATTATTTTTGTGATAATTTATAGTTTTTTGTAATGGTAAAAGTCAGGATTGATTCTTAAATGATAAAAAAAAATCAAAAATGAAAGTAATACATTTTTTTATTAATAAAAAATTGAAAGTTACATGAAAAACCAGCGAATCCAAGCATAAATGTATTGAAAGTAGGTAAAAAATTAATCATTTTTATTTTTACATTTGTTATTGGTGCATTTACATAATGAAATACAAAACAATTGCGATTTTTTACAATTACAAGACATTGTGCGACAATCCGCAGTACATTTGCATGGTGGAATTAATGACTGTGGTGAAGACGGCTTCGTCATTTGTCGTGGAAGTAAGTCACCGTTGAGTTTTTCGTAACCAAATGAACAATAATCAATGGGTGGTAATTGTGTTTGATGAGAATTTTTCCATATAAATGTTTGTACAGTAGCCCTTAATAAATGCAAATGCAAAGCATCTGAAGTGCATATCACTTTCATCAAATTGAAATTGAAACCTATAGTTTGCGATATCAGTATAAATCTGAGTTCATCAGCAGATATTTTTTTCTTCGAAAATACATATGTGCAAACTGTTTCTAACTGTTTCAATTGCTCATTATTTAGGTCTAGGTTTCCCAAAGGCATAAGAGCTGTTTGTACAAAATCTTCAGACGCAGCTTTTAACCATTGCATTTTACTACCAAATCTACTAGTAGTGTCGCAGCCACTTACAGCATGTAATGCTGGCAAAATATCGCATATATTTTCACCCAGTGATTCAGCAGCCAAATGGCATCCTAGAAAACATTTCTTTGTGTGAGAACCGTCAAACCATAGACCGAGACACCCAATATTTGCTAAGTATTTCCAGAAATAAACCGCTAAGACGAATACATCTGTATCAGCGCTGATTATGATAATATGAGCAGATTGAATCCTTACTGCGTGAAATATGTGGGCGAACATTCTTGAATCAGCTTCTAAATGGTTTGATTGTAATTCAAGTACCTCACAAATTGAAGACCCTTGCAACTTGAAACATTTAGTTGTATCATCGAATCCTCCACAAATATACATCTCGCAGTCTTCTTTTACTTGTGCATATTTTGGAGCATTAGCGCAAAGAAATCTAACGAGTTGCAATTTATTATGAGCGTTAGTTAGAAAAGCTTTACAATCAGTAGGAATTTTTGTTGAATCGTTGCAATTGAATAGCTAATGCAATGCCCTAACTTATTTAATATACTTATTAACTGTTTTGATCTAGTTAAGTGATGAATTGATTCAGCTAAAGCTATATGTTTTGGCGTCTGCTTCTCAGTAACTGTAAAAAATATGTCATAAAATACAGATAACGCTCTTTTATAATAGTTCGCGCTCAACTTTGCATTTTTGGCATTAAACAAAGCTTGTAGAAAAATTTCCCATGTTTCTGACAATTTTCCATTTTCTAATAATGTCTGAACCAAATTTTCATCACGTAAATATCCAGTAGGTATTAATTCTGTTTTTAATAATTCTTGACGTAATGCTTTCGCAGTCTCAATGATGATACTTTTTGAATTGATTTTCCGAACATGTTCAATTATTTCCGTCAATGGTATATTTCCCATAAACGCTAATGATGATTTTGATCGATCAACCGGGTAAGAAAATAATATGTTTTCACCAAATTTATCAATAAGTAGTGATTTCACTACACGATTTTCGACCACTGCACCTTCAATGGTTGTAAGTACAGCGAGTCGTTGAGCTAATGAGCCCACTTCAAAACAATGTGTTGGTAACTGGTTTTTAATTTCATCTATTAGTTTGTCAAATGCATCCATGAGTATTTCTTTCGGGATCTGATTTGAAGGTCGACCGGCTGGCATCTTAGAACTTCGCGGTAATCTTAAATAATCAAGGTAACAATGTTTGTGATACCTCACTTCGATAGCAAATAAATCTTCAGGTCGTTGACAAGTACTAAGTTCAGTGAAAACATGGTCTTCTTTTCGACGTGCAGTACAAATTTTTTCCGCTGCTACAATTTCCGAACATAAATGTAGCTGCTTATCTTTGTTTCTCGTTATCTTTTTACAAAATATGCATTTCAACGTTTTTTTCAACGCTGGCGGTGGCCTTGATGACGAACGAGATTTTGGAGTAAGCTCCTCCACGTTTGCTTTGGAAGTTGAAGCAGACACTTTTTCTTGTTTACGCAACGCAATTTCTCTACGCCGTATTTTCTCCTCACTAATATAAGTGGCTAAACAGTTTTGGTGCCATGAAAATTCTTGTTTTGTGGAGTCTGGATCATATAGTTCTGAAAACTTCTCACTAATGCTGTCTTTTCTTCTATTTGCTGCTTCTTTAATATTAAGCAGCGTCTCTGGTCTTGGATTTTTCACTAAACCACTCGAATTATCGCAAAATAAGCAAAATTGTTCGTTAGGTTTTTTCTTTTCAAATTAACCACCTCTAACGACATTTCTAATGTTTTTCAATACAGTACACTTTTAACAGGCACTAAGAACTCACGAAAATACTATTTTTTATATGTATATATAAAAATACGACTTAAAAAAGCAACGTCTTTACGTGAATAGATGTAGAAACGCACTAAACACGCAGCTGCCTTATGCTTACTCTATGGGCGAAGAGGGGATGTGAAGGGAGCGGGAATGGACCATTATATTGGGCGGCAAGATGTGTTTTGTTATTATTGAGGGTCTCAGGTATAAGAATCCGGTCATAGTTGCCGTCACTCGGATTTTGCATACTCAACTACCTCTAGCGCCTGAGCTCTTATAATAGGTAACGCGACACGAGATTAACCCCTAAAATTAATTGCATAGGTATTTAGGTGGTTTCTTATTATACATTTATTAGTATTTAGGTAGTTTCGAAGATTGAGTTCTACAAGGCCCTGTCAAAAACAACTTTTCCAAACCTGAAATCTCACGCTCAGAAGATAATTTCGATGTATTCCTCTTCCTACATCTGTGAACAGGTGTTTTCTACTATGAAGCTTCGCAAAAACAGTGTTATAAACCGATTGACTGACCATAATTTAGCTTCACTACTGCGAATCAGCTCATCTCAGTTTCTACCAGATTATGATCAACTTTGAGAATCTCAGTCACAGTTTCATCTGTCTCATACGCCTTCATGCTCTTCTAAGATTAATCATTTTTTGTGACTTTTTTGGAAGTTTTTACCATTTTAGTATATAAGTTGTGTATGATGTAAAATTGAACAATAAAAAGGTTTAGGCCTATAACTTGTATTTTTTTTGTTTTTTCGGCCCGCCTGTAAATTTTTAAATTTCATTTGGCCCTCCGTTAAAAAGTTTGCCCATCACTGGTATAGACTATCAAGATAACTATCGAGATAAAAAATAGAGAAATGCAATTATTCACAAATTGACTTTGTAATCAATTCATAAATTGAATTTTTAAGACACTTAGAATATCCACAAACATTCTGAATTAAAAAAACTCTTTTCTTCTAGTAGTAAATAGAAGTATATCGCTTTCAGAACTCTTGACTCAATCATTACATGAAGAAAAGATAATAGTTCTGTTAAGTCTGGAGTATAAAGTGCATTTAATGAATGAATGATTGAATTATCGCATATGTACTGTCAAAATATTTATATTTTCAAGTGTTTCACGCATCATGATAATACACAAAACGAACTTTAGAATATTAATCAGTAAATATTCGGGTGAATGACTTAATAGATATGAATTTCTCTTGAAGGATAGATATGAATATTAACCTGCTACATAAAAGTACCTAGTGTTTTCACAGGGCGGGTAATTCGATTGTTAAGGGAGGCAATTCAAAAATGGTTTCGACGAAGTATAACCCTTTCCTACTTTTTAATTTTTGACCTTTTCACCCTGTTCGGGGGACATAAGAATTTTAGAAATGATAAGGTTTTTTTGAATTATTTGGATTGAAAAAAATATATGAATAATATTTTTGTTGAATATAAACTTGAATTCCAACATTTGAACTTATAATTTGCACTTTATTGACTACATAGCATGACGTGTTTCGTCGTTACAAACGACTTTAGATGCTAACAAAACAATGCCATGCTATACATAGCATGGCATTGACTTGCATATGACTACAGTCAATAAAGTGTAAATCAAAAGTTCAAGTGTTTGAATATAAGTTTATATTCAATGAAGAACTATAAAGAATTCATAGGGCGAACTAAAAAATTGAGTGGGAATGAGTGGAATGAAATATGTTTGGTTAAGTGAAACTGATTAAAACGACCAGTTTGTAACGTGTGAATTCCCCACACTACCGCCGCCACTGAATTGTTGATTCAGTTGACTTTTTTATGTTCTTCGTCGCTGGACTCTTGCATTCGTTGCATTGAATGCATTTGTTTACCCCTTCATGAATGAACTCCTCCGATGCTCTGCGAACATCTAAAATGCAGATATAGTGGACTGAATTCTCGTTGCACTTTCCTTTTTCATCAATTATCCATCTAAGAAGTAATATCGTAATCTTAAACATAAGATTTTTGGTAGATTATAATTACTTTGATTATATTCTTATCTTAATACGAAGTGGATTAATTAATTATTATCTGCGGCGTCTAAAATGAAGTCACCTTCGCTGGAGCTCTCAAAGTACCTTCGCTGGAGCTCTCAAAGTACTCTGGCTTGAGCTATATTTCATCCTTCGCTGAAGCTCTCAAAGTACCTTGGCTTGAGCTATGATTCAATCTTGGCAAGAGCCTCAAAATTATCTTGATTGGAGCATGAGACACACGTCGCTGGAGCTTCAAGATACATATTTTAAAGGACAATCTTGTGAATCCAACATCTATAAAGCTATATAGATAAGTTATTTTCTTTTATTGTAAATACGTAGAAATCTAGTGAATTAATACATTTTAACATTGTTATTACTGAGTGTCAATCATACCGAATGTGTGACCCCTCGTTTTCAGCTAGCCTGGGTTATTTATAGTTAAAACGGGGGCTATAAGTTTTTTATAAAATTTATTCACACACAAAGAGGGTAAGGTAAGTTCATACTGGAAATGCTGGACTGGAGGCGGTCTAGCCATTTCTCATTTTTGCGATATGTACCTAACCACCTCGTTCTTAACAGGTCAACCAATCGCGACATATATTCGGAGTAAGTATTATAGGGGAAAATTTTCTTTCAAGTTATAAGAATTTCAATGTTTTCAGTGGCCAGACGATACATTTCGTTTTACGCACTCAGATAAGTCATAAACTACTACGAAATTGACAACACCTGCCAGAAATTTCATGGACACGCGGCACCATTGTCTGAGGAACTTATTTTGTGAAACAGACTAAATATTAATCATTCTTGAGCTATATAAGTTTTCCTACAGATAACTTCACATGGATATAGATCGATGTGAAATTCCTGACGAAAAATTAGCTCATGCTGTCTACTGTTTTGTGATTTTGAAGATTTCTATAATTTGAAAGAAAATACTAAGACTGTGACAGTAAAAGAACTCAGGTAACTCAAAAATATGGAGATCTACGTGAAGATGGATAGAGTTGGCAATATTGCCTACACGAGGTCTTTCATTGTTTTTGACTATTTTCCTCTCTTTCTTGGAATGTTGAAACTCAGAGATCAGAAAATGTTATTTTCATCAATATCGAGCAAATATAGGCCATAAATACTCAAATGTATGCACCCTGTATGATCACTATAGAGTCAATATCATAGCTTATCGTCAATTTTATTGATAATATTGATGTAACCTTCAGAAAACTGTTTCCGATTTCATATTTATTGAAAGGAAATGGATATACTTACGAAGACGGTGAGCGTCCTCAACAAAGAAATTAAAAATGCCGACGTGCATTCACTATGTTAGTATATATTTGACAAGAGGCCACCTTAAAGAACAATAAAATCACTGCGGCCGGTAAAAGGAAGTAATAAAAATCTATTTTACAAGACAGACACAAGCATGGCTCCCTAGAACTGAACGTGCCTTGCTGTTCTTGCACAGACATGCAGTAAATATCTCTGTACTTTAGTAGATCGTAACAATTGAAGTTTATTAGAACACTATGACGTGCCTTCATTACTTCCATTTGCGATTAATTGATTTGGGGTTGAGGCTTAATTGTATAAAATGAAACTTGTTATTCAGTGAATTCATTACAGGAAATTCAGAGAACAATTATTCACTAATGAAGAGAATTGTTTTTCATGACATTTTATAAGAATTCTATTTTTCAGGTTTGGAATGTGAATTTGATTGAAGGTTTTCGACAATGCAACATAATTCGTATACAGGGTTAGTTTAAAGTATGGAAACATCTGAATATCTCACAAACGAAAAAAGATAGAAATACGATCTTAACAGGTGTTGTATGGTTGCCATAGGAGCATATTTTCACCTTAAAACAAAATATACAGGGTGGTCCTAAAAATCGTAATGACTGCAATGATGGATTTTTTAAATGGAATACCCTGTATATTATAACAGTTTATGAATTCTTTTGACCTCTAGAATAACTTTGATACAAGGTACCATATGCCTAAATTCTATGGTTACGCAGATATCGGCACTTTAATTATTGCATACCCAAATTATGTCTGCCATATGTTTACGCAGATCTAATGAACGGCAGACATAAAGACATCATTTTACACATATTGCAGGGTTGCCAGGGAAAATAAAACAAACGGAGGGATAATGAAAAGCGTACCGACTACGCCTCAAAACTTTTATTCCATTAATATTATAACTTAAATCCTAATAATAACAATAACCATCATTTAAAGAAATGAAAAAAATATCAAACAAATACTACAATAAATGTTCAAAGTGCGAACCATTTACGATTTGACAGTATCCAAGTCTTTTACAAAAATGTTCGATTGAATCACTTAGATATGTTTGTGGC
Organism: Henosepilachna vigintioctopunctata; assembly: GCA_030704895.1. Taxonomy (NCBI): domain Eukaryota; kingdom Metazoa; phylum Arthropoda; class Insecta; order Coleoptera; family Coccinellidae; genus Henosepilachna; species Henosepilachna vigintioctopunctata. The sequence continues at coordinate 1,973,318 of JARQZJ010000129.1, forward strand.
ATCAGATTTATCTCTTGCAAAATACGAGCTTGTAGGGTTTGTAAATTTAGTGGTTTATTCTTGTAAACTTTATTTTTAAGATATCCCCACAAGAAAAAATCTAAAGGAGTCAAATCCGGTGACCGTGGCGGCCATTCTATTGCTCCTCGACGTCCTATCCATCTCTGTGGAAACACTGTATCTAGGTAATTACGTACAGCCAGGGTGTAATGAGGGGAAGCACCATCTTGTTGATACCATATGTCATCAGAAGGTAACATGGGATTGTTGGGATGGGGAAATATGGCTGCTATTGCTGGCACAATATTATTCCTTAACAGGTTCAAATATTTGTCACCATTTAAATTACCTTCTATGAAGAAAGGTCCGATTATGTGGTTATTAATAATCCCTGCCCAAACATTTATTTTCTGCGGCCATTGCGTGTGTCTCTCCCTCATCCAACGGGGATTACGGCTAGACCAAATCCGGCAATTATGTCTGTTCACTTCACCGTTGAGGCAAAACGTTGCTTCATCAGAAAATACAATTTTTTTTTCAAAATTAACATCAACATTCTTCTTTCCTTCAACTAATTCACAAAACTGCAATCTGCGGTCTGGGTCATCTTCTGCAAGTTCTTGATTGTAGTGAATCTTATAAGGTTTCATTTTTTCTGACTTCATAATTCTTATAACGGACGTCTGAGCGATATTGTTGTCTAGCGCTAACTGGTTTGAAGATACTTGAGCATTTTCTTCAACTTGGAGTAGCACATTTAGTTTCGTATCATCATCTGTAGCAGTTTTAGGCCTGCCAGATTTAGGACAATTTTTAACATTTCCAGTATCTGTATATCTCTTGATAGTTTTGCAAACGGTTGATCTATTAATAACGTGTTGAGGATTCAATTCATTAAATATTCGTGTAACTTCTTCATACGTTCTTTTCTTGTCACCAAAACCTCGTAAAATTAGTATTTGTATGCGTTGTGTATCGCTAAGGTAAACCATTGTTATAAAGTGATTGACACTAAATAATTATGACAGTTCACTAATATTTAGTTAGAAACCATAGCCACCTTTGTCACAATGGCTTATCTTAGCGATACACAACGCATACAACTACTAATTTTACGAGTCTTTGATGACAAGGAAAGAATGTAAACTTACACGAATAATGGTTCGCACTTTGAACATTTATTGTAGTATTTTTTTGATATTTTTTTTTCATTTCTTTAAATGATGGTTATTGTTATTATTAGGATTTAAGTTATAATATTAATGGAATAAAAGTTTTGAGGCGTAGTCGGTACGCTTTTCATTATCCCTCCGTTTGTTTTATTTTCCCTGGCAACCCTGCAATATGTGTAAAATGATGTCTTTATGTCTGCCGTTCATTAGATCTGCGTAACCATATGGCAGACATAATTTGGGTATGCAATAATTAAAGTGCCGATATCTGCGTAACCATAGAATTTAGGCATATGGTACCTTGTATCAAAGTTATTCTAGAGGTCAAAAGAATTCATAAACTGTTATAATATACAGGGTATTCCATTTAAAAAATCCATCATTGCAGTCATTACGATTTTTAGGACCACCCTGTATATTTTGTTTTAAGGCGAAAATATGGTCCTATGGCAACCATACAACACCTGTTAAGATCGTATTTCTATCTTTTTCCGTTTGTGAGATATTCAGATGTTTCCATACTTTAAACTAACCCTGTATATATATATATATATATATATATATATATATATATATATATATATATATATATATATATATATATATATATATATATATATATATATATATATATATATATATATATATATATATAATATAGTCGGAATTGCATCACGAAGTGTAGACCTCGGTAGCTTAGTTGTAGAGCAACCTGCTCTAAGTAAACCTGAGAGACCTGGGTTCGTATCCCAGTCGAGGTTGAAAACTTTGGTGGTGTAATTTCGATTCCAAATTTACATATAAATATTTCTTCATAAACAATATGTCCGTACGTGCATGGTTAGCGCGAATAATATTCACTTCATTTTGGTGTACATTCATTTTGGTTTACAAGTATAATTCACATATTAAAAATTCGAAGAATGTCACAGTGAACGTTTCGATGGAGTATAGTAGTGATGGAGTGAAGTACTCAGATACTGAGAAAGAGCAATTGGTTAACGGTATGAGTGTAACAATATTTTGAAATTTTTTACATAAATTGAATTGTATTGAAATGTATTGAGTTGTATTCAGATCTAAATGGAATATTTTTTAAGGTAGGTTCACCACAGTCCCTGGTCTTTGTGAGCTAACCATTTATGGTATATTTTTGTTTTTATTCGGGAAATGTTAGTATATAATACCTACCCATTATATTGAAATCATTTCTGAATATTATTGTATCCATCAATTATTCTTGAATAAAAATATTCTTATTATTATTATTATATAAGCTAAGTACACAATAACTTTCTTTCGATAATTTTCAACAAATTATTCTGAAGAATATTATAGCAGAAGAAAGAAAGTTTTTATGCACTTTGATGGAAAATTTCTGATATATATATATATATATATATATATATATATATATATATATATATATATATATATATATATACATATACATATAAACGACTAACAGAGGATATAATTTTTTTTATATGTAAATAATTCTCATCAGAGAATGTTTCTTCTTTGAATCGACATATTTATTGCATCTTTTAAGGAGATAATAAATAACTGTTAATTGTCAATATCCGAAGCTCATTCAGACTTGTATAAATATGATAAGTAATTATTGACAGGAAATGAATGAGCCAGATATATTAATATACACGCAATAGGATTTTCTGAAGAATTGGGGCACATACACGTAAGTGAGGAATTTATATCAGTTCAGAAAAATAATCATTGAGAAAACGACAGAAGGGGCCAATTTAAATAATCTTCGGCCATATCCAGTTTTTAGAATTTCAACATTCAATATGCGAAGAGAAAAAATCTCAAGTATACACCTACAAGTGCATAAAATTGGTTCGTAAAAACGATTTTGTCAACTAAATAACACAATATAATTATGAAATACTGCAGTAATGAACTAAGGGTATTTGAACATAATGAATTGAGGGTATTTCTTCCCCAGAAATATAACTTTATACATGATATAATTTATCTACTTTTCCCACCAATAAATGTACTTTCCGCATAAATAAATGTACTTCTACAAAAATAAATTAATGATGAAGCGATGTTAAAATAACTGTCGACTCCATAACAGCTCCAACAGAGTTCAATAAGTACATCTACACGTTTAAATTCAGTTACTTTGATGAGATGAATATAGATTGGACACTAATCAGTAAAAACATCATGCAGTTTTCAATGCAGGCAAGATGATTGATTAATACAATTGCAATACTCTCGACAGCTCGTGTTGCTTTTCATTTGTTGTACTGGACAGGTTAGGACTTCAAAATTGATTGAAAACTGAGTTATTTCAATGTGGAAAACATGTTCATCGAAAGTATATGAAATAGTACACTGAGGTCGAAGAGGAAATTTCATTCGATAGGATTATATATATTTCAGTGTTTTCCAATAATTAAATATTATATCCATAATTAATTAATTCGGTGTTTCGTCGATTTTTTTAATATTCCTTTCTTCATTTTACAGAATACGAGTGAAAAGAAAATTCGTATTACTTCTAGAGGTCATTGATTTTGGATAACTCTCATCTATAAAAAGATATTGAAAAATTTTGAATGATGCATTCATTCAATTCAAAACAGTGAGACAAATGTTGTCAAAAATTTAACATTTCGAAAATATGTTTATTCTATGCCATATTTCGATTGTTTCTGCTACTTTCTGGACATAAAGATCGAAAAATATGAAAACGAAAATATAAAGAGAGCAAATTACAATTTAAGACGTAATCTTGTTTGAATTTTAATTGAAAAATTTCGAAAGACTCAACAATCGTATTTTTACTTAAAATCTTCCACAATATAAAGGGTGATTTTTTAAGAGTTAAGTTTTTCAGGTTGGCGGCACTGGTTGGTAATGGAATCCAAGCTTCATCTGTTAAAGTGGAAAGTTTTCAGTATACTCTGCCATTTCAACATGGTAAGACTTACAAAGCAGAGCAACGATTGCAAATTGTTGAAATTCACTATCAAAATTCGTGCTCTGTGAAAAATGTGTATCGTTTCTGTTCGTGCTGTTATCACCAAATTTCGCACCAAGTTTATTTTGTTGGACATTAAACCATTGTCTCGCATGCGTACAGTGCCTACTGAAGAGAATTTTACAGCCGTAGCGTACAGTGTTAACGAGAATCGTGAAATGTAAATTCGTCGCCGTTCTCAGCAATTCGTCATGTGTTACTCAACCACATGGAAAATTTGACGTGTTGATTTGGGCAACTTCTGCAAGAATTGAAGCCGAATGACCTACTACAACGTCTAATTTTTGGTGAATGGGCCTTAGAACATCTTAATGAAAATCCGCTGTTTTATCGAAAAATTGTGTTCAGCGATGAGGCTAATTTCTGGCTTAACTGATATGTACATAAACAAAACTGTGTAAAAATAAACGACAGTTTGGAGTGGTTTATTGGCTGGTGGCATCATCGGTCCATTTTTCTTCGAAGACGACCGTGGAAGAAACGTTACCGTCAACGGCGAACGATATGGAGCCATGATACGCAACTTTGTTTTGCCCCAGTTGGCCGAGTTGAACTTGGTTTACATGTGGTTTCATCAAGACACGTGTGCCACATGCAACACAGCTCGTGAAACAATGGACATGTTGAAGGATTAATTTGGTGAGCAGCTTACCTCGATATGGTCTGTGAATTGGCCGCCAAGATCATGCGATTTGACACCTCTGGATTATTTCTTGTAGTGTATGTGGACAAGCCGAACACGATTGAAGCCTCACAGGATAACATAACACGCGTAATTCGTGGGATACAGGCCGAAATGCTCGAAAGTGACGCAAAATTGGACCTTCCGAATGGACCATTTGATACAGAGCCGCGGACAACATTTACATGAAGTTATCATGAAAATGTAAATGGCAATGGTCAAGTTATCAATTTCAATAGAATATTTGATTAAAAAAAAACTACTCTCAAAAAAGCACCCATTATTATTCGAGTTAACTGAATTAATCAATTAAGGATTCTATTTTCTTCAAACGAACTCCAATATTAATTCGTCATTTCTGGCATCTAATTTTTCCGCTCAAACTTTATTAGGTTACCGCTTTCATAAATACCGATTTTGAAATCAATTCAAAAACTACCTCACCATTATTTCAATAACCTCAAATATTATTTCAATAAAATAGAAAAAAGTTCATTCATCATCTATAGATTTTTCTCAGATCGAATACAAACACAAAAATCCATATACCTTTTTACCTACCTATTACTGAATTTTTCAGTTGTCCTTATATTTTAGTTGTAGACCTATCATCTATTAATTGTAGTAATACATTATGTAAATTGTTAATAAAATGCCTCAACTGTATTTTCATGAAGTTTAATTTTAATCATTGTAACTCTCACGAATACGTTTTCTAATATATTGGTAAGTTTAAAGGCCTCGCGTAATCATTGATAAATGTATTATAGTAAAAATCTATCAAATGAAATATATTCATTCCTGCCTTATTTCTCAGTATAGTGTTCAATCCTGCTTTGTCAAACATTTGGACATCACGTATTTGTGAATCAGCATCGCCCTAAACATGACTCTGTTAACATAGCCATAACATAATTGAATCAGTGTTACCACACGCAATTTCCCCAACTTCTAGTCTGGACAAAAGCTTAATTCGATATCCCTGAACATTAAGCTCATCGAATTATTTGAGTTATAAAATAATTAGAAAAATTAAGGAAAGGTGAATAGATTTCCCTTAAAACTTGAAATGAAGATATAGATTACATTTTTTTAAATTAGAAATAGTGTGAGTATTGAAATTTTGAAATTTTGAACGTTTTGAAATTACTGAAATTAGTCAATTACGGAAATTTATGTCCCTTGGTTGAAAAAGATCGATTTTGCAGATAATAAATCTATATTACGAAGAGCAGGAGTGATAGCAATGATCAACATAAACATAATAACATGGGAGAGAAACAAAAAAGAGGTTACGGTCACATATCAGTCAATGAAACTGATGATTATAATAGTAACAAAGTTACTGAATATTCTCGAATCTATTGGTAAAACATGGTTTGATATAAATTGAATAATAAACACTTAACAGCATTATATCATCGTTTGTCAATTTTTTCGAATTGTCACCCAATTATCAGAAATTAAACTCAATTGTACACTCAGTTCAACTCGAAAATCAAGTGAAAACGCTAAAGAATCGACATACAATATTGTTCTGTGGACTAAGCCAAGTGTTTTTTCTGAATCATAAAATATTCACCATCTGCTTCGAATAATTTTTATATGGTTCAAATGATGTTCATATAATGTTCTCAATGTTAGAGAATGTCAACTTAGACACCACGATGGATAAAAGCCCAATATTATCTGTTTCTGTATTTTAAGTGATCAGATTCTGTAGAAAACTGAGCAGTTATTGTCCACATTGATCATCAATCGTTGCAATTTCCAATGATACAATTATATTCTAAGCGACTAGACAAAGCTCTGCCATAGAGCGGTAAAGTAACAAAAATTAAATTTGCTGAACTGGCCGCCAGGTCTCTTAAGGTAAAAAGGTTAAAGATATCACTTCATCCACTGACTGTCAACTGTTGAGCGTAAGGAAGTTTGCCGTGTCAGCTAGTATATAGTTATATACATATGCTCATAAAATACGAGTACCCCCATTTATTTTTTATTACCGCTCACGGAATACCCTCCTTCTTCCACAAAGTGACGATATATTTATGTGTAGATTGCCCTTCCAACCCAACTAAGAGTCGACATATCAAAATAAAACATGTGTGTGTATGTAAATATTGGATATTTTTTTAGTGACCCACATAAGCCCAAGAGTAAACAAAAACTATGTCCAACCCTTCTGCATGAGACAAATTGCATCTACCCTCTAACGGATCTTCAGGCGTTCAACAACCCTTCCATAAACAATTGGTAGGGAAAGATGAAACAGTGAAATAAATAGATCATGAATTACATAAAAATGTGATCGTTCTTCAAGTGTTGCAATTTTTTGTATGGAAGAATATCACTACTTCATCAGTAGTGACATTCTTCCCTAAGAAAGGATTGGAAAGAGATCAGTTCTCACAAAACAAAAATTTTATTTTCAGTTAATTTAAATTTAAATTTTTTGCTTTTTAAGCTTTCTCTTCGGCTAATTTTTTCGATGTCTATTCTCATTGAAAATAATTTATTTTTAATTCGAATTGAATCACTTACATGAAGTAAGATATAATAATCATTTAATAACTAGTCAATATTAGATTATTAAGTATATCACATCAAGTTATCCTCGCACAAACCCTGATGGAAAATTTTAAAATATATGATGATATTGAAAACTCTGGACCAAATTACACAATATTCTTTCACACACTGAACAAATGCTACAAGCTCTTAGCCCTTCATCATGAAATCAATTCAATTAATTCATTGAATATACGAGTATGATATTAATTGTATTAAACTCGAGATAATTGGTCAGCAGCCCGAAACATATGCTAAGGATATTGAATTTCGTATATATATATATATATATATATATATATATATATCCCACAATTTTCTAATAGAATAAAACACAGTTTGGATCCTCATAAAATTAAAATTGCACATTAACCACGAAATCGAATGAACAAATTTACACAAAATTTTAATGACACAAAATGTTTTATCGAAATTGTGAATAAAATATGTTCGACAAATCTGGAATGAATTATAGCTATTGGAAGAAAGATTGAAAGCACTCAAGTATTCAAACTTACAGATATTTCTTCATTTCTTTCTTCAGAAAATTGTATTAACATGAAAAAGTTCAATAAATCAATCAGTTTATTTCAATTCTAAAATTGAAATCACAATGGTTTTTATGTACAAGAAAATATAGAATTCGTAGGTAGAGCAATTATGGAAATATGCTTCAAGTAGAAAAAAATCAAAACCATATCATAAATTATAGAACAGATATAGAAAATTTCAGTTCAATTCAGATTATATCAATTTATACGATTCACTACTCAATTCACCAAAATACAAAACAATATTTCCTCTGATAAGTCAAATACCTCATACAATTTGAAAACAAGAAAATGTTTAAGTAAGTATCTGAAAATACAAAACTTGTTATTTAGTTATTAATTTTTATCATATCAAAATGTTTCGTTTGACTCAAAATAATGACTTCAAAAATCTATGAATCTTGTGGGAAAAAGTCAACTTGAAAATTAATTAATAAACCATCAATTAAGGAGATATTACCTTCACGATAAAACATATTCATCGTGAAGAAATATAAATGAACATCGAATAAGTAGAAAGTTATCTCCATCAAATCTGGATTTTCTTTATGTGCAACAATATTTGAACGTGGAAGTTTTTGATGTCAGCTAATTAATCTCAATAAATCGAAAGTTTTTGTCCAGCTAATTAACGTCAATCAATAAGGCATTCAGATAATAAATTTCTGTGATTAAATGAATAAAAGTACATGAGATGTTGCTACCGATCTACTTTTCCAGTTAAAATTATTCAAAGGCCCAGTAGGCGAACGATATAAAAGATGTTTTTTTAGAGGTATAGAACTTTAAATTGCAATAAAACAACGATGGGTCATTCGATTGACAAGAATTTTTTTGAGTTGAAGGATAATTTGTGGCATTATATTTTAAATCTGATTTCTGGCATATAACCGACACGGCTGGCTAGGATGTAGTCCAATCTGGACGTCCAATTTTCGATGACTTCATCATTTGTGGCCGTATATCGGCAATAACACGTCGAATATTGTCTTCCAAATGGTCAAGCGTTTGTGGCTTATCCGCATAGACTAATGACTTTACAAAGCCCCACAGAAAGTATTCTAGCGGTGTTAAATCACAAGATCTTGGAGGCCAATTCACAGGTCCAAAACGTGAAATTAGGCGGTCACCAAACGTGTCTTTCAATAAATCGATTGTGGCACGAGCTGTGTGACATGTTGCGCCGTCTTGTTGAAACCACAGCTCCTGGACATTATGGTTGTTCAATTCACGAATGAAAAAGTTAGTAATCATGGCTATATACCGATCACCATTGACTGTAACGTTCTGGCCATCATCGTTTTTGAAGAAGTACGGACCAATGATTCCACTAGCCCATAAAGCGCACCAAACAGTCAGTTTTTCTGAATGCAACGGTGTTTTGACATACACTTGAGGATTATCTTCACTCCAAATGCGGCAGTTTTGTTTGTTGACGTAGCCGTTCAACCAGAAGTGCTACGTCGATAAAATGGCGTAGTGCGCGATACGTATTCCGCACAGAACCATTATTTTCAAAATGAAATTGCACTATTTGCAAGCGTTTCTCAGGCGTGAGTCTATTCATGATGAATTGCCAAACCAAACTGAGAATAAATCACTTCTCAGCTGTTGAATCGGTGGCCATCTTCAACAGTAATGCCTACTTAAAGTTCTATACCTCTAAAAAAACACTCGATTCCCACCGTGTTTTTTGGCAGAGTGTGGGTTCAACTTGCGCATAAGCACAGAGTGCTTCTGAAAGAAAAACTAGTATTAATAAGAATGCTTTTTTATGAAATGAAATTAAAAAAAATAATGCATTGAAAGATATTGCTACTCTCTTTCAACAAAAATGAATACACACGACTTTTAAAACGAGCTATGAAGCCGACCCACTTTTTCTACCAAAGTGGAAATTTTTATATCGTATACAAAATACTAATAAATCAAGTGATGATTTGTCAAGCAAATACCACAAGCAGACATTCATCGAAAAGAAACGGACCGAATCTTGCTACCCATCACAATAAAAAAACTCAAGAAATATGAATGGAAGTGATGAATAGTGGGTATGCATTCTGGTTATACGAAGCCTGCTGAGTTTCAGTTCTTTCATTTGATTAATACTTTAATCATTCTGCTCCTTTCGGATGCATTAAAATTCTGATTTTGACTCCTTTGGTAGCCTGTAAATGGTCCTTTTAGTGACACGACGGTAAAATATCTCTCTTGGGCAATTGAATTCGTGGGGATTGGTGAACGTAGAATGAAATCATTCAACATCTGAAAGATTTATGAAGCGTAATATTCGATTCTGTTATAACGTTTTTGTTGTATTTTATTCAATCCGGTTTCATTTCTTACAGAATATTAATTTGATACCCAATCTTGTTCTGACAAATCTGTTAAGAATTATTTGAATTTTTTGATTTTTTCGAAAGTTTCGAATGTATCATGGTTGAAACATTGAAAAGATATGGTGAATAATTTCTTGGGTCTCAAATCAGTGATTTGATTTAGCATATACAATTTCATTTACCACGTATAATTTTTCGTCGAAATAAACAAATCAGGTGTTCATTGTACATAATATAATGATATAATGAATATTAGGATACTTATAATGATTTTAATATGCTCTTCTAATGATGAGAATTCACCTCGTAAAATAAATATTCAAAACGCTAAATTTCACAAACATTGTCCAGACTCAGCATACGCTTCGGGCCACTAACCCATTTTCGGGAGATTGTTTAAAACTCTTGATAATTAGCTGGCAGCCAGAAACAGCAGAGAATAGTCAATGATTTTTGTGAAATTTAGCGAAGTGTTTTCACTGATCCTGTATTTCTGAAAAAAGCCCTTAATGAGTAAAAAACTTTGAAAAATGAGAATAGAATATTTAAATAGAATTATTCTTTGAAATTTGGAACATTGGTCGTATAATCTGATATACTCATTCCATATATACTAATCCATATTTACTCATTCATAATTTAGTTTTTAACGTGGGTTGGACTTTTTTACGAGTTCGTGGATCAAACCACTTTATTGCACCTGTTTTTTCATTCATAATTCATAAAATCAATTTTTTCTCATTTATTTTACAAGATTTCCAATAATTCATGAACGTAACAATACGAAAAGTTAATTCAAAACTTCAATCCTTCAATCCTCTTCGTCAGGTAACTATCCACCATACGCCTGGGCAACCAACTTTTGTAGCAACAAATTCCGGACGTTAATATCGGTGTATAACGTTTTGTGACATGGAAACAGATTTACAGAAAGTTAATCACCTTTTGCAGGTCCAACGTCATGTTTTAGACCATTTCTCGATGTTTTTATTTTAATTTTGTCAAATTCCAAATCTTTTCGAGTTGCTCCCAACAAGTTTCCAAGACGGAAAAATAAAATATTGAAAGAGTATTCTCATACAAAATGTTTGTATTTTTTATGTTTTTCGAAACTTTCATTACAAGGAAACATTGATATATTAAAAGTGTCAAAAATACTTTACGCACGCATATCAACCATCATATAACTCTTGAAGGTGAATATATATATATATATATATATATATATATATATATATATATATATATATATATATATATATATAAATAAGGAAATGAAATTTTTTGTGCTTATGGCACTGAATGAAATATTTAAGAAAATGAACACTAGAACTTTCATTTAAAAAATAAAAAAAAATAAAAATACTATAACATTCTACTGATTAGTTTGAATTTTTCAAATGAATATTCTAGTGTTCATTTTCTTTTGTTCCTAAGATTCCGATGTATCGAATATTTTACGATCAAGTTTTTTTAGAGAACTATATGAAATTGCATGAAAATATTCATTTTAGCAAGTGACTTCTATGTATCTTATCACTGTCGTCCCACATAAAAATATTATTGAGAAGGTTCAGGGAATTTATTTGGCAAATAAGAATTATTAAGACTACTCCATTCTTTACCAAGCTTCCGAAAATACATTGGTTTAATACTCATGTCATTCAAAACAACAAAAAATTCTCTTCACTATTAATGAACTAAACACATTTGAAAATACCTTACAAAATTAATAGTTTTTAGATGTGGACAATTTGGCCCAGGATTAATTTTATTCATAACGTATATCATTATTTTCGATTTGTGAATTGGTCTTAAGTCTTGCCCTTCAACTCACTGTGCTTCCCTGACGATCATCGAATTCAGATCGTATGTAGAATATTTTTTGTAACTCATTTATTACTATTTTTTATTTGTTGATGTCCAATTTATTTGATGGATATTCAATTTATCATGACCATAACCAACCATTCTCACATTTAACAAGTGTATTTATTCTCCTATTTTATAATTTTATTATAACTTGTTTTTAAATAATGAAGAAAATTATTTGTTGAAGACACCTTGATGATGCTACTCATGTTCCTAGTTTTTCAATTAGACAATTCTTTTATTCATCAATCTCGAACACAATTATTTTCATGATTTTCTCAGTCTCATTTGTTAGTTTCAAATTCATATAAAATTGGAAGAATTCATTTCCAAAATATTCCATATAATCTTTCAATAAATATATAGTAGTTCTCAACTGCATCTGTTTCAGCTGCGATAGAGTATTTTCCAATAATTTCATGACGGTTGTAATTTTAATTACTGTGATATAAATTCCAAATGCTTTTTTTTACATAAATATATTATTCTTTATGATACCTATATATTGTGTTCACATTCTCATTTCCCTTCAATGTGCCTGATTGATTTGAACTCCATGTATATCACCTTGTAATATTTTATTAGATTAAGCAAAACTCTGTTATGTTCAACGGAACTAAATGAAAAAAATCAATCATAAGCTTAATGCACTAAACGATTCACCACATAAATTAATTAACAAGAGCAGATACACAAATTATACCATAACAGCCTATTAAATCTTCACGGGAGAGAATCCAAATCACTAAATGACCCGCATGAAGGAAGCTGTAGATCTATCGGTGTCAAATTTGAATAAATTCCATGTAGGTGTAACTATTCATTGTGTATATTAAATATATAATCGATTTATACGATGAAATTTAGGGCTTGTTAAATCTTGCGGCAGTAAAGAAGTGAACACAAAAATATTTATTTTTTTGGCTTCGAGAGGTGAATTTTTGTTCATGTAAGGCATCAAAAAGTTTCGAAATTAATGCGTCTCGACATTCAGGTCATTGACACAAGGTACAATTATTTACACAACTCAAGTATAATATCATATTAGGTTAGTATTCCACTTTCCATTAAGTGGCACTTTTATTCAAGTGCCACTTTGATTTGTATCATCGAATTGAGGATATCTTTGACATATCTCCAACAAATTAAATTAATAATAATATGAATATGAATTTCAAGTAAAACGAACGTGTTTGTATGAGGTACCTCAAATTTCCAATGTTCTTTCTTCCTCATATTTTCCCTTCAAGTATTTTTTGATCCATATGAAATTATAATTCAATTTGTACTATGTTCTTCTTAATATTAAACGAAATTTTCAAAGAAAATTTATTTTTTGATCTTCGAGAGGTGAATTAAATTATCCCAAAAATTTCTGTATAAGAGAGAATTCTGAAAGTTTTTATACGTATAAATGAGAATGATAAGTATATGATTACATAATGAGAGCCATGAAAACTTGACATAATCACTAATAAAAAAAACCAATATTGATACAAACAATAGTTTTTCCTGTCTATTCGTCTACAATGAGCAACGAAACAACCAAATTGATTTCGAAGAAATGTTTATGGATGAAAATCAGAATTTTGAGCACTTCGATCTATATATATATCTGAATAATGAAATTGAGAATATATTAATCGGCCTTGAAGTGAGGTAAATAGAAATAGACGAAATATTAATTTTAACATGTCCATACATTCTGATAAATTTGTGTAATTTATTTAAGATATGATAAAAACTTTGAAATCGCCGATCTCCGTTTCTTAGTGGGAAAAACACCCGACTATGCTGCGGTAGGATTCGGGTTCGAGTCCCGGTGAAGGCATGGGTGTATGTGTTAGTCTACGATTTAAGTAGTTCAATGAGAACAATTGTTGGGTAATGTACATTGATTACAAACACATTGGCCGCACGAAACCGGCGTTAAACTGTAGGTCCATTAAATTAAATAAATTAAAACTTTGAAATCACGGTTGAAGTACTCAGTTTCATCTATTGTGTATGTGCTGAAGCTTCTACTAATTTATCTACAATCTAATGAAACTACCTAGAACTCGTAAAGTTAAAAAATGAATAAATACGAAATTGTTGTAATCTGATTTAGATTGATAACTGATGTTATCAATCTAGTCAACAAGTGCTTTTTGAGTCAACATTTTTTTCTCCTCCTACAAACAATATGAACGAGGTATCATTCGATACGGAAGACGTATGGATGACTTGTCAATAAAATTGTTGAAATTATGATCAATTGACTGGAAAAAATAAATAATTAGGTTGAAAGTGAAATTTGAAAGAAAATCGTGACCAGAAGAAAAAAAATTCCAGAATTTTTGTTTCACAATTCGTAATATTCATATTTAGCAAGAAGAAATTGTCAATTAACCAAGTAATATATAATTATCTAATTGAAATATCGCGACAAAAATTTTTTGACCGTGCATTTTGTTCATTCCTGGCTTCAGTGATGCCTGAGTTTTTTCATTTATTAATTTTCATGTTTGAGGAAATGTGATAATATTTATTCCCTAAAGGTAGGGTTGCCATATTTTTTTCACGGACCAACCGGGACAGTTCCGTCTTTTTTACTTTAGGTTTAGGGATGTCGGTTTCGGTTGGGGGGTTGTGCATGAAAACAGTAATGTAAAAAACACTTAGAATATAGAATAGATAATCCTTGTTATTTTATTCATAATGGTACACAAACATGATATTTTTACAAAACAAAACAGTTTTCTACTTGTTATACTATTCGTATTTTTCACTTGAGTGAACCTTTCTCAATAAGTCCTTCTTCTCTTCAATTTTTTCATCAAATTCATTGCAGCTTAGTCCGAGGTTAACTTTGCACACCATCAAACCGCGGACTGTGTACTCATGCATCAAACCCCGTTCATCACTCCAGGCACTGTTCATCATCGAAAAAACCCGCTCAACTGGGGTGGACGTTCCAGGAAGACAGAACACATACTCAACAACCATTCCAAGATTACACATTGCTTAAAGGAAGAGAGTAGCTCCATCCATTTTTCTTCGCTTGATTTTTTCCGATCGTTTTCCTTTTCTTCTGTTTCCCAATCACCTACTTCAGAAGCCCAAAATTTCTTGGCAAGAACAACCTCATCAAAAAGATCGTCCGTGTTAACATTAAGTTTTCCGAGATTCTTGTTTATCAACTCTGCTGTTATTTCAACGTTTTCCCATGAAATGATGTTTTCATTGATCCAGACAAAGTCTCGTGTTTCACCGAAACTGTCAGATCTGCAAACTCACAGAACTCTTTGAGCTGAGTGACCCTTAGTGTATAGATGTGAAAATACTTGTAAATCTTTACTACAAGGGCTTCGACTTCAATAGGAAGCACATCTACTGATCACACAAGAGCAGATTAATCATTCTCTGATCTAATAATTTTGCTCGATTATTTCCAAGAAACTTTGCCCTGAATCTAAACCGGTACAATTTCAAACAGGGCGGGACACCGGGACAACCCAGTATATCCGGGACTGTCCCGGCGAAACTGGGAAGTATGGCAAGTCTACCTAAAGGTCCAAATGTGGAAGGGGGGCTTTCTTGAGCTAGAGTTCTTGTTCTCGACCGTATTAATTACAAAATATCGGTCCTAAAGTTTCAGGTCAAGAATGTTTTATGTGAAGTTTTCTCCTCTTTTAGAATCGTTTTCTGAATTTTCGATAATTTAGAATAGTGTTCAAGTTAGTCTGGAAAAGAGACATTTCTTCAATTAATTGTTTTCAATTTTCATTATTGATTGACTCGCAATTTTGCTCTCGATTTTTCCAAAGAATAACCGCACGCTGTTCAGAATTCAATGACACTTCGTTCATATTTTTCGGAGGCGGAGAAAAATATTCAAAACTCTTGTTGACTACCTTTTTATTCATAGACTGAGATTGAATTCTCGCTCAACTTTTGGTGAAACATAATTGAATATTAAATTAAATTGAACTTTTGGCTTAATATTTCAAGATTTATTTAACAATATGAATCAGTCAACATGTTTCGAGCGTTAGCTCATTTTCAAGACGCTAGAAGACTGAAGAGTCTTGAGAATGAGCTAACGCTCTAAACATGTTGACTAATTAATATTGTTAAATAAATCGTGAACCATTTAGCCAAGAGTTTAATTTAATTTAATACCTTTTTATTTAGTTATCGGAATAAATTCACTTCAACATCGGCGTTTAATTTCTTAATATTTTCATACAACAAAGATTGTTCAGAATCCAATGACACTTTGTTCATATTTTTCGGAGGAGGAGAAAAATATTAAGAACTCGTGTTGACTAACTTTTATTTAGTAATAGGAATAAGTTTGCCTCAATATCGGCGTTTAATTTCTTAATATTTCAATCAAACAAAGATTGATCAGGGAAGTGAAGAAATCGCTAAGGAAATCGCAGTAACTGTTTCTCGTCATAAATAATATTAGATTGAAGTCATCACAAAGGAATGAATTAACTTTCTCAACTTGAATTTGCTTCTTAGTCTTCTACTGTAAAATTATTTCCGAATGCAATCGTTCAATTCCAGCAGAAACGACAAATCCGGTAATAAAGTTTTTATACGGCGTACAAGACGATAAACTATGAGAATAAAACGTATTTCTCAGTGCAGATTTATGATGGACCAGTTGTTTATAAATAGACTACAACTTATGCATCGTTTGCGTCGTCTCGAGTGTCGATTGCCCCCCAGATAAATCCCGCGTCATGCTAAATTGCAACAAGATTGGCCGTAGTGAATATTAGATTCCTCACAATGTGGCACTAACATATATCACTCTGCTATAAATGTCTGGTTTTGTGGAAATTTGACACTGACATATGTTACAGATCGCATAAGTTGTCTTGAAAGGATTTATTATCTCAATTATTGTACCGTTTGATCAGATTTTCCAGAAAATAGAGTTTAGCAGTATGTAATTCAATCGAGAGTTTTCATTCTGTGTTCCACAAGTTATAGTTCGCGACTCTTAGGGGGGGTTGCGAATTCTCTACAAAGGGCCGACATGACAAGAGAATTGATAAAATTGACTTTTTTTTATTGGAAATTACCCGCATCAACCGCATAGGGTTATTAGCGAAAATACATTCGATTAGGACATAAGTCATTTAGCTACTGATGATTACAAATATACATTATAACGGAATATCAAATTTGATTATAGAGGTTTGCATTTTTCATAAAATTAATAGTATTTTCCACTTTACATTCAGAGTTTTCAAATCATTATTCAGATTTTGCGTTTCAGGTTCAGCACTATATTTAAATTTGACTTATTTTTCTTCAGAAAATGTGTACTAAAAATCATTCATTGTAGACGAGCAAGTTGAAAATATTTTTAAAAATATATTCATTAATAACATTTTCTAATTTTTGATAGCTTCAGAATTGAAATCCTTTTTTGAAGATGGGGTTGAATTTACACGTTGGAAGTCGTAACTTTCTTCTTTTGATAAAATCAGAATTACATCCCTCTTTAGAGGAAAACGTTTATTTCACACGTATAGGTTGTTTTTTTGTAGAGGTATAGAACTTTAAGTTGGCATTACTGTTGAAGATGGCGAACGATTTAACAGCTGAGAAGTGATTCATTCTCAGTTTGGTTTCGCAATTCATCATGAATAGACTCGCCTGAACAACGCTTGCAAATAGTGCAAATTTATTTCGAAAATAATGGATCTGTGCGGGATACGTATCGCGCGAATTTTGTTAAACGATGAAGCGCACTTCTGGTTGAATGGCTACATCAACAAACAAAACTGCCACATTTGGAGTGAAGATAATCCTCAAGTGTATGTCAAACCACCGTTACATCCAGAAAAACTGACTGTTTGGTGGAATCATTGGTCGTACTTCTTCAAAAACGATGATGGCCAGAACGTTACAGTCAATTGTGATCGGTATAGAGCCATGATTACTAACTTTTTCATTACTGAACTGAACAACCATGATGTCCAGAAGCTGTAGTTTCAACAAGACGGCGCAACATGTCACACAGCTCGTGCCACAATCGATTTATTGAAAGACACGTTTGGTGACCGCCTAATTTCACTTTTTGGACCTGTGAATTGGCCTCCAAGATCTTGTGATTTAACACCGCTAGACTACTTTCTGTGGGGCTATATAAAGTAATTGGTCTTTGCGGATAAGCCACAAACGCTTAACCATTTGGAAGACAATATTCGCCGTGTTATTGGCCATATACGGCCACACATGTTGGAAAAAGTCATCGAAAATTGGACGTTCAGATTGGACTACATCCGAGCCAGTCGTGGCGGTCATATGCCAGAAATCATATTTAAAATGTAATGCCACAAGATTATCTTTCGAATAAAAAAAAATTCTTGTCAATCGAATGATCCATCGTTGTTTTATTGCAATTTAAAATTCTATACCTCTAAAAAAAACACCCGTTAGTAAGTTGCAGAAGAATCAAATCTTCAAATCTTTGCGGGCCCATTCAGGGCACTTCGAGTTTATCACATATTGAAATTATACATTTATACAATCATAATACAGAAAAAAAGAACGCAAAACGATTATATGGGCTAAGAAATCGTTCATAGTGAAAAATATTGAGATAGTGTCCTAAAGAGTGCATTTCAACACAACTTGTTCAATTCCTGTAGTTAAAAAATTGGAGCTTATTGGTAACTGTGAGATGGAAATAAAAATATTATATTTCCTCGATTCTACAAAATGGGTAACAATAGAAAATAGACTTCGGAACTTGCCTCCAGTTTCCAGGCTTTACACAGAAAAGATTAAGTAGAAAATAACAGGATTATTGCATATACATATTACCAACAGAAAAGAACAAATGAGGAATAAAGAATACAAATTTATACGAAGCGTATTATTTCGATTGTGGTATAAACTGAACTAGAAAAGCCTTATGCTTATTTGAATAAGAAGAGAAAAAACATCTTTCGATTCAGAGTTACAGCATTAAGAAAATGAAGTGTATATCAAGCAATCCAAACGAGAGTCTGAGTGAGTTAAATTAATCTTATGTTAATTGACATCGGTAAATCCAGTGAAAAACTCAAATCTCTTCTTTTTAAGTCTAACATCAACATTGCTCACAGTACTGGAAATAACTTAACATATCAAAAATAACAAATCTAAGGTTAACAAAAATGAAAAATCAGGTATATATAAAATTAACTGTGGTAGTTGTGATAAGTTTTATATTGGTAGAACGTTTAGAAGTTTCCAAATGAGAATTTCGGAACATAAAAGTAGCTTTGATAAGCAGAAGACAGATTATCATTATGCAAATCATTTGATTAATGAAAATCATATATTCAATTCCGATTTTGAAATTTTGAATACCGCCAACGAGGGAATGAAGCTTAATTTGTTAGAATCACTTCAAATACAAATATTCTGGCAACCTTTTGAACAGCCAAATCGATCATACCTCAAGCCCCCTCCTCAATCTTTTCAAAATTACTTAGTTTACTATATAGTAGTTCAGTATGAATTGATCCCTTCCACCTGTTATCTACCTGTTTTCTCTGTATTCATAATTTAATTTTATATATTGTATGTATTCGAGAAATTGTCATTAGTATGCACGTAGCATTTGAAAAAGGTGAATCTCATCGAAACGTACGTCATGCAGTATTCTTTTTGTGTAAATCAGTTTGACAATTGTTTTATTATATACAATTATAGTTGGATAGATGAAAATGATGGAGAGATAGAGAAATAGATTGTTGTTAAGATGCATAGTTGGTAGATAGATAAATGAATATATGAATAAATAGACGAATGGAGAGATATAGTTCGATAGATGAATAGATGGATGAATAAATAGGAGAGATGGACAGATAGAGAGATGGACAGTTTGATAAATATAAAGATGGATAGATGAATGCATGAATAGATAGATAGATGGACAAATTAACAGATGGGATAGTTCGATAGATGTAAATATGGAGAGATGGATAGTATGGCAATCTTCGTGGCATACTCATATCTCTATTTATTATATCTTCATGAATCATATCGTTTTCATTTCTATAATTCCAGGAAACTAAACAAAATGTGGCAATTTTTACATATTCCAGTACAGGCAACTTTATTCGCTTACACAATAATTTCGAAATAATTTCATTATTTTTTAAATAAATAAAATAATTTAATTTTAAGATTGTTGAAATATTCATGGTTTTGCTGCGACGGTGTGTATCCAGAACGAGGTATAAATCATGAATTACTTATTACAAAATAATAATAATGTTTCATCACTTGAAACACGTAGGAAATATTTGGGAATAATGTTCCTATACAAGCTAATATGGTTTTCTGTTGATTGTTCTTTTTTTCTTTCCATCATAAATTTCCGTGTTCCCAGAATATCTTGTAGAAATATGAATATTTTTTATCCACCTCTGTCTCGTACTAATGTTCTGGCTTTTTCACCACTGCATAAAATTTGTGGTGACTTTGCGCCTTTTCATGACGTGCCTGGCGATATCAAACGAGCTCTCGCCTGACTGTTTCTTAGTTTTAGTTATAAGTTTTTTAAATATCAGTTTTTCCTATATCTTGTGGGTGAGCTTTAATGTCAGCTAGCCCACAGAGCTTTCGTTCAGGTGTATTGTTTGTACATTATTAATATTATTTCTAGTTTCATTTTTTTTTAAGTTGTATACTATATTGTATTTTCCCATTCAGTAATTGGCCCAAGCTGTTGAGTGGTGTATTTGTAAATAAATAAATAAATAATTTTTTTTTCCGTTATATTCTTCGGTATCTTTCAGAAAATGTCAATCCGCATCAAGTTAATCAGTTGGCAACTAATTATTCTGTTGAGGTGGACATTAAGCAGACAAATTTACTACGAAATGCGACATATAATGATGATACTTCCAATAATTGGTCTCAATGAAATAGTTCAAGGTGTCCTATCAGTTCGAAACAAATATTTAACAGTATAGTTATGGTTCTATTCAACGAGAATGACATACGACATTTGTAAAGAATCTCTAATGATAATATTACTCTCATTTTTGTTCTTTACAGTTATTCCAACGTTAAGTTATTCAAACAATCGACTAAATCGTCCAAATCAGTTGTATTCATTGTGATAAAAACGGAAATGTCAGTGTTCAGGCCCACAGTTAAGCCTTTAGCATTTTCATCATAAAATATCCACAGCCTCATCAATTCGGTCATTTCTCTATGAATATTCATTCCCCTCGTATTTTCAAATTATGGTCGTAGGTGGAAATGCTCTTTTTGTGCCAAAATATTTCGAAAATACTGCTTTGTCGTCACCGAATTTTTGACACGAACGAATGCATCTCTATTAATAACCTCCATATGAGAGCTCGCAACTCCATCAAGGGCATCAAAGGAAGGAATTCTAATTGAAGATGTGGAAAAGAATAATTTACCAATGCGTGAAATAGCATTCCAAAGAAATATGACATTTTAATCACACTTTACGAGGTTCTCCGGATGTTTCTGCTCTCGAAGGGATACGCAAACGTGAAGCGACCTAGAAATATGATTGTACACCTGCTGGAAACGTTGAATAGCTTCTACAGAAATCACATGGAAATTAATCTAGGGTACTTCTAACATTCTGAATATATCCACGAATGATTTAGAATGTGAGCCCTATTGGAGGAATTAACCGCAGTGAAAGTGAAATTATGCAGCTTCTATTGGATAATCAACATTCAATATACAAGAGGTTTGTTGAAAAGCGCCCAAACATTGAAGGAGTACGATATAAAATATGTTATTATAAAAGTGTTGAGCGCAGAATTAATTTGCACGTATTTCAGAAAATATTCTTCTTATATATTTCAGAATTCAGGGTATCAACACCATTTTATTCAATATTCACCAAACCATTACTAATTTAAATAATCGTGGAAGAAATCACTTGGTTCACTATGAACTTTTATATTATAATCATTATTTCGAATTATTTTTCTTTTTATGATTCAAATATAAATTGATTAACGGACACTTGACTCTGTTTCAGAGAATAATCGTGCAATATTGTTGCTTGACAATATAGTTGTCAACAATATTAACAACTGTGGAGCAACAATGCAATTACGTGAAACTGAGAGAAGTGTTTTTTATTGTTCACTACGAACTTTTATATTATAATCATTATTTCGAATTATTTTTTTATGATTCAAATATAAATTGATTAACACACACTTGACTCTGTTTCAGAGAATAATCGTGCAATATTGTTGCTTGACAATATAATTGTCAACAATATTAACAACTGTGAAGCAACAATGCAATTCTGTGAAACAGAGCGAAGTGTTTTCTATTTATATTGAACCATGTTTCACCAAGAGATCAGCGATTATTCAATCAACTGTTTTTAATTGTAATAAGAACACAGTTCCAATTTTATCTTCAAACAATATAATAGAAGAATATTGATTCAGCAAAAGCTCTACAGAAACTTACATATATCGAAATGTTAAAAACTTTTGTATTAAAGATCAAATGATCTGAAATATATTTTATCTAACACTTAAGTACCTTGAACTAGAGTTACTTTCTAAGAAATTAGGTCATTTATCGAATTCATTGAATCCTTCACGAAAATTCCTTTCCTAAAGTTAGTAAGCCTTCAATTTGTATGTAAAAACTATCAGTAATTCAGTATTATTTACTGAATTTATAGTATTTGGTATAGCCGAACATGACTCTAACATGAATATGTTACATTTTTCATTGCATACGGCATATGAAAGCATCAAAGCAGAGTTTTGATTGCAAATATGTTTTATTTGAAGCAAAAAGTCTTCTCCGTCTAAAAGCATTAGTTCGAGCATATTTTGACTAGGGTATATCTATTACATTCTAAGTTTGTTCGCATAGCCACATTCTGTGAATTTTGTAATTGCTCAGTTTTTTATAGAACGTAGCAACAGAATTGAACAATATTAAAAGTTTGACATTATTATTGACTTGAACTACTTCACATATGTTGACACATTTTCACAAAATCATTTCATGTCCTCTATTTTCTGATCATTAACCTTCATTCTCATTTAGGTATTGCTTTTACTTAAAACTGTGAAGTTGGTTTTTATAGATTTAGGATAAACTTGAACATTACCATTCATATACTGTTGAAAGGTCTCGGAAGTGATCCGTTCTGTCATACATACAAATCTAAGAATAACAACTGACCTAGGACAGTTCCTTGAAGTACGCC
The DNA here is from genome assembly GCA_030704895.1 of Henosepilachna vigintioctopunctata. Lineage (NCBI taxonomy): Eukaryota > Metazoa > Arthropoda > Insecta > Coleoptera > Coccinellidae > Henosepilachna > Henosepilachna vigintioctopunctata. The sequence continues at coordinate 1,996,760 of JARQZJ010000129.1, forward strand.
AAAATCACCTTCCATGCTATTATGTACCATGCCATTGAACTTAGCTTTTTGTTTTACACCTAATCCATTGATTCACTACTTCCCAAATTCAAGGTATAGATTATTGACCACTAAACAATTGTTAATATGCAATTTTATATTTGTTCAATAGTGTTGGCGTTTACTTGATGTAAATCCATTATAATTGAATATAAACTTAAATTCGAACACTTGAACTTATTGATAGAGATTGAATTCTCTCTTAACTCTTGATGAAACATAATTAAATATTAAATTAAATTAAATTCTTGGCTTAATGTTTCACGATTATATTTAACAATATGCATTTGTCAACAGTTGAAAATGAAAGACTTGAAAATGAGCTCACGCTCGAAACATGTTGACAAATTCATATTGTTAAATATAATCGTGAAACATTAGACCAAGAGTTTGTTTTAATTTAATAATTGAATTTATGATTTACACTTCATTGACTACATAGCATGACGCGTTTCGTCGTTACAAACGACTTCTTCAGATGAAAACAGAATAATGACATTAAATTAATCTGTTATAAACATTATTCTGTATAAACATTATTCTGTTAGCTCCTGAAGAAGTCGTTTGTAACGACGAAACGCGTCATGCTATGTAGTCAATAAAGTGTAAATCATAAGTCCAAGTGTTTGAATTTAACTTTATATTCAATTTTATATTTATCATATGGAACAATTATCGACCAATAAGTCTGAGTGAAAATGTTCAAAGATCTATTTTTAACGTTTGAGATGTGGTATGAAATTCAAGAATACGTTGAGTAAGTATCAGGAAAATTCAATAACCAAGTATCAAAAAGAAAGCGGTATAGAACATCATCAAGTTCATAGAACTTCTTGAAAAATGGGACACAATTTAATCACTAATAAATAAAATTTCAAATCATGTTTGAATTTCATAATTCCTCTGAAATTGTCCTCATCTGTATATAAGATTCAAGTTCATAGAATACTTCTTGAAAAATGGGACACAATTTAATCACTTATGAATAAAATTGCAAATTATGTTTGCATTTTATAATTCCTCGAAAATTGTGCTCATCTGTATATAAGATTGAAAAGGCTTTGTAATTATCAATGATAGACTAAGCCATTGTGTCACGTATTCATCGAGGTTCAATCAGGAGTGGTAGTAATCAAACTAGAAAAAATATCATCTAGGGTCTACTTCCAAGCCAATCCTGACTGGGTTTTAGGAGCCATGAAAATGATGACCCCAACCCTTGAATCCGCCGAATGATATTACTCTATATTCACCGATATTATCAATCTCTTTCCTGATAAATTATTTCTTATTCACTCGAATAAAATTGAATTAGCTTAGGTACATCAAAAATAATCACGGATATTGGATATTCGCCAAAGGATCGTATTCGACAATTGAAAAAGACGTGCGTTGACAATTAGAAAAAGCATTTCCGATAGAAACGTATGGGTATCACGTGCCGGCCACGTGACCGATACAAAACCTTTGACATTCCGTTCTTAGCATAATAGTGCCGTCAGTTCAACCAGACCTGTGCACAACAATGAGGCGGAGGTCCATTGTCTGCTTCGTTGAGTAATCAACATTTGTGTACTTCAGACAAATATTAGTTCTAGACGTATAGCATGATTGGCAAACATGGTACACATATTTAGTTATCATTAGGATGATAGGATTGCATTCACAATTATTGAAAATTGAATGAATATTGAAACCATAAACGTAAACCATGTTCGAATTTTGAAACTGCAATATATGAGAAATATAATGCACTAACGAAGTTTGATCAGTTTGATCATAAAAGTATAAATTACATGTTTATCAATGTTGACTGATATATTAATCCATCAAAATTTCATTTGTTACACATAAGTTTATTTTTCAATTCAATGGACCTACAGTTTAACGCCAGTTCCGATAGGCAAATGGGCTGGTAAACAATGTTCATTACCCAAAAATCATCATCATTGAAGTACTTAAATCATAGACAAACACATACACCCATGCCCGAATCTGAATCCCACCATACTCCCACCATAGTCGGGTGTTTTCCCGACGACTATGCCACAGAGAAGGGCACATACCTTTCATCATTATTACCTGAGTGAACGCAATTAATAAAATTATTTGATTTCCATGATGCGGAAATAACACAAGAAAGTCAATATAATAGAAATATTTTAAAAACGAATAACTAAGATTGAATTCTCGTTTACCTCTGCGTGAAACATAAGTAAATAATAATTCAAATTAAACGAGAGGTAATAATAAAAACTTGTCTAAAAATCACTGACTGAACAATTCTTTATTCGACTAGTTTCGCCTTTTACAGCATTATCAAGAATGCTTGATAATTATCATTATCATTCTTGATAATGCTGTAAAAGGCGAAACTAGTCGAATAAAGAATTGTTCAGTCAGTGATTTTCAGACAAGTTTTTATTATTACCTCTCATTTGAATATGAACTATCACAGAGTAGATTCATCGTCCATTGAATTTATTCAAATTAAACTTTTAGTACAATAATATTTTGATGCTGAGGCAACATGTTCCGAACCAGCTCATAGCACTTAGTCTTGAAAATGAGCTGACCGCTCCAAGCATGTTGATTCAAATTTATGTTTTTGTTTAATGTATTATTTTTCAATACACTGATACTGAAGTTCATTGATATTGAACTAAAACAAGCGAAAAAAAATTTTTAATTTGAAATATACATGAATATATAAACTGAAAATTAGCATATAATAATTATGAACAATATTAATGTTTTCACCTCCAATCACTATCAAATTCGTTATCTACTAGATGTAAGAAAAGAAACTTATTAGTAAGATAGTGATAATTGAAAAAATTTGAGAACTACAAATCATTGATACCAAATAATCTGCCTATTCATAACAAAACAATATTTAGAATATTCTCAAATTTAGTATAAAATACGCATGACGACGTTTCGAAGTACCTACTTCTTCTTTATCAAATGCTGGATTAATATTAATATGATGTATTAATCATTAATCCAGCATTTGATAAAGAAGTAGTACTTCGAAACGTCGTCATGCGTATTTTACATTAACTTTCAGAAAATTCTAAATATTGTTCTAATATGGATATTAATTTTCTTCAAGTATCGGCCTCATCAATTATCAATCTGCTTATTTGTTGATTTATATCAATGTTTCTATACTAAATTATGTAACATTGAATTTTTTAACATTTTATATAGTTTTCTATGAAAATTTCAAACTCTTGGCTCAATGTTTCACAAATATATTGAATAGTAAAAACCTTGATTTCATATTGAAAATGTAGACTCAACATTTTAATATCATTTTATTATTCAATATATTTGTGAATCATTAGGCCACGAGTTCAATTAAAATTTTTATTTAATCATGTGTCACCAAGGGGTAAGCGAGAAATCAATCTCAATTAAGTTTTCTATATCCTCCTATGAATTCATTTTTTATGTTCTAAGTATCATTATTTTAAAAATTTTCGTACATTTTCGTACACTGATTTATATCTAACTAAAGAATAATTGTATAAAAAAAAATCCACTCAATAAATTTTACAAGATATTGATTCTTTGGGAATCTTTTACTACAAACCGTATCTTTGTCGAACAAAATTATTGAATGACACGGAGGTTTCGCTTATCTCTTGGTGAAACATTATGTTAAAAACTATAAATTATTAATCGATAGGGCCGATACTTGATAACATAAATACATAATTTAAATAAAACTAAGTAGTTTTTCGATTTTCACTATAATTAATTCAAAAACATGACAATATCGTCTCGCCAACACAGTGGCTTCATAAGATGTTAAACTGAGTTTATGATAAACCTCATCATCAACATCTGAAGACGCCACTGTGTTGGCAAAACTATATTGTCATGTTTTCGAATTAATTATAGTGAAATCGAAAAACTATCTAGTTTTATTCAAATTAAAAACTAAAAATTAAAAATTAACACTTAACTTAAGTTTCACTGTATATATTAAAAACTCTACATGTGTTTCTGGTGGTTGACCCATTATCAAAAGTATACAATATTACTCAAACAGTAATAATGTATACTCTTGACGTTAACCACCCGAAACATATGTAGAGTTTTTAATATATTCAGTGAAACTTAAGTCAAGTGTGCTAATTTTTAATGTAATAGTTTTCAAAATTGATAAGTTAAATGCGTTTCAGTTCACAGCGAAATTGAATGTGAAGTTTAAAAAATTTTTAATATTATTGGAATTTACTTGGTGCAAATCCATAGGATAATTCAAACACTATAATTCGATTTACACTTTTATGTTTATAATGTGACTTTCTTCGTGTGTTACCGACTTCTAGAATATGACTTCTGTTAGGATCTAAATTTAAGTCTGAATAAATCATATTCTGTTAGCAACTGAAAAAGTAAGTAAAATGACGAAAGGGGTCACGTTATGCAAATAAAAGTGTCAATCAAATTTCAAGTGCTTGAATTATTCTATACTTTAGGAAATGCTAGTGCATACTTCTGAAAAACTCATAGAAAGCATTTTAAAAGCATCTTTATTTATTGATTGTGATTGTTGTTGATATGTTGTTTTCCAGAATTTCACGTTTAACAGATATGACATTGACTTAGCAGATATATTCTAAAATAGATATTGAAAATATCTATTTTTCACTAGGTAAGTATTTAAAAATATTTCAACATTCGGTTTGTATATTCATTAAAAAAATAGAACCTTATAATTTCAATGGGAATAATTATAATCTTGAAGGTCCTTTTTTAAATGAATGACACAGATGTTTCTCTTATCATTCAGTGAAAGATTGCGTTAAATAAAAGTAATTTATGTTAAAACACTCGGTTCAAGTTTCACTGGGTATATTAACAACTCTACATATGTTTCGGGTGGTTAGTCCATTATAACGAGTGTTCAACAATATTACCAGAGTTAACGTTGTCAGAGTTAACATGAATAGAGTTCAACAATATTCATTGGAGGTAATATTGTTTAATACTCTTGATAATGACAAACCACCACAGTTGTTAATATACTCAGTGAAACATAAGCCAAGTGTTTAAATTTCTTCAAGAATTAAGAACTTGACAAGTCATTGTTCCACTTATCCAAACATGAATATAACAATAATTATATAATAGATCTTTAATATTATATAGGCAATAACCAAATAAATAATCTTTACTCTCACATACATACAAAAAGAAATCTCTATAATATCTCCTTCACGAAAAAGTGTTTTAAGTTTTATTTTATTTGACGATGTTACTAGAGTTGAGTTGTAATGTATATTGAAACAATTATTAATGTATTATTATTATCTTGTAAAGATCAAGTTTCAATGAGTGAATTCTATTCCTTTCAAACAATCGCCATTGTCCAAATGTAAGTTCAAGAAGAAAAAAATTTACTTTGAATAAATAGAAAAAACATAAGTTAAATCTTGGCAGCTCTATTGCCATTATTTCAATGAAATATTAGACAAAATTTATCACTTTTTCTTAAAGTTCTCTATGGTTCCACGACATCTGTGAGATCATCATGTTCTATTTCGTAAAGTTATTAAATACTTTCAGTTGACATTGAAAAATGAAGGAGATAAATCAACTGTGTTATCAGCAGTTGAAAAACTTAAGGAGAAACTGCACTTGCACCGAAAAAACTTTCAACTCTATCCTGACAAGAACGCAATATAATTTCAGATCAAGCCATAATTCTCAAGAAAAATGAACAACAAAGGAGGTCCTTTAATACCACCAATGTTTTCTGAGAAGCAACTTCCGAAACCTCATTCTTTGGTCGGTGAAATGGAGCATTGTATGCGCTTAGATTAGAGGAATGTCTTCAATCTTATATAATTTAGATTGGTAGCCATAAAAGGAAGCTTGCCGAGCTCGGAAGACAGCGCTTGGATTTATGGTCAGGTCGGTATTGCCAAATCTGGTCTGGTTTTTGTGTAGTTTAGAATGACCAGTATGCAAAGATTAAGGACCTCTCGAAGTCTGGAGTACGATGCATATTTTGCAAACGCGGGATTTATTTTTATTTACTTCATGTGGGTAGAACGAAAGACTACTGGTATACTTTATTTATTTATTCTGTACTAGATTTAATTCAGTTTACAAATTCAACATCTCAGCGATAAAAAGTTGTATTTGTATAAAACATTTCACTAAAATATAAAACTGTAACTTCAGAGTAGTAAAATCTAAGGATAATGGGTAAATTTCCTGATAGTATTTCATGATATGACATTTCTTCATAGGCTGTCAGGAACAGAAGAACGGCAACAGTGGAGTTAATAGAAAATAATCAACCTGACACTCATAGAAATGTACATTGTACGAGAAGACTTCTTTTGTGACTATTATACCGTGATTAATCATTCCATTCAATTCGTGAATTCAATATGTCAACGGTTAAAGAGTTGAATAATATTTGTATGGCACATTTCAATAAAATATAATACTCTAACTCACGAATAGTGAGATTCGAAGACATTGCGTAAACTTCATGAATATAAATACCATGATAGTCAGTCAGAAACAAGACAATCTCAACAGTGAAGTTGACAGAACTTAATCAATCTGACGCTCATATGAACGTACATTGTAAAAAATTTTGGTTATTATACCGTATTTTCAATATTTCAACCATGTAAAAGTCAAATTGTATTTGTATTACGCTTTTCAATAAAATATAATACAGTAAATTAGTAATAGTAAGATTTCCAGATAATGGCTAAATTCAATGAACATACATTTCTTGATGAGCAGTCAGGAACAAACGAATGGCAACAGTTAAGTTAACAGAAATGGAACAAATTGACACTCATAGAAATGTGCATTATACGCTTGTTTGCTGTCAAGGTTTGACACTAGGAGCCACCACATCAGGAGAAGTTTGAATGCATTGAAACTTTTATTCAGTTTGCTCAATGATAATCTCGACTGTCCTGAGCTTCTGGGTAAACTTAATTTTTTTGTTCCTCAGAGGTGTACTAAAATAAACAAGACATTTTACTTAAAACACACAGAACCAATCTTCTCTCGCAATCGCCGCTTAGCTTTGCATGTTCTATTGCAAACCTAGGATATCAAGCTGCTGTGTGCTCTGGGAAATATCTTGATTTCTTTCGGTTTGAGTTCTCAGAGATTTGTTTTATTATTAAGTTATTACTCAATGTTTAGAGATTCAATTAAATAATTGAATCTGATAATATAGATTACGAATATTATGTTTCAATAAATGACACGGAGGTTTCGCTTATCTCTTAGTGAAATATTATGTTGAAAACAATAAATTGAAAATTAACACACTTGACTTAAGTTTCACTGAATATATTAAAAAACTCTACATATGTTTCGGGTGGTTAACCCATTATCAAGAGTATACAATATTACGTTTGAGTATTGTGTATGCTTGATACAATATTACTTGAGTAATATTGAATACTCTTGATAATGGGTTAACCACCCGAAACATACATAGAGTTTTCAATATATTCAGGGAAACTTAAGTCAAATGTGTTAATTTTCAATTTATTGTTATCATATTTCATTATTATAATTATTTTTTTAAATTGTATATCTATGTTATTATTGACATTTTTAGTCACCAAATTTTGTATTTCATTATTCATTTTTTATTTTCTTGTAATTGGCTATTTACTTGATGGCAATATATGCTTATTATTCTTATTCTTATTATTATACGAGAACTTCTTCTGTGGTTACTACAACGTGATTTATTAGGTATTATCAAAGCTAAGTGAGAAGAAATATAATTCAATGAAGTTTTCGTGTACCTTCTCCAGAAACAATCGTTTGATATAAAGCTTTTCAAGCACCTTTAGTTAGTTAATTAACTGAAGAATTCAAACATTTACCGTTGGTACATTTCCCAAAAATGTTGTATCTTTATCAATAATCTTCTTCAAAGACTGGTTCCTTATATATAAAAATAAACACATAATTAGAATATAAGTGTAATAATGAATGTGTAACGAATTGTTGCTAACAATAGAGAAGATTGATCATCAATAGCCAAATTGGAATCTTTCTTAAAAACTCATATTCGTGAATAATAAAATGCATAATTAAATATTTCACAAATCCAGATAATGTACGCAGATGTACCCAGAGATCTTAAGCACGTACAAGACATCAATTGGCAGAATACCCAATAAATGCATAAACATTATTGATTTTCTTATCACATTATGAAAAATTCCAAGGTTTTAAATTTTTTAAAATTGGTGATTAACATAAAAATAGGATCATAATTGGTAATTTGGTGAAACAGAAGGAAATTATGTTTAGTGAATATTATAAAATATTCCACCCTAGTTAGAAGTACCTACCCTACGAATAAAAAAAAACGTTTCACGTTTCACATTTTACGCATGAATATTTTTTCACAATAGTGTGACCAAAATGGATGGGGTTTAAATAACTTGACTACATAGTTTCTGTTAAGTTCAAACAATTAATTATTTTATATAATTAATTGGTAATTAATTTGGTAATTTATCAAATTAATTATCTCAAATTCAATAAAATAAATGTGAATTATTGTTCTCTTCATTAAATGGTATATAATTTATGGGAGAAAATATGAGAAAAATCAAATTAAAAACTGACCTAAATATATTACTGACACTGAAAGATAGACTTCATATATTCTTCCAAGGACCTTTGAAATTTTGCAGAGCCAGTAATTAAAACCCAATGAAAGAATCATAATTCTCAAGTTCATTAGAGCCATGTGAAGTAAATTATCTTTAATAGCACTCGAGATCCAATTAGCTGTTTAATGTTGGTTCACAGGATATCTATTTTTTTGGAACTTCACGTTAGTCGTTGCAATGACTCAAAAGCATAAAAATAATCATTGCTCTGAAACAAATACTCAACTTATATGAAGTATGCAGTGTTATACGGATGATGTGAAATTTTATGTTGAATTCAGTAACATACTTCAGAAAAAAGGCATATATTCTGATCTGCCCCTAGCTAATATTAAAACTTAAACACTTACCCAAAATATATATGTTAATCAATTTTTTCAGAAGAATTGGAAAAAATCTGACCACATATATGAAGTTATTGCTCTTTAAGTCCATAATTATGCCACACTTTGAATATTGTTCCACTCTGTTATTGGATTGAGTAAAGAAAAAACTCAATAGTTACCTTAGTGACCTTAAGATATTCAAGCGTAAATTAGCTTACTTCGTTTTAAACTTATAATTGTAAATAATATATTGCGAATCTGAATGTATGTATGATTTTGTAATAGCCAATGCTAAAAACTAAAAAAAAATAAAAAAAAAATTATTGATAAAAATATTATTTTATTAATCTAGTAAATTATTCCTCATTCATTTATATAAATATCACATATTCTATAGAGAATATCCCGTTTTGAAATTAAACAAACTCTACTAAATTTCGAATGAATTTGAATTTCAATGCAATCTTTCACGGGCAGAGTTTGCGAAAAAAAATTTAAAACCGGATATGTAGTAGTAGAATTTAATTTTATGTATTGCAATCTTCTACGGGCAGAGTTTGCGAAAAAAAATTTAAAACCGGATATGTAGTAGTAGAATTTAATTTTATGATTGGATAGATCTGTCTGTTATTTTGCGGTAATGCATACCTAGTATTATAAAGAAAAACATACTTTTTATCACTATATTCATTATATTGCGACTGCAGTTTCGTATTTTATTAATACGAAGCACGAATTACTATTTTTGAGGACATTAATAAAGTGTTGGAGTGCAGTTTCGAAGTAAATTCGTAATACAATATCGAGTACATTCAAAATGTGCCTAGAAATGTAGTAATACTACGAAACTGCATTCGAAATATATAAAATTTAGTGATAAAACACAGAGTGAAAGGTTTTTTTATAACCAAATTTCAAGCTACAATTCAGTGATTCAAATCCTACGACTCCATCATATGTATCATCGGTGAAGATTTTTTCTTTTAAAATCTCATATCAAAGTTCTATTTTTTTCAATAAATGACACGGAGATTTCGCTTATCTCTTGGTGAAACGTTATGTTGAAAACTATAAATTAAAATTAACACACTTGGCTTAAGTTTCACTAAATAACTTAGTGAAACCAAGTTTCACTAAATATTTAGTGAAACTTAAGCCAACTGTGTTAATTTTGATTTATTTTTAATTTTTTTAGGAATTAACAATAAAATTTTAAGTTTAAAAAAAATGGATCTTTTTTAAGTTTTTGCGGTCTATATCTACCATACATAGAAAATATATTATTCAATTTGAGTATTAAGCATTTCGATAATTTGATCATGTTTGAGAACTACATCGTAGAGTGAGCAAGTTTACTTGTTCTTTCTGATAATTAAATATTAATATCTTAGTGATGCTAGTCGTTGTTTTTACTAAGGATATGGAAATCTCTCAAAGCATTCTGTGAAATGATACAAGTTGGAAATTGGACTTCAGTGATTTATTTCATTTATTCACACAAATGTGTCCATTTTATTGATAAATACCAAGTAAACACAACTTTCGTATATTGGAACTGACGTAATTCGGGAAATTCATATTAATTTAATGAGGTAAAATAAAGCAATGGCATGAATACGCCTACTTATTTGAAATAGCCCATGATTTGTTACAAGTAAACATCAGGAAGTTAACGACGACTGGTGCGATATTTATATGCTGTCAGAATAAATGGTTATTCAGTTTATTTTATTGATGTAAGGCCATTATGGCTTTCTCTGCAATTGAGGCAACGAACGTAATTTAGGCAATCATATAATTCTTGTTTCTCTGGAAAACGAATCTATAAGTTTGAGCACCTTTAATATTTCAGATACAAAAGTTACGTGAAGGGGATGTTGGATTTATTTGGTTTTTCGTTAATGTGTGTATATGAAGTTTATTTCCTTGAACTTTGATTTGGTGGGTGATTTAGTTTTGATATGTTTACCGCTAGGAGTTACCCTCCTGACCCACTTGTAGAATGAGTTGCGTTATAGGTAACGTGACCATTTATTTTTTATTTACCGAAGCGGGACATCTGCGGAATTATATGGTTTCCTATATGAAAAATTATTTTAAATGTTTCACAAACTCTTCATCATAGAGGATAGAATATCATAAAATAATCAAAGCACTAAAAACAATAGTTAAGTAGGCACTTCTGTCTTTCATTCTGTCTTTCATTAACTTTCAGTTAAGTTTGTGACTTCTAAGTCCTCCTTCTGTATCTGCCAGCTGAACAAATTCGTTTTAGAAAGATCGGTTCGTTATCTTTTAATATTTTTGGTTTTAGGTTGAATTGATACTACTGCTACTTGCATTCTTTGCTTGTTTTATGAAATCAACCCCTCAGTGAACTGCTGGAAAACAGCAGTTCTCACTATTGTCATTTTTCAAACAAGTTAGGGACGATGTGAGGAAAGAAAACACTTTTAGTACCAGATTATCTTAAAGACAAAATTCAAAATTGTGTGTGCACAAGATGTAACCACAGTTTTGAGCTTTCGATAAACGTCTCTGAAAAGATTGGGCATTTGTTGATACTCAGAAAATAGTTTTTCAAATGCTGGAATATTTTCACAATTCCCTCAAGCGTGGGCATCAACACAAGCCACCATGTTTTACTGTAGCCCAGAAGTTTGTGATACTGTCTCTCGGTGAAATCAGAGAACTCTTTCAAAAGTTCTCTTTGAACCCTCTAGATGTAGAAAAATTAATAAATTTTCACTTGGCACATTCAAAGTCAACAGGAAGACAATCAGCAATTTTGATCGCGTTATGGACTATATGGGTTCCACATACAGTTCCAATCAACTGTTTGCCGAGTGATTTGTTCAATTTTAAATAGATTGAATTCGGATAGAAAACATTTTGAATTATCGTTTGGTCTATTTGCAAAAGCGGGACTATATCGTCCTCGCTGGGGACAATGGGACAGACGTAAGCGGGACGTACGGTCACGTTAGCTATGTGATGTCTTTTGAGTTTTCCTTCCAATGTGATTTTATGTTTTCAATACAGGTTTTAGTTAGTTCATTCTGATTTTATACATCAGAAGAAATGCAACATGATATTGTCTAGACTACTGAAAAATTAGTCACAATTCAAGTATTCATTATAACCCTCGTTTATGTCTCGTTTTACGTTCTCGTGCGTTTTATTTCTACTTTGCGATACCTGCCTTTATTTTTGGTTCATTGGATGAGTCTTCTGTTTCCAGCTTGAGTTAAATACTGTACGAAAAACCACTATTTCGAAAACACTCCAAAATTTTTGCTTTCTGAAACAGGACATCTTGTCCTTAGTATTTTCCATCAATGCCTGTCAATGAAGAAATACCTTATATGTCTATATTTCAATAATATAATTTGTTTAGACACTCTTGGAATTGGAAAAAATTAAGCACACAGGTTTACTTCCGCTCTTCCGAAGTTATGCTCTTCTTTCACTTGATGCATTGGTAATTATATAAAAATATAAAAGAAATGAGGTAAGAGATCCAGTTCCTGCGACCCAGACACTGCACTAATAGTCGACACTCGTATGAATTGAGCGAAAAAATAAAGTATTAGCTATCGACTTCCCGCATTCAATGAAAACGCTAGATACGTTTTAATGGAACACCTTCCATAGTTTTGCAGCCGAAAGTTCTGAATGCCCGTGAATTGCCCGGAAATTTAGTCTGGTGCTTCCATTTTCCCACTTGTAACCATCGTTTCTTAACGTTGTAGTTTAAACATGCCAATTTATTCGAGATTGTTCTGTAGCATTTTCAGCACTTCAAACTGTTTTTTTGTATCATACATATAATCAACACTTCAAACCTACAACTGGGACTTTTGGGGTATCGAGTGTGTCGAGCAATGCATCATTTCCATGAGTAACGAAAAAATTGATTTCTTCCTAATTTGATTGAAAATCATTAGTTATATCATTTCCATGAATAACAAAGAAATTTATTTCTTCCTAATTTCATCAAAAATCTTTATGATTTTACATGCTACATATAGCTTAAAGAAGCGTCAGTCGGTAAGTATAAAAGTTTCATTATGAATTTCAATTTCAAGGATTCTGCTTAGAAGTTACTGAATTTATTTGCTTAATGTGTCGATTGGGTGATTTATCTTATATACCTATCGGAATAAGTTGAATGAATGTCACAAAGCAAGAGAATGTTATCTTAATTACTCTTCAACAGATAATTCTAAAGAAAAATGAAATCGATACCTAATTAGATGAAAACACAAGACACACTGTTTCGCTATTAGCAGATATCATCAATTGCGTCAGATACAACGCTACGTGAAACGGTTCTATGATGGTGTTTGTGGGCTCTAGTGTTACACAAAAATGTATAGTTATCAAAAAAAAAAACGCAAGAAGGTAGGCGTATTTCATCAGATTCTTCTACCATCTACCACCAAAAACCTATAGAACCAACGAAAGTACTAATCTGGATCCTAATGGTATTTAGTTGATTGAGGAGAGAGATAAGTAATAAAATTTCGTTTCAAATAAATTAACCTTTAAAACAATATCAAGAATTTTAATGGATATGCATATATTTCCCACTACAATATTGCTCATACAATACTCCCATTCATCGTATAAAACCTTCACCAGAAGGATCGAAAATTAGTCTTTCATCCACTATTCTGATGGAACAAAAATTTTATTCAAAGGATAAATGCTTAGAGTATAATAGCGTAAATTAATTCAAAATAAAATTTTCGAAATGCATACAATTTTTATGATTGAAAAAAAGTAAATAACTTAACAATTTAATTTTTGTTATTTAAAGAGATTTTTAAGCGTAATCGTAGAAAGCATATTTTAAATAATGAGATAGGTACATAATTAAAAACTGACAGTTCAAAATATGTAGATTTTTCGTATAGCTTCAGATAAATAAATATTATTATTATTATTTTAGAAAAATTATTGGGTATTAAAGTCGTTATCTTAGATAGCTGTTGTTGATATAAAATATAGCAAAAACATAAATGCTGAAACTACCCACTGAATTGAATCAATTATATACTAAAATAGTCAAAATTATGCTGAATGTGAATCAATCGATGTCAATTGGTTTGCCACTGTTTAATTCCATATTTTCGCTTAAAAAACCGCAATACTATTTCGCAAATCTGTTTCATATATTTACCACATCATTTTGAAGTTTATCAATTTACATTTTCGCATATTTGAATTTCATTATTTCCCGTTTATATTCCTTCGGCAGTGATTCAAGAAGAGTTATTGCTTTCAACGGACCCAGTTATAATTAGTCCCGAAAATGGTTCCTTTTCAGGCTCTAGGAACGTAGCCTGAAGAGAGGAATGCCCTGTTATGCTGACATAATTATGGGGTATTTTGTCATGACTGAAAACAGAGGCAATTAGTTCACAAATTGGTTTCGGTCCGTTATCAGATGTTGTCAGTTGTATTATTACGTATATTATATTAGATATACAAATGAGCTACACATGCAACTGGTTTTTAGAAGACTCGTTATCGGATTACAAATTCTCTCAGGGTGTTATTAACTATGACAGTGGTTTTATTAAAGCTTGTAATGGGAAAATGATTGAACTTCTGGTTTATTTTTATGTGTGTGTTCAATGTTGATTTCAAAACTCATATAACTAAATTTGTTCAGACTATATACTAAAATATATATTATAAGTATCAATGCAAATACACGAATAAACCAGAATTTTCTAGAACAGTCCCGCAAATTATTTGTTAATTTTGTGAATTTAAAAACGTTAGACCAAATGAATATTTTCCATCAATTAAATCAGTTGAATAGACAATACGAGTTCAAAATATCATAAATGATTAATATAATTCATTATTCAATATCAATAATAAAGATTCAAGAATTCAATAATTTATTGACTATTAAATAATTAAAAGAAAATATTCAATTTGAAAATAAAAATATGGTAAATTCGAGCAGAGCAGAATAGTTTCGTCTTCATAAAGATATGTAGGAATATTGTGCTTCATGTAAAAAAACGAAAGCAATACCTATTGAATAATATATATCGAAGAATTCAGAGCATTCAAATTTATTGTATATCACAAATCTGCTTTGATACTTTCACCTACATCAAATTGAAGAAAATAATAAACTGCATAAAAACTATAACACTCGCTTAGAAAAAATTTATACCTATTTTTTGTGGGTGATGACTCTTTTGACATTATGATTCCAAAAAAAAAGTGTTTAATAGTCCATATTTATTTAGAGATAGGGGCAACAGTGCAATTTTTTATTAATGTTCGAAATATATAACTAGCTAAACATCTGACCAAGCTTTTGCGAATATATCTACAACATCGCATTATTGATATATAAATAAAAAAATAAATAAATATGTAGCAGGTTATCAATGTTGGTACCTATGTTTTTTTTTGTAGACATATACAGAATACTATGAGAGAAGGGTTTTTTATATGATTCCATAAGAATGGAATTAAACACTTGCACAAAAACCATTTTCTTCTTTATTTTCTGAAAGTTTGCAATCAATGAAGGAATTACGAGAGTAAAACATGCCAATCATGACGATAAAGGTTTCTCAAGTTCTCCAAATTGTTTTCCCATCTGATAGATTAACTGTTATAATATATATATATATATATATATATATATATATATATATATATATATATATATATATATATATATATATATATATATATATATATATATATATATATAGATTCAAGATTCGCGGGTCATTCAATACTAGTAAATTCAATCGAAATATTTCAAATGAAACTCTCAGGGAACTGTCTACACAAATGTCAACGAGAACGAACCCATCACTTTCGAAAGTGAATATTAAGAGCGTTTCGAAAATTCATTGATCTTGTTGAATGATTATAGGATACAATTGTTTAATCATTATTATGAATCATATATATATACATGAATCAAATATTCACTCCATTAGTAAAGTAGATAAGTAGTATTTTATTTGTAATAACAAGCATGTAAAATATTTCAAACTATTCACCTAATCGAAATTTAACCATAGCATTTAATACATGTTCCTCGTTGGGTTGCCTTATTAGAAAGTGGAAAAATATAACTTTGCAAGAAAAAAAAACAGGAATTAAACACCTGCGAATACCTCCAGCGAACCTTAAAAAATTCTACGAGAAATGAAATATAGGTTCGATACCTTTTCAAGGAAAACCACATTTTTAACAACGAATTTAATACATTGCATTCGGAACGAAAAATGTACACACTCAAGTTTTTTAGAAGCCATGGAGATCCAAAACACAAAAAAATTCAATAACATATTGAACAACCAACTTGCAATAAACGAAATTCTGTATTTCCCATCCGTGTATTTCGTAGATATTCTAGAGAAATGTAACACAAATTATCACAAATATTATTTGTTACAGTCGTTTAGTTCAAAGAGTAGGTTTTTTCTTTTCCATTCAACATTTCTTCGGTATAAATTCTTTCTTTTCGCATTGTATTAACTTAGTATGTCTTTTACACCCAAGGAAGGCACTGTGTTGGTGAAACAATACTGTATGTTTTATTGTATGTGTATGCTCAACAAATGAAGTGAATATCACAAACAATTCATTAATCATTTTGTCAAATTCGTTATTTAATCACTGAATAAAGCTAATTGATTAATTGACGAATTAGTTTTATTGTATTCTAATGATAAAATGTTCATAGCTTGCTGTATGTTCATAGCTTGCGCCTGGTTGGGCTTGAAGCTCAATATTTCACATTTGCGGATGATACATTGTTTGTGTATACAGGAGAAAGTGAGAATGATTTAGAAAACCTGATTAATGAGGACCTTGACAGGTATATCGGATGGCTTTATTTAAACAAATTGAAGATAAATCTGAACAAGACAAAATTTATAATTCTGAAACAAAAAAACAAAGCGGTGAATAACATCAACTTAAAAATTAATGAAACTGAACTAGAACAAGTAACATCTCTTGAATATTTAGGATTGATTATATAGATGAATATTTAAACTGGAAAGCACACACAAATAAAATAATTAGTAAAATAAACCCTATGATTCCCATTATTTACCAATGTAGAAATTATATATCCCTTAAGACAAAAAAACAAATATATGCTGCCTTTTTCTCATCGCACCTGAGATATTTACTGCCTATATGGGAACTTGTGGAAGTGTAGATTTTAATTAAATGCAGATTTTACAAAACAAAATTTTAAAAATGTTATTCAAATATGATTATCTAACGTCTACGAATATATTGCATCAGGAATTGGGCATCCCCGAACAAGAAGCCTTGTTGAAACTTGAACAGTGCAAACTTATGTATAAAATACTTAAAAATATACAAAAATCAAATATTGTTTTCAAATTGGTTGGCGAGGTTCATGGTGATGAGACAAGGTTTCAGACAGGGTTCTACATTTCCAACAGTAGAAGAAATGTTGGACTGAAGTCCTGCTAATATGGCAAGTAAAGTGTACAATATTTTGAGTGAGGACATCAGGTCAACGAAATGTTACTCCCACTTTATAAGAAAATGTAAGGCATGTCTGAATGCTTGATGATAAATATGTACCTGTTAAATTTAAGTTAATTTTGAATTTTAATTATATTGGAGAAAATTAATTAGTTTTATAAATCTTTAGGCCAGGGCTAAACAAAGCACTGATTTTAGATAGAAGGAATGGTTTTTATATTGTAAATTTATTTTATATTATTGTAAAATATTATTTTATATTATTGTAAAATGAATTATTTAATAAAGACTTAATTTTCAAAAAAAAAATACACACTTTTGGGTATCTCGAAATATTAAAAACGAATGTCATTCGTATGAGAAAGACTGAAAAAAAATTCTCATAGAATATGCGTGTATCAAATGCTGTAACGAAATATTCAGACATTGTGCAGTAATTAGAATGGGACCCTCATTCATTTGTCATTATATCACCAATTACAAGGCCCTCTTGAATCGCTGAATTTTAGCAGTGAAAGAAACGCTTGTGCATGGCGAACAAAATTACGAGCCCACACACACACTGCGGTTAATTTATGGACGAACATTTTACGACATTGAAAAGAAAATAACCGATTCAGTGGGCATACCAAATTGCACCTTTCCGAATTTGCCCTGAAATTTGATATTTTTCTCTCGAAGTTGAAATAAAATGGATGTTGATGGGTTGGCAATTAGTTTACTGATTGGCGAGATACTCCTCTCAGTTATTCGTTATGCATGTTTCTTTAGAGAAAAGGAAAGAAGAATAGTAAACGTAAAATAAAATATTTCTAAACACGTTGCATTTTTTCTGGACTAATTTTTCATTCATAAAATGATAATGAATGAAAATAATTGATGAAACTGTTATTGACATCAGTGTTATCAAATGCAGAACACAGATCAAAATCAATGAAAAGCTTTCCTTCATTTATAATCAACTCAAAAGTGTTTGCATGAAATTGATCTCTCTTAAGTAGCGAACATTTTCACCACTTTCATCTGAGGGCCTTTATGAATTATAACGGTGATTTTCTAAGAGTTAAGTTTTTCAGGTTGGCGGCACTGGTTGGTAATGGCATCCAAACGTCATCTGTCAAAGTAAAAAGTTTTCAGTATACTCTGCCAGTGCATCATGGAAAGACTTACAAACGAGCAACGATTGCAAATTTTTGAAATTTTTTATCAAAATTCGTGCTCTGTGAAAAATGTGTATCGTTTATTACGACCATATTATGGTCGTCATAATCGACCTGGTGAATCAACAATTCGTGGTGTTATCACCAAATATCGCACCAAGTTTACTTTGTTGGACATTGTTTAATGTCCTCGCATGCGTACAGCGCGTACTAAAGAGAATATTGCAGCCGTAGCGTACAGTGTTAATGAGGATCGTGAAATGTCAATTCGTCGCCGTTCTCAGCAATTGGGCATGTGTAACTCAACCACATGGAAAATTTTACGTGTTGATTTGGTTTTGAAAGCCTATAAAAGTCAACTTCTGCAAGAATTGAAGCCGAAAGACCTACTACAACGTCCAATTTTTGGTTGACATGTGGTTTCATCAATACGGTGCCACATGCCACACAGCTCGTGAAACAATGGACAAGTTGAAGGATGAATTTGGTGAGCAGCTTATCTCTCGAAATCGTCATGTGAATTGGCCGCCAAGATCATGATATTTAACGTCCCTGGATTATTTCTTGTGGGGTTATGTAAAGTCGTTAGTGTATGTGGACAAGCCGAACACGATTGAAGCCTTACAGGATAACATAACACGCGAAATTCGTGGGATAGAGGCCGAAATGTTCGAAAAAGTGACGCAAAATTGGACCTCCCGAATGGACCATCTGATACGGAGCCGCGGACAACATGAAGTTATCTTCAAAATGTAAATGACAAAGGCCAAGTTATCGATTTCAATAAAAATTTATAAAATATGATGCAAATTGAGTGTTTCATTTGATTTAACAAAAATACGCTTAAAAAATCACCCGTTATAATTATGACACTCAATGAACGAGTTTTTTCTCGTATAATTTTCCATAATTTCAGATAAACTTCTTTCAATTCTAATATGTTATATCGAGACAATTTTAAAGCTGCCATTTTTCTGAAATCAGCTAATAATCGGCTTCTTCTGAGCTAATAATTACTAATTAAAATGACACCACCATTATAGATATTTAAATTTGATAATTTAAGATGATATGAACATTTGAATTTTTCATTTACACTTTTATTATGCCTATAATAAAGCTATAAAGCCTATAAGCTTTTTCCGGTTACATACTTCTCCAGACGCTAACATAATGTAATTGGAATGAATATCTTGTCCAAGAAAAACAGCAATCTACACTCAAGTGCATTTAAAACACCATTACTTCATCATAAAAACACGACTCTGAAAAGTATTATATATATATATATATATATATATATATATATATATCCACCTCTGAAAAAAAATTCTCATTAGATGCATATCCCTTCGCCACATGGAGCTTCTTATTGCGTGTACACTTCACATCATCAGTTGTTAGAAACGGCGGGGCTATTTACAATCAAGGCTTTATGTTCCAGTCACTTCACTCGAAAAAAATGGGGAAATATTCATGTAGATCTACACAGGGGGTGATGAGAGTACAAGTGCACGACATGGAACGAGTTATTCATGATATGAGAGGGTGGGGTGAGACTAAATAATCAGACGCTGAGTTCTCGCCCGATTTGCTAGATGCACGGCGATATGGAACTGAATGAATTCAGATGTGCATTACAGAAATTCGGTGTTAAGGAACGAGTAGGTAGTAACTATTCACTTTGCAGCTTTAAACCGTTCAATTCTGCATGAAACTGATATTGAATTACATTTATACATTTATATACACATACATGAAAATACATTGCGGAATTTGTGTAACTGTTGATAGAAAATTATTATTCAAAAAACTAGAAAAAGATGGGACTTACGGGAAATGTACTTAGATGGTTTGAATCGTATTTAAACGGTAGAAATAAAAAAATAAAATTCGGAGATTTTTTATCCTCGAGCAAAATAAATGGTCAGGGAGTTCCACAAGGCGCAGTGTTGGCACCATTGCTGTTTTTGTTGTATGTAAATGATGTTTTTAAATATTTGTTGAATTGTGAAATATCATTATTTGCTGATGATACAATGATTTTTATTTCTGGAGATAATGTAGATTAATTTAATGTTTAAATTAATCAATGAAGATTTGGATGGACTTTTCTTTTGGTTGTGTGATAATAATCTCAAAGCTGATATTGAAAAATCTAAATTTATGTCAATAGGTAGTGGCATTAAGTTGTCTAATCACAATTTAAATCGGTTATTAGTAAAAATAGAATGTGAGAACATCGAACGAGTTGATGAAATTAAGTATCTGGGTGTGATAATCTATGAAAATTCAAGATTTCACAGTCATGTGAATAACATTGCTAGCAAAATGCCCAAAAAGGTAAATTTTATTGCTAGAATAAGATATAGGATTGATAGGAATACAGCATTATTGTTGTTGAGATCGTTGGTGCTTCTTCATGTGGAATATTGTTCTTCGATCCTGTTCATCTTACAAAAAGGTCATATTGTAAAGTTACAAAAGATACAGAATAGAGGTGTGAGAGTAGTTTTGAAATGTAAGAAAAGAACATCTGTGAACCAAATGCTAGAGGTGTTAAGATTAATGAGTGTCCATCAGAGAATTGCATTCAGAACTCTGGATTTAATTTATAAATTAAGAAATAATATGTTGCCTGATTACTTGACTGAGGATATACAATTCGTAAATTAGATACATAATTACGATACCAGACGTCGAAATGATTTTCGTGTTGAGAAATTCAATTCTACATTTATGAACAAGTCCACATTCAGCAGAGGGCTACGTCTATACAATGACTTGACAACAAATTTGAAATATTGTGATGATTATAGAAAATTCAAAAGATTGTTAGTAACACATATTTTTACGAAATGTTTTGATTGAGATTGAGTATCGAGTGGATGTAATAACCTTGTTTGTTATCAATAGCTTATAGCTAAGTAAAGTTATTATTATTATTATAATTCATGAATCTTTCATAGTTAGTCAATGCTAATATTTTTAATCGAAATATCGAAACGTTTCAAATGAAAATCTTAAGGACTGTCCATACTAGACGAATGTTGTGTACGAAAATACAACCTATACCTTTCGAGAGTAAATTTCGAGTACGTTCCGAAAAATATCGATCTTGTTGGAGAAACCATACAGAGCTGTTTCATACTATTATATGAATCATCAGTGGCATGCATCCAAACAATGAATTTTCAATATTTTTAAAAACGCACCAAGCTCCCATCTCTTCAAAATACGGGAAACATTCAGTGACCAGCTCAAGTGAGATCCTCTATCGAAGAAATAAGATGAATTCTCTCGAGTGAGGCAGTGTTTGTGACAAGATCAGTGCGTACTTGTCCAAACAAAGATGGCTGACTTTGTGCTTTATGCAAACACTTCGAAGATTTCTGTAGTTGTGAAAGATTGGTTCCCTCTCACCATCTAGAGTGTAAACCAGAGTAATGAGCATTGTTTAATGAGGCATTGAGTTTCTTGAAATTTTTTTCAACGATAGTTTCATTTGGAGGTTAAACTGTAAACAACGAAATAAGTATTGCCTGCTGATGGATATTTACATGTGAATATTCATTCACATATTCACTATACACTACTCTGCACGTTATTTATGAGGGAAAAGTGATGCTGCTTAAGTCACTAAATTCAAAATGAAAAAATAAATTCTGGACATCGAGTATCCCTCTAATTTCTCACACGGACTTAGCAAACAATGACTCGTCAATAAGAAACGTTACAAGAGAAAGGTCATGAGAGAAAAGAAAAATCTTCATCATAACAATAGTAAATTTTCTTGATATGATGAAATGTTGAAGACAGATCACTATTATCGAATTGAAAGAGTCTTCACGTGAGATTGAAAAACACTAGGTAGGTTACAATCACAGAGACTTATAAGTTCTATATAAAAGTTACTGAAATTCAAAAATTTGAAATTACAAGTACCTAATCAATTTTTTTTGAGAATTTCATTAACTTCAATGAATCCAGTGATTATCTCAAAAAATAATGAATAGTTAATTCGAAAGTAGAAAAATTCGGATTACCTAACTCAATATTTCTTTAGTAATTGAGGTGCTAAGGAAAAAACAAGGATTTTGCTACATGAACAAACATGAAAAAACAATCATACATTTTGCTACATGAACGCTCTGTTATTACAATTAAAATAATTATTAGAATACGAGAAATGTTCAATTTCTTTATATACTACTCATTTCGGACATAAAATGTGAAAATTTCTTCGAATATAAAATTTGAATCTTATCACACATATTTATTCATTTACAACCTCAATAGGTCTGAAATAAACGTTTTCACCACAAAGTGCAGCGGTTATCCCACAAAAAATACACTGCAGCTTTACTTAAGAAATTACCAACAGCATGATGCCAGCCAATCAAATTTTGCTAACAACGCAGTGTATAAACAGTCATATAATAAAATCCCCAACTCCTGCAGTTTTACACTGCATTTTATTTGTTGTAATTAAAATTTACATAAAGAAACAATATAACGATTCTTAGAGTAAAGTAATTAAAACTCAGAGCTAATAAACCAAACTATATATGTCCGTTGCTAGTGAGCATTATACGCAAAGTTTTGTAAGTAACCATTACGGTAAGTTCTGAATTACAGATTTCCTAATTAGTTTCTCATATTGTTTACTTTGAGGCATTGAATACGTTGGGTTAATTTTATTAAGGTATATTCTAATCTATTATCTGCTGAATAATAATATAATTAGCTGAATTAGTTGGCTATTGCTGAATAACACATATTTTCCATAGTCAACTCCTTTTGATTCTTTGATAACTTTAATAGATTTGTTCACATCGATGATATCCACATTTTTCCGTACTTTGAAAATCTGAAAAATTCAGTAGTTCATTTCTTATACAAACCACTTTGACGAAATGTGAATTTCTGTTAGTATTCACGGTATTCATTGAGCCTAAATTTAATGCCTAAAGATCCTAGGATCAATTCTATGTTACTTGTCATTTATGTAGAAACAAATATTATCTTCGACTTGTCAGGAAAATCGAATTATTTCAGTGAAGTTCAAATGGGTTATAACTAAAGGAAAAAATCCAATGATGTTAAATCTGGACTGCTTGGCGATCAGTTAATGATGATTTTCCTATATTCTCCACATTTGTCCAGGGAAAATTCACGTACTGAAGTCCTAGGGTAATAATTATTGCACCAACTGAATTTTTCAGGGATGCACCTGTAGATAGTTTCGGAAAGACATATAATGATGATAAACAGTGTGGTCAAAATTTTTAACATTTTTAATCGTAATTGTTTCATAAAGTCACCCTCATTTTGATTTTTCCATCGTAAAGAAGACCTCGATGATCGCAGAATCTTATGCTTTAATATGGCAGAATTTTACTATCGTGTAAAGTGCCATATCGACTGGATTCCAACGATCCAAGATACCCATTGACATAATCCAATCACAATCCTGGAATTTGTTAGGTTTTTGTTGTCAACTAAGAAAATATGAAATTTGTTGTGTAAAATTGTGTGAAATTCGTTGACCTTGTTTGTACATTCTACCTTTTGTGACAATATAATTGAAAAAAGTTGAAGTGTGTTTTGATACATTACTGTGTGTTTCGGACAAGAGAAATTTTATCTATATAATTGTTTTCAAATTCTTATCGTATCTGTTACAAAGTTATTATATGATGTTTGGAGTTCCGAAGTTATCCGATATAATAATAATAATAATAATAATCTTTATTTAAGGTTCTCGTAATACAATTATACTGGTAAAACAATAGTAACTATTCTAATTTTAAGATCTATCTTTTCAATTATGTTTCCTAAACAAAGATAATAATTTTCTCACAAAGACCATAGCCTGTGGTGAAATATTCAATATTCATTTATATCTTTATTCTGAGAATAAATATTGCACACCAAGGTTAAAGATATGGATATGTAGATATAGGTATTCATAATATGATAATTAAATAATAAATCTTTCTAATTTGTTACTTGGAGATAATGTTACAATAGAATTAGAGAAAACAAAAAAAATAATAAATATATACTTATCGACTTCCTATTATACATAATAAGTAATTATTTGTACATTATAAGTAATATTTGTAATGAATAATATCTGTATACCTATTATGAAGGGAAAATGCAGTATCACGTTCTTTCCTCTGATATATCAAGAAAAGAAGAGCCAAATTTTCCGTTACCTTTTTCTCATATTATTATTTTGTTTTGGACATTCCAGAAAACATTTATTAATATTTTAACGGAGCCAGAATATCGTCCACCATAAATCTTCAAATTTTTGTTTCTGTTATTGCTAACAGTATTACCCGAAGTCTATTTAGGAATGAGGATTTTCTATTATCCCGTTATTCAGACCTGAAACGGGAAATCCTAGGTTGAATTTACCGTAAAGTCCAGCAATGAAATTGAAATGAAATCAGTGTCCATCGTAATTGAAAACGAAATTGGAAACATTCGATACAATAACGTAATGCTGCACTAAATGATAGAAGAAACTTGTGTTATTTTGAAATCGGTTTTCTCGATTTAAAAGTTTAAAGAAAAAGCATGTTAGTGTTCGAACTTGAAATTGAATACTATAATGTTGAAAAGCTCTAATGGTCAATATTTCATTTATAATTACTAGCATGCATGTTAGAAAGTTTCATGTTACTTGTAATTCATCAAGTGTTATATATTTAGATTTAGTTGAGCTTCTCGACCACATAAAAAAATCGAGAAAGATATAATGGCTGAAGTTGATGGATAACGACATGCTTCAACTTGACTTGATAGGTAGGAAGCAACCAATTCTTTGCAGGTACGTAGATATGTATTACATCAGTTTTTTATATCTGCCTTTGAACCGAACGCAAAAAGATGGGCAAGGTATTCATAATTTAAAAATTTTAGATGTTCAAGATCAAATAAAACATGTGATCGGTTTTTTTATATCGGATAGATTTGTCCGCTAATTATAATCATTAATTTACGGCTGCAATTTCGTAGTTCTCACTACACATCGAATAACATGAATTCGCGTTTAAAATGTAATATTACTACGAAACTAGTCGCAAATTAATGAATATAGTGATAAAAAAGAAATCGTATTTTTTCTCGATTAAGTTAGTCGATTACAATACATTTTTCCTTTCAATTTCTGATATTACGTACTCATAGTTATTTTGCATGTCGAATAACTATTTGTATTCGCTCGCATCGATTCCCAGTTTCAACAGAGGTATATCCTAGAGAAGTTGTGGAAGATGTAGTTTTTGTGCTTATAGCACTGAATGAAATGTTTGAGAAAATGAACACTAGAACATTCATTCGAAAAATTAAAAGTAACCAAAAGAATGTTATAATAGATCTAGATACATTAACGTGTACGATGTGATGCTTGCATTATCCTGTAACGGATAAATGTTAGTGGTGCGACTGACGAGTTACTTAAAGAACGAAACAGCTGTCTCCCACTCCATCAAGTGTGGCACCGATTTCAATATTTCTCTAACATTTATCCCTTGAAGGATAACGGAGGCATCGTACACGTTCACATATCTAGCTCTACTATAACATTCTTTTGGTTGATTTGAATTTTTCGAATGAAGTGAAAGAAGTCATTGGATATAAAGTAATTAATTAATTTTGTAATATTAATGGTAAGTCTTTCATATCAAATTATACATATGGAATTTTATTTTGAATATTTGAATTTCAAAATAATTAATAAATTGATCACAACAATCTTTGAATCTTTGACAAAGCACTAATTTGTAAAATTGTAAGAAATATATTTTTTCGCTTTAACTGTCTGTTATTGCCAATACCAACAAAATTAATCAAATGGTTTCAGTTTGTTACAAGGGCATATACGATGAGGCACGTCCAACATTTCAAATATATCATGAAGAAAATGATACAGAACATGAATACCGAACATATATATCGAACCATTGGAGAAGCCATAAGAAAAAATGTTGATTCCAAGAGATAATCATCAGTTGTTCTATATCTGAATATAAACTTAAATTCAAACACTTGAACTTATGATTTACACTTTATTGACTAAATATCATGACGCGTTTCGTCGTTACAAACGACTTCTTCAGATGCTAACATATTAATGGTACCTTAACTTATTTTTCAGAATATATTGACTTTTGAAATTTAGTATTGAGTTATTTGTTCGTCAGAAGGTTTTATTAGTAAGATACAAGACAAGACAAAGACAAGACCAAGATTCTAGATCTTTCCTTGGTTCAAATGTGACTAATTAATCTCGCTTTTCTGAAACCAAGTGGCGCCCAAATTTATTTCGAGATTTTATTTAGAGATTTTTGGTAAGTTTTTTGCGATCCACGACCCATTGTTCACCGGAGAACACCTGCCGTTCGCAGTAGGTACTATTGAATAATTTTGTCGAGAAGTGTTTTTATTATACGATAAATTACACTGCTGAAATGATTTCAACTTGAAATTTCGTCTGCTCGTTTTGCTTTTGAGTTAATATTATAGATATATTAATATTTGGGCGAACGAACGTCATATAAAATTATTTCTTTGAAATTTGAACACACTCTGAATTTTGTTCACAAATGTCAACAAATTACAATATTGAAAGAATCATTAATTCAAATATATTAAGCCTTCAAAAGTGCTTAGCAATGTAATGTAAATTTTGCATGCCTGGCCTCGCCATCAAAATTGGTCGAAGATTGGAGAAAGCATGACTAGGTTGTTCTGAAAACACGTAATAAAAAGGTGGAGGTATAATGTGAATTCGGTTTCATTACTTCATTTTGGATATCAACCCAATTTCTCTTTGGTTATCGATTAGTGGTTGATATTTTGGCATGACATTTTATCATTCACCATAATAATAATTGAACATTCTGCTCTGGCTTTTGATGTTAAAAAATTATAACTAACTAGTAGAGCATTTTCCATGAAAAATTCAGAGATAAACCTCTATAATTATACTGATAAAGTCAGTATCACGTTCAAAAACTCTAGAAATTAGGGTATCTGATGCTAAAAAGTGAAAATAAATGTTATAAAGACTGATAATATAATATTCAAATATATACTCAAGTTGAAAATAGTATAAATCATCTCAACAGAATAAGACATCGATAACTTTTATGAGTGTCTGCATTATTTTCATTATCTTTTTATAGATATTCATTGATTGGTATGTTCCACGAAATCCAAATATACGCTATGGACATTCTGATCTTTCCTGGATCTTCAATTTTATTTGTAAAGGTTGAATTAATAAACATTAAATCGTTTCCACATTTTATTGATGTAAACGCTTCAAACAGTGCTTTATTTATATTGAATGCAGTTGTTTACAACGTTATTTTAAGGTTAAATACATTGAAAGAGAATTTTAAACAAGACATAATGCGATATCTTTGAGTCAGTATGAAATTATATTTAATGATTGACTGAAAAATGATAAAGTATTCGGGAAAATATCGAATTAGTGAGGTTATAGAATGTATAGCAAAACTTCAAACAAATCTTCTTCTATTCTGTCCAGAGGCACTGAAGTAACTGATTTGCTAGGTATACGTACTGCTTTGTCTTCTGACACAATTGAAATCATCGTTGTACATTTGATCTTGATGTCTGTACAGGTCATTAAGGGTTGGCAATTCAAGGGCATTCTGCAGACGCATTTAGAGTGGGTGCTGAAATCCCATGGAGATTTGCTTATTTCTTACTCGGTTAAATGTCTGGCAACTAGTAAACGGCAAGTAGTGGTAACTGGTGAACCATTCCATCGATATATCTGCTGTTTCTTCATCCCACAGATCAGTCGCCAAGTCTTTGGTGGAATTATGAGGTCGTAAACTGTTTTGATCAAACTTTTTGTGGGATTTTATTTCGGATGGTTGTTCTTGATGATCATGCAGTTGGTAACTTGGATCTTTTTGCCTGGACCTCTCAATTTCAGCAGACACATCGCTTCGGATTTAAAATGGACTACTTCAATGATTGGGTAGAATTTATCTGTAGGTGTTGGTTTTAACTGCACTGATATAATGCGTACTGTTTCGTTATTTGCTACATCTAGTTGCTTATGTGTTCTAATGTGTGAAATTTCTCCATGAGCTGATTATTCTTCGAAAGAAACTTAAAGCTAGCTCCAACTTAGTAGTAGTACATTCGGTTTGGCTGTACATTATGTGTCTATGAGTTTACGTATTATGCCATTCCTAACTTGCACTCTTTTTTGTGTGTTGGCAATTATATCTGACAGAAAGTCCTTTACCCACTAAGTAACTAATTCGATTCATTTCAGTGCTCAAGTTCTTGGCCATGCCAGCTGACTCTCAATTCCATCCTCACTTAGAGATTAGACTTACGGTTTTCTGAATAAAATAATGCCACCTCATTCAGGGCTCTACCAATCAATTTACTTTCCATTTATTCAAAGATAGTCAAGAAAAACAACCAAATATAATATATTTGAACTGAGCCATTATTAAGAGTTTAATACCAGTTGTTCAAAAAAGTAAAAATTGACTTTTTAACTTTTACATATCCTTTATTGGGTACTAATAATTACATTTTACCCCTACATCGCAATGCACTCATCTAATGAATGTGATGAAAGTGACACTGAAGGTGCCCTCAGTCATGATGAGACTTTATTACAGTCAGGGTTTAGGATATAATAAAAATATGAATACAATTCGACTTGAAATATAATCGTCCTAAAATTAGTCCTCGTCTTCCCGACAAACCAATGTGGACCTTTTATGTTTTAATTTGACGTCTTCTTCGTAGTCTACTAGGGTGGTTAGCAGGGATTCCGGTCTGCTGAGAACATTCTTGCTGCAGTCGCTGTGAATGTTCTACAAGTTTTCACATACCAGAGGCGTTGATCCATTTTTCAAAAATTGATTAATCAAGTTTTACTTTTTTTAAAGGTTTTAAAATCAATGGTGACACTAGAGGGGGTTGTTGTTTTGCATACTGGATAAAATCATTCCTCTTTAAGTCAATGCTTCAAACTATATGGCAAATACAGGTATAGATAATTACGTTGAAAATACGACTACCTCTCTGCATTTCGTTTTTATCCTATATATATTTCCTTCCATTTTACGAAATAGTAGACCACAAGTGTGACCATAGAATTTGAGAACCTTAATATTTAGGAAATTGAGTATAACCACAAAATTTTTAAATCTTTATGAAAAATAATTCGAATTGTGCTTTTCAAAATACTTGTATTAAACTATTGATAATAGGTTAGGTTAGAAAACATGCTCGAGGCATATTTGTAGCCCGAATATATGCAAAATATCAAATAGTTATATGAAGCAATTTTTGTGGAATTGAGCTAAGCATTTTGAATTATATGATATAAATGAGAGGTAATAAGAAATATTTGTCTAAAAATCACTGACTGAACAATTCTTTATTCGACTAGTTTCGCATTTTACTGCATTATCAAGAAGAATGATAATATTTCTTCTTGATGATGCCGTAAAAGGCGAAACTAGTCGAATAAAGAATTGATCAGTCGGTGATTTTTAGACAAGTAACTATTTATTATTACCTCTCATTGAAATATGAACGATCACAAAGTTGATTCATCGTCCATTGAATTTATATGATATATTTAACAATGTTCCACCAATTGTAGATCAGGTAGTTATATTATAGATCAGCAGGTAAAAAAAACGTAAATGCTTACAGATAGTATAGATAAATAGATGAATATACATTTATACGAAGGCATTTCAATGAATATTTGCAGAGAAAGTTGAGTAAAATATCACACGAAAAAGATTATAGCGAAAGTACTACGCGCATATTTGTCGTATAAATTATTTTTATATAAAAATCTATATATTCATTCGGCCCGAGTGAATTAACATTCTTCATATTGAATAAAATAATTCATATTCTTGAAGAGCCCGACTCAAAAATTCCGAAATAAAAATTAATTATGTAAAAGAAGAAAAAGACTTCTCAAAACATTTTCATTCAAGCAAACCTTTCAGGGTTCCTCACAGTAAATCAGAACTATTTCCCGTATGGGCCTGCCTTTAGAACTTCAGCTTGAATTTCCACTCCCAAATTTCCTCGAATATTGGACTTGCCAACTTGCAGTGTTAACATAATAGGGACAAATTTAGCTGGCCCCGTATTGAACTTACGAACTCAAGCAAAGATCCCCAATCTCTTGTTCTGCCCCTTGTACAGACGTTCCCTAAATTGACAGTGACAAATGACATTTTATTTCAATCATTTTTGGGGTTTATGTTTGGGTTTGCATGAAGAAAGCTTTAATAAATTGCATTAAAGAATTTGAACAAGGCACGGAGATTTTTATTTCGTTCCAATCGTGAATAAATACACTCCTCCTTTCTACAAATCTAAATAAAAATATAACCAGTTGTCTCGATAATATAAAATTCTTACAGCCGCTTTGACGCAATGAAACGAAGAGATATACTTGGAATGTTGTTCTGAGCGCAGAATAAATATTTGGCATGCAGAACCTCTAAAAAATATATTTGAACGAAAAAAAAATCATGTTATATCAAAAGTTGTTAAAAATGGTTTTGAAAGGCTGCAATTTTTTGAAATATTCGAAGAATTGTAAGTGGTTTTCTGATATAAAATGTGAATCTAATTTCTTGCATCATTTTCAGCATATTTATATAAATATAAAATGAATATCCAGAAAATAAAAAAGCCTATCATCAATATAATCCAGAATTGAATTCATTTAAACTTTTAAAATGTATTATATTAAGATACCTGCATGTAATCAATATCGATGGCAACATAGTTATTAAAACCTTGAGTCTGACTAGGTTTTTAACTTAATTACTCTTCATAAGTTAAATTTCCGTCATAAAACCGAATTTAGCATCATCAGCAGCAAGAACGCCCGAAATGCTCGTTATGAATAATAATTTTCAAGTATCACCCTCATCGCCTTATCATGAGAAATAAAATGTTGAGATTATATGCTCTTATCCTCAATTTTTTTTTAAGATTCCTAATCAGAAACCAATAATTGAGGATTCAGAAATATTATAACATAAAAAACTCTAGAAACACGTTCTGATGAAAGACGACAAGTCAGATAGAGTTGTCAACATCTAAATTCTCAAATAGGAAATGTAGCAATAAATTTTGCTGTTCATTACTATTTTCATTAAAACTTGTATCAAATACTTAAGGTATTTGAATTGAATGTTTGCCGTTTTGAATTTATCACATTTTAGTGACAATAAGTTCAATGGAAACATAAAAATATTATCTTCAGAGCTATGTTTCATGGAATTTCTACATTGAATAATGGGAAATTTGTGCCAGATTTGTTGTTTTATAACCAATGCGTATTAATTAATTAAGGTGGGACAAATACTTTACAATTACTCACTGATTTATAAAAAGCATGCCAATTGGTATTCGATTCGGAGGTTCTTATGCAGGTTTTATCTACTGAAAGTTTAATCTACTGCGTTCTAGGCAAATTACATCTCAAATCTCAATGAATGCGTTTCGGGTCGGCACTGAAGGCCAATACCGGAAACATAAAATCGTACTGATTCATGCTTATATCCGACTCCAGTTAGCTGTTCGAGATGACAAGTTGGACGCTAAAATAAATCCGTTGACATATATTTTCCTTCGAGCCTACTTACACAACTCCACTAAAACATCTAGTTAGCAAACTATCGCCATAGGTAATATTACTTTACTAGTTGTATATCAAAATGTCGAGAACTTCCGTCGTAGTAGGCACGTCGAGTTAGACAAGTTCGAAAAATTAGTAAAATACGTTTGAAAAAAAGGGAAAGGGAAACCAAAGCATTCTTGATTTAGTCGACTCCGTTCGGTAGGATTTGGGTTCGAGTCCCCGTAAAGCCCCAGTAAAATGGGTGTTTGTGTTCGTCTATAATTTGAGTAGTTTTATAACAAATGATTAACTGTTGCGTAATGTTGGGAAAATAGAAGCCCATTGGAATTTCGGAATCGGAAAGAAATTATTGTGCAAAAAACATTTTAGTGCGGTTTCCAACACTATTTGGGAAACATGAAGATATATGCGGATTGGTGGAAGACTTGACATATAGTACGTTACGTTAACCATTTACTGGCTGATTATTTACTAGTTACTCAGAGTATCTTTTTCATACTTTTATCGTACTTTTTCTATGTATCTCTACAGATCCTAGTCTGTTCGTGTAGATAATGGTAAATGACCAATCACATTAATCATAATTTTTATCGCCACGCTCATGTAACTCACAATCTATATATATATATATAATATATATATATATATATATATATATATATATATGTATATATATATATATATGTTATCTGGATTTCAAACCCAGATCCCTCATTTCATTGCATTTGCAGACCTTCACCCCCACCTCTAGGTTATGGACACAAGTGTTTCTAAAAATCAACCCCAGCACTGAGCTAGAAGTGTTTTTACATTTATCTTTTTTTACATTTATTTTTTTTACAGTTTACATCTTATAGAAATAATGATTTCTTTTTTTTAATCTAAGGCTGTTCAAGTATAACGTTAGCACTATAGGGTGGCGGTGAGGTCTTTGCTCTTCTTAGTTTGAAACCTCTCGCCAAAATAACTAAGCCTATTTTCTCATTTCTAGAATTGATTCTGATGCTCCTCAATCCATAAAAACAGATTACTTCAAAATAAAGATGCCTGAACCAATTTTTACGTAAGCATGAGGGCAGGGTGGTTGATAATTGAAATAAATCTGCTGAAGTAATACTTGAATGGCACTCAGTGAATTCAATCAGAACGACGTTTTCCTAACATAAGACAGACAACATCTTCGCTCACTTACTTTTCCTTCCTGTTATTGAGGCGCACTACTAGACGTACATTCAACAACATGTAGACTTGGTTCACAAATTAATTCTAGATTAATTCTAGTTCTAGAAATTAATTCTTAAAGAGCCATACAAAAATATTTCTAGTTATTTTACGAATGAACCAAACCAAGTCCAGTTTGGCAGTCTTATCCCATGATCTAGCTACGCTGATCTACTGAGATTAGAAGTGTCTTTCTTTTCTATGTCTCTGACATACAGATGAGCTCATTGTATCAGATATGCACTCAAAAACTTACAAAACTATATATTATTACACTAAATATCTCCAATCACCATACCTAGAACAGGATTTGATCCCAGATGTCTACAATCAGGGATCAAGTACGACAACCTTATCATTTAAGCATTGCTCCACTGCAACCATCATCGCTCACTTTTTGTTAAATGGAAATATAAGAATAACTAATTACATATGTAAAGTAGAATTGTATTCAGATATTTCAGAATCTCTGAATGTTGTGAAATACTGACGATTTTCAAAAATCATCTATAAATGATAAAGTAACTAGAGGATGTTTTTTTAAGAGGTATAGAGCTTTAAATTGCAATAAAACAACGATGGATCATTCGATTGGCAAGAATTTTTTTCATTCGGAAGATAATCCTGTGGCATTACATTTTAAATATTATTTCTGGCATATGACCGCCACGACTGGTTCGGATGAAGTCCAATTTGGACGTCCAATTCTCGATGACTTTTTCCAACATTTGTGACCGTATATCGACAATAACACGGCGAATATTGTCTTCCCAATGGTCAAGCGTTTGTGGCTTATCCGCATAGACCAATGACTTTACATAGCCCCACAGAAAATAGTTTAGCGATGTTTAATCACAAGATCTTGGAGGCCAATTTACAGGTCGAAAACGTGAAATTAGGCGGTCACCAAACGTGTCTTTCAACAAATCGATTGTGGCACGAGCTGTGTGACATGTTGCGCCGTCTTGTTGAAACAACAGCTCCTGGACATTATGATTGTTCAATTCAGGAATGAAAAACTATACCGATCACCATTGACTAACGTTGTGGCCATCATCGTTTCTGAAGAAGTACAGACCAATGATTCCACCAGCCCATAAAGCGCAGCAAACAGTCAGTTTTTCTGGATGTAACGGTGTTTTGACATACACTTGAGGATTATCTTCACTGCAAATGCGGCAGTTTTGTTTGTTGACGTAGCCATTCAACCAGAAGTGCGCTTCATCGCTAAACAAAATTCACTTATGAAAATCGGAAACAACGGCAATCTCGTTTTGGGCCCATTCGACCAATTGATTTCAATTAATTAATTGATGCGATGAATTGCCAAACCAAACTGAGATCAAATCACTTCTCAGCTGATTAAATCGTTCGCCATCTTAAACAGTAATGCCAACTTCAAGTTCTATACCTCTAAAAAAACACCCGTTACTTAGAACTGGGCAAGAAATTATCCCTCGAAATTTCAGTTATTTTCCAATAAAAAATACATGTTCAATTTGCATGTATTCTTGTACGAGGCATCATTACAATCAATCTTATATCTGATAGTTAACAATTGATAAAACATTCAATTGAAATGTTGACTTCAGAACTTACATGAAGATCGAACAAAACCTATGTTTTGAGAATTTCGACTTTACATATTAGCTAAAATATTGGTGGCTCTCACACACCCCTGTTTATGTGTACGACGGGATGATACGTCATTGTACACATGAACCTCACAGAATTGTTGGAAAAGTTGGCCAAAATTGATTGGTCCTTCGTGGAAAGGAAACCAACAAACTTCCAGATAGTTACAAGAGCGAAAAAACTTGATAGCATTCAGTGATTTCAATCTTACTTCTTCCAAACTTTTTATGTAAATGCACTCAACTTCAATCAACTACTAATTGCAAATTTGCAAATACCTATAAACTTATTAGAGACTTGAATAAATGTTCTAGGCTACAAAATGAACTTTTCCATCAGACTACGCCAAACTTCAACAGAAGTATTTCTGCCGTATAATGTAATTATAAGCACGATTAGCTTTGGAATGCTATTTCGCTCATTTTTAATTCATACAATTTCATTACGAATTTTAAATGCCGAGAAAGTATGTCTTTGAAGAATGGCAGAAAAGAGGAGTAACTTCATTCAATTTATATTCATAATTTTATATAACTATAATAGGGAAAATAGATGTAGATACGTACTCTTTTTATAGTTCGTTAACTTATCAATTAATATAAAACCATGAAACAAAATTAATAGATGAAATGCTAAGAGTGTGGTAGTTACTTCATTTCAAATAAAACTTCTATAAGGTACAAGTCTTTTTCAAAACCACTGAATTTATTAAAATAAATACAACTAACTATACCACTATACTTGATGATGCCGTATAATAGAAGAAACTGTGTTAGTTGTATTTAACTAGGTACAATAAATTCATTGGTTTTGTAAATTGTACCTTATTAAAGTTTTATTCAATATGTACAAATTAATTTAGAAATTATTCGCAAAAAAATATTGATGAAAACATATGAAATGATTCATTGTGTACCTTCACAATTATTTATCTGATTCATTCGATGAAAATGACGAGCAGACTTGAATAACTGAATACTGAATGGATAAAACCAATATTTTGTCAGAATCAATCAAGGAAATTTCATACACGAGCACTAAACAGAAGAAAAAAATTTATTTTTATAGTTATCTGCAATATCTCGACCGAATGTTAACTGAAGGCTTAAATTAATGTCTTTCCGACAATTTTATTTAAGTTTCATGTCAAACTTAATGAGAGAGTTGTGTCTCTGTTTCGAAAATATCGAAAAACAGAAAATTTCATTCAAAAGCATAAATATATTTCGAACCCAATATAACTATCATTGTGAGCTCAATCATTAAATGAAGCATTTGCAAATTTTCATTAGGAGAAACAAACAAACAGTTGTTTTGAATTTGAAAATAGATAGGTACATGAGTTCAGAGACTAACAATGTTGATTTAATATATTATATATTGTCAATATGTTATATATTATATGTTTGACAATATGTTATATATTGTCAAACACCTAAATACCAGAATGTCATATGACAATAATCTCTCAAATGATCGAAAGATCTTCAAATTTAAATCCAGATGAACTGATTAATTTCTGGTATATCAGAAAAATTAAGTTTCATATCTTCATGGGAACTATTGACAAAGTGTCTTCAATCTGTACGGAATATTTTGATGTTTTTATGATTTTAAATGTAATGATGTGAAGAACTGTTATTGCATTATTAATATGAGAAAGATCCACCCATTAAATCTTGAACTCGGATTGATAATAAGATCATAACTTAGTTTGAAAATTGATTTATTTAATGAACAGATCATTCTTTTAATGTCAGATGAAGAACATTCAAAATTTCAAATTGTACCTATAAATATGAATTTAAAACAGACTGTAGATTAGGAAGTCTGAAGTTGTTTCCTTGGAAATTTCAGAACCACAAATAGGTAATTGCTTCAAACAAAATTTTTAATCTGAATGACTTGAAAGTTATTAGGAATTTTCTGGACCAATCGAGCTCCTTTTGAATCTTCAGATCGACATACCTATTCATGTGGATATCTGGTGATCTGTAAAATTAAGTTTCATATCTTCATGGGAACTATAAACAAAGTGTCTTCAATCTGTACAGAATGTTTCGATGTGTTTATGATTTTAAATGTAATGATGTGAAGAACTATTATTGCGTTATTAATATGAGAATGATCCACGCATTGAATTTTGAACACGGATTGATGAAACGATCATAATTTAGTTTGAAAATTGATTAATTTAATGAACAGACCATTCTTTTAATTTCAGATGTGAAGAACATTCAAAATTATATCTATAAATATGAATTTAAAACAGACTGCAGATTAGGAAACTGAAGTTGTTTCTTCGGAATTTTCAGAACCAAAAATAGGTACTTTTTTTGAAGAAAATTTTTAGTCTGAAAAACTTGAATGTTA
This sequence comes from Henosepilachna vigintioctopunctata, assembly GCA_030704895.1. NCBI lineage: Eukaryota > Metazoa > Arthropoda > Insecta > Coleoptera > Coccinellidae > Henosepilachna > Henosepilachna vigintioctopunctata. The sequence continues at coordinate 2,034,435 of JARQZJ010000129.1, forward strand.
AGAAAATGTTCTGGGCCAATCGAATTTCTTTTTGAATCTTCAGACCGACATATTTATGTGGATATCTGGTGATTGATTGAAAATCACAAAATTTAACTCAAATTTTTCCAAAATTTTAATAGCCTAATGGAATGAGTTTGCAACTCACATAATTAGACAATTTCGTCTTTTCAAATACCTTTAGTTGAAACAGTTTTTGATAGGGCGCACAGTAACATTTTGTATGATACGATTGATTTATCTGCAATCAACAGTAGTTGCAAAACGAAACACGTTGCAAAATTTTGAGATATGGTTAATTAAATTATTGTTGTAATTAGCCATTAATCAATTAGTATTTAATTGAAATCTCTTGAGACTTTCTAATAGTTACTAGAACTTCTAAATTTTCGAACTAGAAAAGGACAAATATTCAAATCTTCAAAACACGAACTTAGCATTTTGATCTCACAAGGATTTCTATTTACCTAATAGTTCTACGATTCTGCGGTTTTTACTCAGATTCACTCAAATTTTCATTCGTTGTACTTGAAGTCCCATCAGATTTTCGAAAAGTTATTAGAACTTGTAAACATGATAATCTTAAATGTCAAGATACTTATATCTTTTAACGAAATAATTATTTTGATGTATTAACAAAGGTTAAATATTATTTACAAAACAATTCTACGATTTTGCGGTTTTCACTTAGATGTCAATCAGGTTTTCATTCAACAATTTACACTCGAACCAACAAAGGAGATAAATTGAATTAACAAATTTTCTGTGATGAAAAACAAACTCACTTTGAAAGGTTTCGTATCCTCATTCAAAGCTCGTCCGTCTATCCAAAGAAGTATAACAGACACATTAGGATGTTACGTACGAAAAAGTTATGGTTGTTTGCACAATAATTCCGAACCAGAATAAACAACAGACGCACTAGAAGATCAATTAGTCCGGATCTATCAATAAATTAATACCGTCACGGCATATGCACACCACGTGCGAAGACACTATTCCTATTCGTATGCGTTCGATGTACACGAAATGCCGGTAACTTCGTCTAGCACGGACCGGAACGTTGGAACGCTGCTCCCGTGTCGGAAGGGCGCGAACGATTGTTTACTGCTTGTGTTCAGAGCACATGGGATGCAGACTCCCGCTTTACGCTTGCCTACTGCACGTATGCTAGATTAAACGATTGTCGTTCTCTTAGGTAGTGTTCTGTGCTATGTGTTCGTCTATGTTTATGAGACATCGATGTTTTGCTACTGATATAACATGATTAATAGATAATAGATTTACATATATGACTTATATTTAAGTATACCTTATAATTGAGTTTATGTAACCTATAAGGCATATAATATTGTAAATAAATGAATAATATAATAGTTACATGTTGAAATAAACATCGAGTTAACCTTTCGATTTTCATTTAATCACAATTGAATGATATTTTATAGAGTCCGGATTGCTCTGCTTAGAATAATAATAATAATAATATTTATTTTAGCATTAGCTATTACAAAATCATACATACATTCAGGTTCAAAATATATTATTTACAATTATATGTTTAAAACGAACTTGTCAAAATTGTCAGCATTTCTTGTATTATAACTATGTACATCACTGACACATGTTACATTTTTTACTACTTCATATGGGAACAATTTGTTTTTAACTTTAAATATGAATATATGTGTAGCAAAAGTATTCTCTCTTTAACCGACATTAATTCTAATTAATTTAGCATGCTTTGGATTGGAGTATACTCTGTTTACTCTGGAGTATATATTCTGTAATTTTTGTAGATGTTGAGTTTTTTCTTTACTCAATCCCAATAACAGAGTCAAACAATATTCATAGTGTGGCATAATTAAGGACTTAAAGAGCAATAACTTCATATATGTGGTCAGATTTTTTCCAATTCTTTTGATAAAATTGATTTTCTTGCAGATTTCAGACGATAACAAGTCGACATGATCATTGAAACTCAATTTCTCATCTAACATAACGCCTAAGTATTTAACAAGTTTTACCCTTTCAATGTTCTGGTTTTCAATTCAATACTTATATTTTCATTACTAATTACCTTAAGAATTCTACTTGTACCAAATACTATAAATTCAGACTTTGTAACATTCAGCGATAAACTGTTATCGTTTAGCCATTCATTTATTGCAGCCAAGTCTCTATTGATCCATTCTGTCATAGTCTGGAAATTTTTACCACTAACAAAAATCAAAGTATCATCTGGAACAATCGTATAGAGCATTTTTTCACGTGCAAAACAATATCATTAATGTATAAGGAGAATAGCAGTGGATCTAAGACCGTACCCTGAGGTACGCCAAAATCAACTTGAACGCTGTCCGAAATAACACATTGAATTTATCTTTTTGAGATCGCGAATGTAAATAAGAATTGAACCATTTGTTTACTAGAATTCATAGAAAAAATCATTATTAAAAAAAATTCGATGAGCATTGAAAACCGTTTTTGTTTTTCTCAAAACTGTGTTCTAGTTTTTAGCTCAAGGGGGTTTTCTCAACTACATCGATTAATAAAAATGCTTTTAAACCGTTGTGTTTAGTGTACAAATTGTAAAAATGCTCTCTGTTAGTTGTATCGAGTTCGAGATATTACAATTAATCTATCTGAATAAATAAAAATTAACCAAGTCGATTTTATATTCGCAGATCTTTCAGTGAAACTTCGTTTGATATATTGAATAAAAAAAAACACTTGGTTAAGTTTCGCGAAATTATATACAATACTTTTTTACTTTACAATTTTTTCGAGGCGATAAAACGGTTTAATAAAATATAAAAAAATTAATAGCCGAAATGTATGTACCACTTAACTTTCTAGAGCTGTAACGAATTGGATGATCTTTTTTGTGTTGGTTAAAAAATGAACAGAAAATATTTGAAAATGTGAGAATTCGTAAAGTTAGTGAGTGAATGAGACAGAAGCCAGTCGGAAATCTTCAAGCCTTAAGCTAATAACACACGGGTTAATTTTGTTTTGTAACCAAGCTCGAAACCTTTACAACGAAAATATTTACAAATATTTAAGATATATCTTATATTATTTAAAGCACAACCTGTCTAGGATTTTTTATGTTCTCACAAAAAATATATTTTTACAATTTCGATAGGTATGATAGTTTTGATATTATAAGGTTTATTCTCAACTTTAATTTTTCTGTTAATGTTGAGTGATATAATAGGAATCTTCGATATAGGTTTTGATAAAACATTAACAAATTATAGTCAGTTTTTCAGGCAGCAGTTGATATCTTCAAGGATATCGACCGTATAGATAGATTGACAGTATTTCATATTCAATTCGCTTTTTTTGTCAACAGCAAAACGGTATTTTATGTGTGTTTATATGTTTCTAGAGATTTATCGTCAATTTATTTTTATTGATAAGAAAATGCCACCAATGATGCGGCAATTAATTAAACGGAACAAAGGATTTTAGGATTACTCATCTATTTATTGAGGAAATATGAGGAAGAATTACGTGCTACAATTTTACAAATTATTCGAAATTATAAAGATTCAGTTCAACCCTTTGGTTTAACTGTAGAATTGTCAGCTTTGTCTCTTTTGATACATCACATGTGTTAATATACGGAAGAATTTCAACTGATTTGAAATTACTGGAAATGTTATATTTCTTCAGTCCCTGGGTGTTCCTCACGGTTCCACACGGTTGGATAGTGAGAACAAATAGTGTAGCACAAATAGTAGAACGCGTCTTTCAGGATTTTTGGAAAAACCCACAAAAATATATCGACGTACGAGCTTCATGGGGCCAGCTAGTTATCTAATATTATATTTTCATTCAACTTCAAGTTCAGTCAAGAGAATATATTCAATTTTAAAAGTGAATATACCTATATTTTAGTGTAGGTCATTTTTTTCTAGTTGTTCCAGTTGTTTAAGATCGAATTTTCATGGGTATGGGTTGAGGTCGAATAAGGATTTTAATATTTCTTTAGTGAGAACTTCTCACTTGCAGAAGACTCTATTTTAGGATGGGATTCGCTTTTTCAATGGTCTGCCTGATGATATTTAAAGTGCGCCTACTAAACTATTTTAGAGATTGCTTGATGTGTATTTGCATAGTTGTATTGTTGTGTAAATTGAGAAAACTTTTTACAGTTCGCCCATCTCTTCCTTTTGTGTGTGCTATTTATTTCGTTTTCCTTCAGTTCTTGTTTAATTTCTCTATGTATTGAACCACATCTTTGTAGCTTTTTTATGCTCAGCCTCTCGTTTGGTTCTGCTTTCCATATCAGTTGTCTTTGTTATCTTTTCTTCTTAGCCAAATTCTAATGCACCTCAGTTTTTGTCGTTCTATACTTTTTATAACTTCCTCTACTTCTTTTTAGTCTTTTATATTCCTTAGGGATCAGGAATTTCATTTCCGTTCATTATTTTTCATATAGCTTAACCATCAATCTTCTGTTCATTCCTAAGAATGTAAAATTTGTTTGCGAAACTTGCGACAAGTGTATGAAAAACCAATGTTCAATGATGATGATATGAACACTATAGTTAAATTCATTTTTTCTGTCAAATAACATTTCAGTTCTAACATCGGTTTCTAAGAAACATCGATTCGATTATTTCACAACCTATGCTTCAGACATCGACGTTTCTTTTCAATTGATATATCGATAGTTGCCAATCGATCGACATTGAATCAATTAGTTCAAATTGAATCATTGAATCAATTGAAGCAATTAATTAAAAACATAAGTTCACCAAATGGAAGGACTAGGTTCGAATTCCAGATGGGACTCAAACTTTTGTGTTTGTCTATGGATACTGATTCTCAAATATTATTCATTGAGTAATGCGCCAGGTTGTTAGCCTATAGCAGCCGTTTGGAAACGGCGTTATACTGTACATTGCATGATTGATGTTTGAAATCCGTACAGTGGGTTATGTGTATCTATCCGTTCTATAATGACGATTGAATCAATATCTAAACTATCGTTGATGCTTTTTATTTACTTTCAATCATGAATGACGTTAATTCCATAAACAGCTGTTTGATTTGGCTTATTCACTGAATAATTCCTGGTATATTCCTTTATCTCTTGTGGATTTAGTTCTTATATTTATCAGGGTTTGTGTTAGCACGTATTATTCGGTTATGGATACAAAGTCTGAAGATTAAGAACATAATATGTCAAGTGCATCTGAATTATTCCGAAGAATTTGCTGTCAGAAGTCGAATAAATTCAGTTACTTCTCAGACATGAATTTTTTCGTTTCAATCATTTATTTCAAAGTTTTGACAATTCTACAACGTAAACAGAAACACGAATGTTTCAATTTTTTCAATCTGTCATTTGTTAAAATTATTCACTAAAAAGTCCGGTTTTACAATTATATTTTACAAGTTGACTTGAAAATAATTTAGTACAAAATCTTTCGCTTGAAAATATATTTTTATAATCTCACAAAAGATAAAGTTTTTGGTGAATTTTTAATTACCAAATTTTGATGATGCTTCATAATATAAATGTAAATAGAACAATATAGTTTCACATTAACAAAAAACATTGAAATTTATAATTGAACAAAAATAATAATAGGTATAAAATTCATCTAAACGTCGGAAATCAAATTCTGAAATTTATCAATTTAAAATCAACTTGCTGTTTTCATCTCAAATTGTTACAAGTTATTTGTGGTTTTCAATTATTAAAAGAGTTTGTTATACATTTTCGATGCGATGAAAGATCAAAAATATATTCGTCGAAAATTGGTAACTACGAGGACAATTATTTTTTTCAAATTTGGGCATGTTTGAAGATACTGAGTGCCGAAATGCTGATCGATGATAACTCGATATTTCGTTGTGTAAAATTCATGAGGGATATAAAACACAGTTATATAATAAAAATAATAACTTCTTTATTCTCGACAGCTATAATAGCCAATGACAAAAAATAATAATATAATGTTGAATACTAACTAAAAAATTAAAATGAAAAAGATATAAGAAAGAGCTCAATCTAATCTAAGAAAACTTTAATATTAACTAATAACTAAATAATAGCATTAATGAAATATTACAGAGAATTCAATCTAAATCAATTCATTTTAATCAATTCCCTTTGTTCACATAACTCCTAATAATAACTTCTAAGGAGTCAAAGTGTTCTTGGAGTCTATGGAGTCAACTCTATTGAATGTAGATTCCATAAACCAAATGGAGGCTTTTATTAGGGAGTTGGTCTTCGGAGTCTCTAGGTGAAATAATTCTGTATTACTAGAATTTTGCCTTAGAACACGAAATTTCAAAGCTGATAAGAGACAATCAATACTATTGTGCAGTAATTTGAACAATTTTGAATGATAAAGTTTCTATCCTGCTCTGCAATGAGATTAAACTAAATCGACTCAATAATTAGTTATATTTAACTCCTCTCTATGGATAAACTTTATCCTCCCTCCAAACTAAGAATTTCAAGAACCTTCTCTGAATAGCCTCAAGTTGGCGTTGATGTTAAGTGTAAATAGTAGGTCAGATCATGGTGCCATATTCCAACTTTCTGCGGATAAGGTGGGTGATGAGTGGAACAAAGGAAAGCTTCGGATCGAAGACTACACCAAGATCTCCTACCTTATCAGAACGAGAAAGAACTCTTTGGAACAAAGTCATTCACACTTTGTTATACACTCTAAATAATGCGTAAACTGTACGTTTAATTATCCATTAAAATTGACCTTTGTACCGATTATATGATTTAAAATTATTGAATAAACGGTTTATATACTGAATAGTATTGGCATTCACTTCGTGCAATTTCATTATAACAATTACAGTATAATTCAAATATTTCAATTTGATTATATCAAATTAACATCTGAAGAAGTCGGTAGGCCGACGAAACCTGAAGTCGGTAGGCCGAAAAAAAGTGTTTGAATTATTCTATAGTAATCGAAGGATTTGTGATTGAAAAATAATAATCTCTGTATGTTTTTAAAATACAATAGGGTAAGAGTAACTTAAATATAATTATTTGGTGACATGACATCAAATAATAATGCCAATAATAATAATCATTTTAATAATAATAATAATAATAATAATAATAATAATAATAATAATATGTATCTATTGTTATCAAGCGGCGATACAGATTACATCGAAAATGAGAGAAAAATAAAAATAGGTTTGTATACAGTAACAAAAACAGAAAATATTCATTAAAATCAAAAAAATATAAGCTAGAAAATTCTAAATTGCTCTTCCATTGAACCTTGAAATAAAGATAATTGGTTTATGTTTAGAGAAATGCCTAACATACGAAACGAAAAAAAAAATAGAAACAATCAATAGAAAGACAAAATAGGAAAAACAATAAAAATAAGAACATATATCTATCCATATATCGACTACTACAATAAGTTTCACTTTTCCACTTTTCCAATATTGTTATTGTGAAAATTCGAAAAGAAATATTTACAAACAGCTGACAGATGAAAAAATCACATGCAATAAAAAACAATGCCCATTCTCCGATATGAATGAAAAAACTTGACAGTCACTGAGGATATTTCGAATAATAAACAAAGCCTAAGACTGAAAATTCCTATGAACACTACCTGTAGAAATTCAATATTCTCCCTGAAATTTCTTACTTTCAGTGTTGCGAGAAGGAATTAATCAGAAATTCCAAATGGGTAACTTAATTCTTCTCAATAGGGCAGATCATTTTTCTTATCGAAACTGAATCCATCGAAACAGATACCGAAAACTTTTATGTGCCAACACTACATAAAAACGTCATGTTATACCTAATGGATGACGTTCAACGGCTCTTTCTTTTCAGAGCGACAAATTAATCTCTCTGTAGCCTTAAAATGCAAGTTACGTATTTATAGAAAGTCTCTGGTAAACAATAATAAACGGCGGTATCCTTCTCAAAACATTTTTTCGATGTTGTGACGACAGGAGTAAAACAGGAAAACACGATGCACTGTTTCTTACAAGATTTATAAATATCTTTCACGTTTGACTGCTTATGGGATATATGGGATCATCCTAGATTTGATGTCAATAAGGTGCTCGCGGTGAGGATAAGGCTTCAAAGACTGCCAATCAACAGGGGTTTTAAGGGTTTAGCTTTCAAAACATAAAAAGTTTCTACGTTTTTAGTCAAGTCTTAGGGTTCCATAATTTCATAGAATACGCATGCAACATTACAAGGGTATGTAGGAATTTTTAATAATAGCACCAAAATATATCATAAAATTTATGACCACATTCTTGGTCATATCTTCATCTTCGGCATCAATGAATAAATAGGAAGAAATATACCCGAAAGTATGATATAACTAGATAAATTATGAATTTACTTAAGTGAATAAGGTAAAAAATTATAAAAAATATACTACAAACTTTCATTAAAAACACATGATACTATAATTTTATACTTAAACCTGGGTAAATCTTGCACAAATCGTTTCAAACAGTTTCAGCAGTTAATTGTCGGCAGGCCGTTGAAATCAGTGAATGAAACAGAAAACCTGGGAAGAGTTCTTGATTGCAAGCTCCGGTTTGATGAAAATGTATCTCTAATAGTAAGGAAAATCCTATTTGCGTAAGACGTCTCTACAGAAATCTGCATCCGCTCGGATTTCTGTTGCGGAAAAAGTTGCGTGAAACGTTGGTTTTTTCGATCATTTCCTTTGGACTTTCTTTAAGTTATCCTTGTTTGTATATCGCTACAAGTTGAAGAATTCGGATGATACAAAATGCGTTTGTGGTTTTGTTTTCAGCTTGCACAAGTATGACAGAACGTCTACAAGAATTAATGAGCTGAATTAGCTCATAGATAATCTTTTTAAGTACTTTTTTCGTACTTTTATATATCACTCATAGATCATGTCATTTAATACTGAAGATGGTGGATACGCCGAAATGTTTGAGTAAAATGAATTATTTGAGAACGATAAATTGAAATTAACACACTTGCTTAAGTTTCACTAAATATATTAAAACTCTTCATATGTTTCGTGTGTACCTACTCATTATCAAGAGTATGTTACAGTAACATTCTATACTCTTGATAATGTGTTAACCACCCGAAACATATGTTGAGTTTTTAATATATTTAGTGAAACTTAATCCAAGTGTGTTAATTTGAATCTACCCATTATCAGGAGTATGTTACAGTAACATTCTATACTCTTGATAATGTGTTAACCACCCGAAACATATGTTGAGTTTTTGATGTTTTTAGTGAAACTTAATCCAAGTGTGTTAATTTTAGTTCATTGTTTTTGACATTATGTTTCACCAAGAGATAAGCGAAATATCCGTGTCATTTAACTTAAAAACAGTAGAATCCATAAGATTGAAGCGGAACATACACTCATATAATTTTCAATTGAGAGAGCTCTAAAAACGATAGTTTCACAAATACAGTATACAATAGCTATATTCCTATTGATAATCTTTATCCTCTTCTTACTGTCAAAATGAAGTGAATAATATAGTGTAAGAAACAATAGAATTGGAGTCTAAAAATATGTTTCGATATAAAAACAGGATGCTCACATAATAAGTAATATACTTTTATCTCCGATTCGCATAAAAAAGTCCACTTTAAAATTGGCTAACATCATTAAACTCCATTGTTAGGAACAATTAACGAGATAAAATTCAGGTTATTGGTACAAACAACATTGTGAAGAAAGTCTAATTGATTCATTCTTTATGTATTTTTAAACTAGAATATTTATTTCCATTCCATTTTATTTCTTTCAAATCATTTAATATAGTGAATGAGGAAGATTTCACCACTGAAAAAAACAATGTCGGATTCGTACTTTTAAATTGATAATTGTTGAGGCCGATACTTGGAGAAAATTAATATCCATAATTCAAAAATATTTGAAATTTTCTCATAATTTAATATAAAATACGCATGACGACGTTTCGAAGTACTACTTCTTTATCAAATGCTGGATTAATACTATGTGTAATCTTACAGAATCAGTACTTATAGCTTTTTTCACAGAACATACCAGGTATGTTCTATGACTAACTTGGAGTGGGGACCATAGAATACACTGATATTCAACAAGAGGATCGTATACCTGGAGATCAACACAGAAAATCAATTTCTTAAGTCAGGTATTCCAACGAAATGTAGGGAATATACAAATATACAACTAGGATTTCTAAGTACAAATAAAGGAAATTTAATTTTTTTTTTTTTTTTTCCTTTTTTTTTTTTTTTTTTTTTTGAAAAAAAAATTAAGTTGTATTTTGTACTTTTACAATAATATTGTGTTCTTCTCAACTCTTTGAAAATTTCGATATATTTAAATACAGAAAACATAGTTCTCAAATGTGAATCATAAATCTTCAAAGTCTATTGAAAGTAAATTTGAAAAATAATATCAATTCGAATTGAGTTTTAGTTTGAGATTCAGCCCAGTCAAAATAATGGGATTAATTTGTTCCTGGTATGTGTCAATGAATTGCCTAAGTCCCGACGTCACAGAAGGGAGCAGAGCCAATAATTGGCTCTAAACAAAAAATATTATAATGGTAAAGTTATATAAAAAATTTTTATTCGGTGTTTTGTTATTTTTGGCGATACAATAAGACTGCTCCTTCATGAATTTCATTTTGGAAGAATCTGTGTTTAAAGAAAAAATGTCAAGCCACATCATTCGATCAAATTAACTCAAATTTGGTGAAAAAGGATATGATTTGCTTAAAAGGCTGTCTCTTTAATAAAATACTCAAATTGAAGTTCTTATGCAATCACAAAAAATGAGAAAACACCTAAGTAACATATTTTTATGGGATTTTACATCAATAAACCCAGTCAGTATGTCGTAGACTCAGGCAATGTCAGGGTCAGACTTGCTGCAATATTGAGTCAAATACAACAGATGGTGATAATTACATCAATGAAGAGACAATTGATCCATCTCTATGAGGAACAGGTTTCTTATAACACCGTTTCGAAATTGTGCTAGCAGAAGAAAAAAACTCAAGACGAAGGTATGATTGTTGAAGTAAAGAATCAGAAAATTATCTACAATAAAAACGTTTAGGACAGTTCAACAGTTCAACTTTGAACATTAGCAATAGTACCAATCAATGACTTTCAATCAATAGGATACGATCTATATACTGATCAAACTTTCTTTATTACAATTGGATCGTACAGTATGCCTTCTCGGGAAACCCCGTTAAAAAAGGCACCAAGTAAATCACCTGATAGGTGGTGCCGATATGTGTACATATTACGAAGAATGTGAATTTTCCAGCTTTTTGATTCGCTAACGAATAGTGATTTGCAAAAAAAATACCGAAACAATTGTCCGAGAAAATAGGAAAAACCTGAAATTTTTATCTTTGATCTTGAATACATTTTTTTGTAGGAGAAAAATAGTAGGAATTTTCGACTTTTTACTTTTCGACTTTTTTTCGCATCTGCTTATATAACTTGTATATAACGTATATAGTTAACAAATTTTAGCCCTATGCAAATTTTTACTAACTTGAATGTCATACGACATTTTTTCATTTATTTGACTATTTATTCATATTCAAGATAGCTCATAGCCCCTTAAATAATCCAAATAATGTTCACAATGTGCAGCCTATAGAACAGATGTAGAGAATGGTTGTTCGGGGTTTGAATCGCATATGAGGCAGGGACGTATTTATTGAGTCCATAAGTTAATTAAATAGAAAATGAGTAATGTATTAATTATAAAACTAATAGCGGTTCGGAATCGTTGTATCTTCGAGTTTAATGTCTGCCAAATTACATTACATAAAACTCAATAAAAACAACGGTAATAACAATCCCTATAACTGATTAATTCGTTTCCTAAATTGAAAAGGGTGGGGTGTGTACATTGCCAGTATAAGGGCTACAAGGAAACAATTTAATTTATTTATGTTAAAAAAGCGAAGAACTATTTCGGGTTTAATGTTTCTCTATAAAATTCTTCATATTATAAATTCTTCGACATTTGTCCTTGTTTTGTTTGCATGTTCCAGCTCTCAGTATTAGGCATAGGGTGTTATTTTATCATTAGCCCGTCTTCATTGTGAAACATATAGAAATTAATACACTAGTACATAGAATTGGGTCACAAGTTAATATATATCAACAATATTTGGATCTCTTTTATAAGATTGATTTTTGATGATCATGTTAGCCCCATCTCATCAAAAATCTGCGAAAAAATAAATTTTTCAAATGAATCAGAACAGTCTCGTCAGTATATATAGTATTGTTGTTCAAGTAAATGACAATGTCTCACTTCGATTATTACGCCACTCTGTCATTCGGTTTGTTCAACGAAAAAACTGGATAATACAAAAATTACAGAATAGGGTTTTGGGCACTATTTTAAAAAAGAATAGATATACTCCAGTGAAAAATATGCTGAACTACATGAAACTAATGTATGTTGAACAGAGAATACTCTTTGCTACATAGATATTCATATTATTATTACTTCACAAAATTAAAATTTGTTGCTTTCATCTAATGATGGGATACAAAATGTAACATATGACAGTGATGTGCATGGAGATATGTAATACTAGAAATACCAGCAGTTTTCACATCTTAAATTGTAGGTTTTCTAAATGAAAAAAAGTTCAATATATTATTCATAATGAGATCAATACGTTAATTTAAATATTTGATTTTACAAAATATGTGAGTTTTTTAATAGCTTTTGTAGAATAAATATTAATATTATTATTATCTTCACATACCTTTATATATATTTTTTGAAGTCACAATGGCAAATAGAATCATAGATTTTTTCTTAAAAAGTAATATTTTCATCAGTTTTTAACATGGATACTTGAAAAACAAATCAATTTCTATGTCAGTTCACAACTTTACTAAAGAGATATTGTTGTTCTTTGAGAACAGGGAGTATATAATAGGTACTTTTATGGATCTCTCCAAAGCGTATGAAAATGTAGATCATAATATTTTATTTAAGAAAAGCGAAAGATAAGGCAAAAGGAGTTTTGCATTGGATTGGATCCAGTCTTCCTGGACAGGAGAACTCAACCAGTTGTGTTGGATGGAAAGGGACTTCGGATCTGATAGAAAAATATATGGGAATACCACAGGGAAGTGTGATTCTGACCACTGTTATTCACGATCTATGTAAATTATATCGAATCGGCAGTACCATTTGGATCACTGGTAAGTTTTGCTGATGGCACGAATTCGCTCATAAGATCAAAAAATCTTGAAAATCGTCTTTCGGGTGATCATGAGGATACCATGAAGACACTTATGAATTGGTTCTTAATGAAAAAACTAGAGCTCAATACTGAAAAAATAATATTTTGTTCTTTAAACCAGTGAGATCTAATCTGACGACACCAACAGAAATATTTATGAATGGAATGATAATTCCATTCCAAAGACTTCTACTTGCATGTGTTTTCTAGGACCTAAAAAAAAACTATGCAAGTTGTTTACCATGCAAATTTTCAGTCATTATTAAGATTCGAAATAATTTTCTGATTTCATATATAGATTTTCTCATTTCTGATTTATAAATATATATATATATATATATATATATATATATATATATATATATATATATATATATATATATATATATATATATATATATATATATATATATATATATATATATATATATATATATATATATATATATATATATATATATATATATATATATATATATATATATATATATATATATGTGTGTGTGTATATAAATCAAAAGTAGACACTGTCGGCATATCCCGCAATTAGTAGCAGCCGTTTGACACGTGTTGGTTCTCCTCAGAACGGCGTAGCCAAGTTCAAGTTGTACGAACCTGGAGATGAAAAAACAAGAGAGAAACAGACAGTCCACTGAAGGAAGTCGACACGTTTTGGGCTGCTGCGTTTTTACTCTCCAGGTTGGGAGATTTGAGAAAACTGCTTCGCTCGTGAAGCGACTATTTATCCTTCAAGGATGCATCTTCTCGGCAAGATGCTACTAATTGCGGGATATGCCGACAGTGTCTACTTTTGATTGAAATTTTCCCCTCGCGTTGAACGTTATTCATATATATATATATATTATATATATATATATATATATATATATATATATATATATATATATATATATATATATATATATATATATATATATATATATAGTGAAGAAATTTACGGTATTTATCTGAGATTTACGTTGCTTGTTTTTGTAACAGCCGTTTACATATGTTTCAAGCTAATTGGCTATCATCAGAACGGCGTAGTTCAAGTTATTAGATGTTCAAACTTGGATGTCGATTGAAAAGAAAAAGCACAGAACAAAACAATACAAAATTCCACGTGAGGAATCTACATAATTTTTGGTTTAAATTGAGTATCTTGGGTACGAGCTATTACAACTCTATTTCTGGACTGAATCAATGTCTACCTGCGATGAGCTATTTATACCTTCCAGAAATTTTGTACCGACAATAAGTAAATTAGAAAAAGTTTTATCAGGTATGAAAATGGGGTGAAGAAATTTACGGTATTTACCTGAGATTTACGTTGCTTGTTTTTGTAACAGCCGTTTACATATGTCTCAAGCTAATTGGCTATCATCAGAACGACGTAGTTCAAGTTATTTGATGTTCAAACTTGGAAATCTCAGATAAATACCGTAAATTTCTTCACTCCATTTTCATACCTGATAAACCTATTTATCATATATATATATATATATATATATATATATATATATATATATATATATATATATATATATATATATATATATATATATATATATATATATATATATATATATATATATAGTCAATACTGAGACTCTCATTAAATATTTCTAATAAAACTTCAAAATTTATCGAACTTGTTGAAAGATCATATGATACAATTGTTTCATCCTTTTTAGGAATCATCAATCAAGAATCGATGACTTTCAAAACGCCCCGAGGTTCTACATCCAAACGAGGAGATCATTAGGTTGTGAAGAAATCACGTGAGCTCCCTCTATCGAAGAAAAGACGTATAAAATCTCCATAGCATTCTAGATTCTTCCTCCTGACAACATTAATGAGAGTACGTAGAGACTTTGAAGACATTTCATTTAAACACCCCTGAGCTTTGTCTGTAATGTATAAGAATGGTTCAATTCCTAATCACTCCAAATCATACCAAAGCGGGCAAAAAAAAAACTATTTTCGAGAATCACGAATCATTCATACTTAGTCTCTACTGAGGCATTTCGAAAATCGAAATATTTCAAATAAAACTCTCACGGAGCTGTCTACACAAATGTAATCAACGAGAACGAATCTATCTCTTTTCAAAGCGCTTGTTATATTGTCTCTCAGTAAGAGTCTCACTATTAACTATGTATGAATCATTTGTAAATCTCGAAACTATATATACATATATTGAAATTGACAGTTCACAAATCGTTATTTTACTTGATTGAACGTTCTGTCTTAAATTATTGCATAGAATTCAGGTCATGATTTGTTAAAATCTAAAATTCTTCTTGTTAGATGTACCGATTAGTCGAGATAAATTCTTATTGAAGCATAAGTAATAAAAGTGAAGGTTCCTTCCTCATTAATGGTAATAATGAGTGCACTTCAGGTAACCCAAAAATTTGGAAGTCTGAGCACATAATGAACGTGCCTTTACATCTACAAGAAGTACACCGACTTGTTTTCAAGCTGCTCCAAATAACATTCTCATTATTTCTCTCTCTTTCGTTCCAATTAATGAATCCGCATGTGGAATACGAGACTGAACACAAAGATATGAAATTGCAGAATGAATGCAAAAGAAGACAATCTGGTATAGCACGTACTTGGAAGCATGCAATTAATTTTGTTTGTAATTAGACTGAAGCAGTACCCGCTGCACTTCATAAATGTCAGGAGCAAATAATTTCCATTATTGAAGCACGGTGAGTTAAATAATCTAAAAGTATGTTGATGAAATTGAATGAATTAATTAACATTCTTTTCGGTTTTTAGATACTCCATTCAAATGGTTATAACGTTAATCTTTCGAGATTTGCCAGCAGGTTTAGATTTGAGACATTTGGTCGACTATGAACACTTAATAACAGGAAAATTCAATTCTAATTTCAAGATAACCTAAACCAACTTTAGTATTTAATGACAATTGAATTCTTGGACAACACTTGATGAAACGTTGTTGAATTATATAATTTTAAAAAACCTAACTCACTAAATTGTTTAATACACTTGAAACGTCGATTGGAAGAACTCAATGCAACTGTAATATTGAATTCCTTGTAATGGTTAGGTGACCTGAAAAATATGTCGAGTATGTATTAAACGATTGTGTGGCATTAAAAAAAAGTTTAAAAAAATTCAACTTGAAAAATTGGTTTCGTTTTGATACGAAAACAAAATTCAGTTTAGTCAATTTCGTATTTTAATGGTCTGCCTAAGTATGACATCATACTGACTCCAAACAAATTAGTTTATTAATGTAAAATCCCATAATATCATGTTGATGTAGTGTTTTCTAATTTGTGGTGATTTTGGTGGAGAAAGAATTTGAATTTGTGTATTTTGTTTAAGCAAACTTCCGTTTGAGCAAATCATATTTTCACCAAATTTGAGTTGATTTAATGCAATGATTCTGCTTGAAATTTTTTTATTCAGAACACAGGTATCAAAACAAAATATATAAATGAAAAATCTTACTGCATCGCCAAAAATAAGAGAACACTGAATACAATATTTTATGCGACATTACCGTAGAAAACTTCATTGCCATTGATTCAAAAATTTGTAATAGCATCGCAAAAATTTTCATTGAAAACATTTCGCTCCATTCTACTGAAATATCTAATATGCTCGTCAATTTATCGGGCTACTAATCCATTATCAAGAGTTAGGTAATCATATCGGAACATGTAGGTACTACCTGAGAGTCTAGAAGTCACATGAGAATGGTTAGAGATGCTTTACTAACCAAAACGTAGTGTGAATTTCATTTCTGATTCAACCCTATGTTCATCAACTGAAAAAATTTATCTGTTTTATTTCGTACCTGATAATTTTTATTTTTAAATGACTTTATTCATAATTCATATTATTTTATTCTTTTTTATTCGTTGCAGCAGAAGCCTAATAATAATTATTAATCTTTCTCAATTCAATGCGATTAATTTTATCATTCAATTCTTCACTTAATTATTCATTTACTTAATTAATCATTTTGGTTTCCGAATTTGAACTTAAATTCAAAGGCAATGGAGATCCGATAAAATAGTGAAGATCCTACATAACTCGATACTTTCAAACAAACATCTTAAAGAATTACTATGGCGTGCCACCAACTATTTATGGAAAGGAAAGAAACGAATTTGTTCAATTCTTATACAAATTCGATATACTAATTTGTACTTTTATTTATGTTCTGAACTTTTTAAATGAGTTTTCAGTTAAGGCTTGCAATGAATAAAAATTTTTGAGAAAGGCTCGGAATGCAATAAAGCTGGCCCTGATATACGAGTATATAAAACGTCAATTGTCACTGCACTCAACAGGGGGCATTGTTGTAAATAAACTTAAATGACTAAAATTGAAAGCTCTATTCCAATGAAAAAAGGTTCAAATTTACTTGTAGAATGTTTGGATCGTCAAAATTATTATCAAAAGTTCTGGAACAGAATTTTTAAAACTTTCAAATACTTTTTGATTGAATTGTTTTTGACTTGATTTCACTCATAAGTGAAATCAAGTCAACTATTCAGTACGCACACATATAAATATATTATTCTTATGAAGATTATTCGTCATTAAAAGGAGAGCGATTGAACTTGAAATCATAATTTATGAGGCTTTTGGACCTTTTGAGCTATAAGTACAAACTCTTTTTCATGAAGTCAAGCTTTCGAATTTATTCAATTCATACTCAGGGCAATCTACAAATAAAAGTACCGTACAGACACAACCTGAATTCCAGAATTGACAATGTACCTACATAAATCGAGTTGAGATAAGGGCCAAATCTACATCGAACTTTGAATTCCTTTATCACAATATATAGTAAAATTATATAATACAATATTTAAGTATAATTTTTTAGTTTATAAAGGATCGTTGATTTAATCTAGACAAGTTTTCATACACAGAAAATTATTATTACCACCGTTTCAAAACAATTTTATAGTAAACGTTTAACTCGACTTTTATTTTACTCTTCTTCTTTGTTGGTTGTTCTCCAGTCTTCTGTAATCAGGTAAGCATGAATTGTGCTAATTTATCAGTATCTGACTTTTTAATTATTGGATGTGTTGAGTTATTAATATAAAAAATCTCAAGAAAATTTCTTTTTATATTATTTTGTAATGTTTGTAAAATATTTGTATTTTTAAAGTCTATACAATGATCCTCTTCAATAGAGTGTTATGCCAGTGCACAGCGTTATGGATGATGGATTGTCACTCTGATGACCCTCTATTCGAATTATTAATAATTGTGAAGTCTGACGTAAATATTCCTTGTTACAATCCTTGCATGGAATTTTGTAGATCATATTTGATCGTTCTTCTATTTTAATTTTTTTCAACTTGCTGTAAATTCTTGAAATGTTTTTATAGTTTTTTCTCGCAATCTTCACTTTGTAATGTTGTAGTTTTTCCATTAGCTTTTTTGTTAAATAGTTTATGTTGGGTTGGGAGCAATACTTGTGCGGTGCTTCTTCATTATTACTGATTTGTTCATTGTTTGTTAATAATGAAGAACTACCATACAAGTATTGCTCCCTACGCAACGTAAATTATTTAACAGAAAAACTAATAGAAGAACTACAACATTACTAAGTAAAGATTGCAAGAAGAAACTATAATAACATTTCAAGAATTTACAGCAAGTTTAATGAAAAAATAAAAATAGAAGAACGATCAAATGTGATCTTTAAAATTCCATGCAAGGATCGTAACAAAGAATATGTAGGACAGACTTCACAATTATTTGAAAATCGAATAAAGGGACATCAAAGTGACATTATTCATCTTCCAGAACGCTGTGCACTGGCAGTGCACTCTAATAAAGAGGATCATTGTATGGACAAACACACAAAAATTTTACAAACATCACAAAATAATACAAAAAGAAATTTATCTTGAGATGTTTTATATCAATAACTTAACACATCCAATAAATTAAAAGACATATACTGATAAACTCAGCACAATTTATGCTTACCTGAGAACAGAAGGCTGGAGAAAAACAACCAACAAAGAAGAAGAGTGAAATAAAAGTAGGGTTAAACGTTCACTATAAAATTGTTTTGAAACCATCGTAATGAAAATTGGTTCTGTGTATGAAAACTTGTCTAGATTAAATCAACGATCCTTTATAAACTAAAGAATTGTATTTCAGTATTGTATTACATGATTTTGCTGTATATTGTGAAACAGGAATTCAAAGTTCGATGTAAATTTCGCCCTTATCTCAACTCGATTTATGTAGGTAGATTGTCAATTCTGGAATTTAGGTTGTGACTGTACTATTTGTAGATTGCCCTGAGGATGAATTGAATGAATTCGAAAGCTTGGTTTCATAAAAAAGAATTCGTATTTATAGCTCATAAAGTCTAAAAAAAACTTATATTGGAATTATATATATATATATATATATATATATATATATATATATATATATATATATATATATATACATATATTAGATAATTACCAGTTTTCCTGGTTGGTTACCTGATTGTCTATTATATGTATATAGGTTTTTGATTGTTAGAAATTGCCCCAAAATACATAAAATTAATCATCCGCTACAGTATCGTGTGTGCAGTCACCTCTATATAAAATATCAAAACATTTAAGTAACATATTATCTAAAACGGTTGGTAATAATGAATACTATATCAAAAATTCGATAACTTTAAAGAAAGAACTAGACAAGATTAAGGTACCAAAAAACCACTATCTATATTCATTAGACCATCACCAATTAGTCTCACCAACCTGTTTCATTCTTACCTGGTTGAACGACGTCAATTCGTACAGCTGGAGGGTATACAGTCGTCTGAGTTCATTCCTACCTCTGGAATACCTCAAGGGTCTAATCTTGGACCACTGTTATTTATTCTGTTCGTAAATGATCTGATGGATAATATTCATTCTCCACATTTGATGTTCGCAGATGATTTGAAACTATATCATGAAATAAGGTCACAGGACAACTGTGCTCAACTTCAGCTCGCGCTGGACCATGTTGCTAGTTGGTGCGAGAACAATTATTTAAGTTTAAATGTGTCAAAGTGTAATGTTGTTTCATTCACAAGGAAAAGGGATCGCATTGATTGTGATTATAGCGTCGGTGGTCAGGTTCTCTCTCGTTCAGATAAGGCGAGAGATCTTGGTGTAGTCTTCGACCAGAAGCTTTCCTTTGTCCCACACATCACCCAACTTATTTCATCTGCTGCGAAAATGTATGGATTCGTTATACGTAATGGCAAATATTTCAATAATTCTTCAACATTGATAGGACTATTCAATACCCTAATCCGTAGCAAGTTGGAGTATGGCAGCACGATCTGGCATCCCATTTACACTTGCCATCAACGCCATCTTGAGGCTATTCAGAGAAGGTTCTTGAAATTCTTAGTGTGGAGGGAGGATAAAGTTTATCCACAGAGAGGAGTCAATCATAACGAATTATTGAGTCGATTTAGTTTTATCTCATTGCAGAGCAGGAGAGAAACTTTATCACTCAAATTCTTGTACAAATTACTGCACAATAGTATTGATTGTCCTCCTCTCTTGTCCGCTTTGAATTTTCGTGTTCCTAGGCAAAATTCTCGTAATACAGAATTATTTCACCTAGAGACTCCGAGGACCAACTCCCTTATGCAATCCCCGATTTGGTTCATGGAGTCTACACTGAATAGAATTGCCAGTAATTGTGACATTCACTTTGACTCCATAGAATCTATTATCAGGAGTTATGTGAACAACGAAAATTGATTGAATTAATTGATTTAGATTGAGTTATCTGTAATATTTAAATCTTTTTTTCTAATTATTTAGTTATTACTTAGTTATGTATTCAATATATATAATGTTATTATTTTCTGTAATTGGATGTTATACCCATTGATATTTCATTGAATGCTATAATGTAGTTATAAGTTACTATTTTTTTTATTTAGATTAGATTAATCTCTTTGTTAAATCTTTTGTTTAATTATTTAGTTAAATCTTTTTTCTAAATTTTGTAGTTATAACTTAGTTATGTATTCAATATATATAATGTTATTATTTTCTGTAATTGGGTGTTATACCTGTTGAAAATAAAGAACTTATTATTATATTATTAGATGTACAATTACTGTACACAAATATACCGACTGAATTAGTGAAAAAAGTAATCGAAAAAAACTATAATGAGCTCACAAATACACAGAAATACCACAAAGAGCCTTTATTGAGCCAGTACAATTCATTATAAACAACAGTTATTTTCAATTCGTAGACAAATTTTAAGAACAGATAAAGGGTGTAGCAATGGGTAGCCCAATTTCGAGCACAAATGCCCAGTTGGTGATGGAATACATAGAAGACGAAATAATAAAAGAATACACACCAACCTTATTTAAAAGATATGTCGACGATTGCCTCATAATAACATCTCGCGAAGAAGTAGAACACATTCTACACGACTTCAACAACACGCATGAATCACTAAAATTCACGATCGGGGAACAGCAGGAAGATGCTCTCAACTTTTTAGATATGAAAATAATAAAACAGAATGATAAAATACTAACACGTTGACACAGAAAAGAACAGAACGCAGAAAAAATCTTAGACTACTTTTCACACTATCATGAAAGCCAGAAAAAGAGCACGATCACGAGTTACATAGACAAAGCGATAAACTTAACTTCACCAGAACTACGTCCGAAAGTAATAAAAGAGCTTAAAGAACAACTATACGTCAACAACTACCCAAAAACCTTCTTTGCCAAACTTATGAAACAAATAACACACACACACAGATTTTATAACACTCAGAATCAAAATCCGAAGAATGATAATGATAAAGTACGAATCCCCATACCATACTCAAGGGACCTTTCTCTCAAGTTGAACAGTATAGTGAAACCATATAATTTTGAGATAGTACATTAGCCACAGAACCAGATCAACACATTGTTCAGCAGTCAAGTTGTCAACTTAAGTCGACAACTCCAAAAGGGAAGAAATCAAACGTCGTCTACAGCATTCCATGCAAAAACTGTGATAAACAATACATCGGACAGACATCCCAAAGACTACAAGACAGACTGAACGCCCACAAATACACGAAAAACGCTTCAACAGCACTAAATAAACATAAAAATGCTTACAAACATGACGTCAAATATGAAGACACAAAGATACTACAGATAGAACCAAAACAGAAACAAAGAGAAATATACGAGATGATACATATACAAACGAATATAGACAAAACAGTAAACGACAAACAAGATATAAAAAACTTAAGCCAACTTTACTTGCCACTACTCGTAAGACCACATTAAAAGAAGAAAACAATGACAGCGCGAAAAAGTAGCACGTATCTTCCGAAAGCGACATTGACACATGATCGTTCGTTCAAAACAAAGAGGTGAGATATTTTCTGATAAGTTAAATTTTAATTGTAGAGAACCATAATTTTACCATTTTGTTTTTGTTAATTCAAATTTATTGTGTTGTATTTATTATAGAACCTTCATTTAATTAAATTACCGAAGAAGGAGGTAAAGAAGCCCCCGAAACGTCTAAATGAAACAACAAAACTTCAGTTATATACCCACTACCTGAAACATCCAACAACCAAAAACCTATATATATATATATATATATATATATATATATATATATATATATATATATATATATATATATATATATATATATATATATATATATGTATAGATATATAATATTTGAAGAGATTGTCAAGGAGCTTCGGAATTGATATACCGAATTGAATCTTCAATCTGAAAGCACCAAAAAGGGATTGCTTTTTATGACTGAACCTCAAAATTTTATAATCTGCCACGATATTTGGATCGATATTACATTCGTTTATCACGTTCATGTCATTTGAGATGCATAAATCTATTCCTGCTTCTCTTTTTTGTAGAGCGAGTCTGACAATGAATAAAAGCTTTAAGTGGTTTTTTAAGGGGATATTTTACATAGTGCAAGTACTTATTCATCCATTGTGCCTGGTAGTGAATAAAGCTCGCTTCGAATAAGCAGGCACCAGAGTTTCAGAAGTATTCATGATACTCATTGTACGTAACCCCGACAGAATCTCTAAACTCTAAATTTTAATGTACGCCCACAAAAAACCAAGAGATCACTTATCAGTCAACCATCTGAAAGAAGTCCTCCATTATTAATCAGTAATTTTCAGCTTTTTATATCTCAGCTAAATGACGCTTTCATCAGATACGTGGATAACAAGAGACCAACAAGTTGCAATCAACCTAGTCCTAAACGAATTTTTTCATGTACTTTAAATTATTAAACTAAGAACCGAATCTGGAGATGCATTTTATGGTGTATAGTAATCAAATAAAATATTCAGTCTCTTAACAATCATTTTGATAACGATATGTCTCAAGAAGTGGGGAAAAACAACTATCTTATTTTAATTAATTCTCTCTATTTTTCTAATCATATAATTCGAACATGGATCTTCAAATGACATTTGTTGCTCAGAAGTGATAGTTGATTGCTTTTACTCAAGCACAGGCGAGAGAAAAGAGAAGTCTCGGCAAATATTACGTAATTCTTTTTCAGCACAAAATAGTGTAAAATTTTGGTGCGATCGTAACGAGGAACCAGAATTTCGGATCACAATGGTATTTTTCGTGGTTATCCAACGTAATCACTTCGAGAAGTAGCTTGGTATTCATCAATATATGGAGGTGTGCATTTGTACAGATATATAATGAAATTTAGGTATGTAAGTAATTGACCACTGTTTCTGCCAACCCACCCTGAATGAGAATATTATTGAAATGGTAGATTCTGTTTTCGTATTGAATTCAAGTGGAATTGCAGTCAGCTTTCGATAATTTTGGTTCAATGAATTTCAATAATTTTGGTTTATCTGTCACTCCAGTGTTAGAGGAATGTATAAGTCCCTTACATTATAATTGTAATAATAATAGTGTTTACTTTCACAAAAAAGATACATAATACATTTTATGCAAAAAGGCATAATGTTGATACATTTTTTCTTTTCATTATTACAAAAAAATGTTGAAAATAATATTATTGGTATATATAGAAAGTAAAAGAATCAGAAGAGAAACAATCATTCAAAGAACACAATTTCGAATGAGAACATGTTTCAAGCAAAAATTATAGAAATAATAGCCTTTCTGAGACAACTCAGAGTAACTGAGACAACTTATGCAACTGAGTACTCAGTACAAGTATGAACCGAGAATCTGGAAAAGGCCAAAGAACGTGTTTAAGGTCTTTGGAACAGGATAATGAAAACTACCTTCAAATTTTGATGTACAGTGCCTTGGGATGTTATACTTACTGCTCAGTAATTAAGTCTTGTATTCACAAAATGCCCAACCTGTCTTGTTTCTAATAACTTGAATAAGCAATATGAACTTCTGCTCATAAAGGATCTCATAATGGAAAGTTATGTACGCATATTCCGCTCTCTGCAACACACTAAACTCATCAATGTCTATCTGTAGGTTGTTATATGATTTTTGTTAGGAACGTTGCTTACAAACATAAAAAATACATATAATGAAATAATATGTATTTATGTATAATATGTATAATTCTGAACGAGTTACTTCAACAACGTGCATTTGTTTATTTCATTGGCCTCTGGATAATATGCAGGTTATAGATACGAATACAACTACAGGAGTTTTTATTAACACAGAGCAACCAAGTTTAGGTGTAGGTGCATTCCCAATACTCTGATTGAAGACAGTGAAACGAAGACGATAGAAACGAAGATGAATCACTCTAAATTAGAACGAAAGTGAGAGAACAGATGATTTTACTGAAAATTACATGATTAAGTTGTTTCAAATAGTACACTTTAGTATTTTCGAAAGATATCTCATAATAATGAGATATCTATTTGGTTCGTCTTTACTAATGCTTATGAATGATAGTTGATGATGGACGGAATATAATATCTTTAGTTTACTTCATTTTCATTATTACATTAAACCATCCATACGCATTTTACTTAAACCGTTCCATTGTTTACCATACGACCATCCTGAATACCTCATTTGCACCAGATGTGATGAAACCGAAAATAAAAGAAACATTCTGGTACAAGACGTCCTGAGTGACGGAGATTTGATAGTAGATACCATTAATACAAAGTGTACTTCTTTCTCTCCAAAATATATAGTGCCTCACAGACTTATTACGGCGAGGGACTCCGAAGGACAACTCCACATCGTCCTAGTTGCCCTTGCAAGTCTCTATCCCTTTCCTGGACTACCCCGGGGTAAGTGGAGTGTCGTATGTACATGAATTATATTGATCGATTACTTTACTTTGTTTTATTCTTGCCTTATATTACTTTGCATTCGTACGTTGTTAGACGAATTAGCTTCTCCTCAAAATAAAAATACAGTCCACTTTTCTACATATACTACTTATACGATTACAATACACTATTTCTTTCACTGAAACTAATAAGTTTCAGTGGAAGAAGTTTTCCTTTTCATTTATAGATAACGATCTGAGCAATTCTAATCTTGAAGTTACAAATAATGAGCCAAATTGTATTCTTCTTGAAATTAAGCCAACTCTTTTAAGCTAATAATACAAATGCATTTTTCACCAAATATATACCTCATTTTTGATTTGCCTTATATAGTACGATCTACATAACAACCTTCGCAGGACTAAATTTTTAATAAAATACCATAACAAGATGTTTTTTGCGAAAGCTTTAACACTTCACTGCTATCCTGCTTTTGCAAAAGTACTTTACGGTTTGGCTCGGAGAGACTGACAATCACGTGCATATTATCTCAACAGAGTCGGAAACGGACCAATTAGCAATAATAACGTCTTTTCAAAAGCAAAACGTTTGTAGAGCAAAGAAAAATTCACTAGTGTGCTGAAGAAACTAAAACTAAAGAGGTATTGCAGAACACCATCATAGTTCCTGCAAAGGAATATTAAGAAAGTATCCGTATCCAATTCGAACATTCATGCAATCAATCAATGTGAAAAGAACTTAAGCATTCCCTAACATCAAATATTACGCCATAGAAAATGTCTCAATTCACGTGGATAAATATACGAGTACAAGGCAAAAATTATACAAACTACAAAGAAAACTGGGGCAAAACGAGTCTGGAGACTGGACGAGAAATGGCGCATGAGAAAATAGTGTATTTGACTTGTACATGCAACAGTTCTGGAAAACTAACCTTGCGAACAAGACATCAAATAACTCACGTGAACAGGAGACGTATCACTGCTGTTTGACTACTTTGCGAAATAAAATCCGTACTTGTGTATTCTGTTACGGCTTTGTGGGGAACATGAAGGATCACTGAGTATGTGAAATAAGAAGAAATTTTCATCGCTATATTAAAGAAAACACCATACTCTAATGCAAAGTTATAATAGTGACAACCGTACAATTTTAGACTTGTACGATTTCAACGCTTTCTATCTCTTTCAAAGATTGTGCCTTACTATAGGTTAGTAGGTGTGTAGGTTAAAAAATGACTAACACTATTTGGTTTCAAGCTGTTCAGTAATTATCTATTAAAATTTAAGAGGAAAATCTAAAAAGTCTCTGAATGAAAGGGAATTACAAAACTCATACCTTCTTCTTGAAAATGAACAAAAACTTTGAGAATCAAGTAATACAATGAAAAACATCGAAAACAAGAATGGAATCCAAAACCTTTGTAAGAAGGATGAATACAAATCAAAGATATTCAACAATAAGTTAAAATACAAGAAACCTAATAAATCCTAAAAAATTTGAGAACAAAACTTTTGAATTTTTGAGCAGAAAGGAGAAAATGTTGTCTGTCACATCTACTGTGACTTCTCAAATTTGCAGTCAACAGAACAATTGGTAGATTGTAGTGTTTGACATGATAAGACCCATAAATTTTGTACTGAAGTTAACGACGAACACAGCGCTGCTTATATTACAAAAATTGAATGTTCACTTTTCGCCATACCAATTCAAATTTGAGATTGAGGCTACAGACCAAGCTAGTTGTATGAAGTTTGATATTAAATTATGAGTTATTAATTAACATTTTAATGAACCTATAATTTCCTCCATATGATTTTTAAAGTATTTCGATCTGTTTCGGTCATCCATAGCAGTCAAATATAAATTTATAAATTTGTATCAAATATAGAAATTTGTTTTACCAAAATCTATAACACAAAGGATCTGAAAAATAAAACGAGCGAAACAACTTGAAAAAACATTTATTATATTGTATTAGAAATGTAGAAAAATATACATGCACAATAGTTCATATCGATGCAACTAGATTAAAATTGAAATACTGAAACATAAATTCATTTAGATTTGAATAGTTAAATATTTGAAAATTGAAAATAAAACTTCTATATATTACTATAAGCCTTAATATGTAACATCCGTGTTACATTTCAACGAGAATGCTAATCAGAAAAATACATCAAAACACGGAATAAAAAAATAACAATACAAATCTATATTGGTAATATCAAAGTAAAAACAATTATTCTTGATTAACTAATTGGTAGAAATGTGAGTTGGAATTAGCGAGTAAATTATCTGGAGTATCGAATTCAGTAATTTTCCCTCTCCCATCACTAAAACTCTGTCACTATCCAAAACAGTATCAATTCTGTGAGCAATTGTCAGTACTGTACTCTGTCTAAATGCAGATCGGAGTGTTTGCTGAATTAATCTGTCTGTTTCATGGTCTACGTTCGCAGTTGCTTCGTCAATACAGAGGATCTGCAAATGAAAATTTTATATGATAAGCATTTACAATTTTAAACTGAATGTCAATGGTTCGAGCTTGAAAAATGTTTAAAGTTAGTAACTACATAAATTGGTAATCCCCTTTTTGTAACATAAGGTTTATTATTTCATTATGAACTGAAAAAAAAAATTGGCCTAATTTCATAGAATTACAATAACTGCTTGAAATTTGTTTCCGAATGTTTATTTACCTAGAATTTTCAAAAGTTCAGTTTAATTTTTGAAATTAGCGTAACACCCTGTAACAATTTTCCAGAAATCTTCGAAATAATTTTTGTAACAAAAATTAGATAATAAGAAATCATAAAAAAGTTTACGCTCTGCTGCTTTTCCAACTAAGCTACCGAGTCACTTGAAGATGCAACTTCAACCCATGACTAACAACTCTTTTATTCGTCAAGCTAGTCATCGACGCTCGGATCCTCGTCTTTGAGACATGCAGACGAAAATGAAAGACCTGGGTTCGAATCCCAGTCGAGTTAGTCGTCCATCAGAGCAGTTAATTCGATTAACCATGGAACGTTTTCGCACCACGTTTACTCTTATTGATAACTCGCATCCCAAAAGACCCCGTGCGGTGCGTACAGAAGAAGCTATTGCTACTGTAGAGCGTAGCATTGAGGAAGACCCGAATGAGTCCATCCGCCATCGAGCACAGGAATTTTATCTGTGTCCATCCACTTTATGGAAGATTTTGCGGAAGGATCTTGGTTTGCGTGCTTACAAAATGGCCAGAACGTTACAGTCAATGGTGATCAGTATAGAGCCACGATTACTAACTTTTTCATTCCTGAATTGAGCAACCATGATGCCCAGGAGCTGTGGGTTCAACAAGACGGCGCAACATGTCACACAGCTCGTGCCACAATCGATTTATTGAAAGACACGTTTGGTGACAGCCTAATTTCACGTTTTGGACCTGTGAATTGGCCACCAAGATCTTGTGATTTAATACCGCAAACTACTTTCTCTGGGGCTATGCAAAGTCATTGGTCTTTGCGGATAAGCCACAATCGCTTGACCATTTGGAAGACAATATTCGCCGTGTAATTGGCGATAAACTGCCACAAATGTTGGAAAAAGTCATAGAAAATTGGACGTCCAGATTGGACTACATCCGAGCCAGCCGTGGCAGTCATATGCCAGAAATCATATTTAAAATGTAATACCACAAGATTATCTTTCGAATAAAAAAAAAATCGAATCAATCGAATGATCCATCGTTGTTTTATTGCAATTTAAAATTCCCTATATATTTATATATATATATATATATATATATATATATATATAATAGAAAATATATATTTGGGATAGCAGTCTTCAGGTTGAAATAAGTGTACTCTTTTCTTTGTATCTCAAGCTTTCGAGAATTATATTTATCTCTTCATCAGGAGCAACTAGAATATTGAAAGTGAGAAAATGTCAAATATACATAGATATGTGGTAACTTACGAATTGAGGTTGTATCAAAAAGATGCTGAAATTTACTGAAAATTCATATAAAAGATACTCAAAATGAAAACAAACGCATAACATGTAGGGATGGAGAATCAAAAATGATCTAGACAAGGTTATAGTTGAATCCGAAAACAAAGAATGACACTTATAGGTTAACGTTCCATCATAGAAAAATCGCGAATTACGCGATGTCTCCATCATTCACAGAACCACTACACATCGCCAGTACCAACCCACACACACATCACATAAACACAACAAATCAAACCGAGTGACATGTTTAACTACTGACACTGACAGTATTCAGACTGGGACAACTGTTATGTCTTTTGGCATCGTAGTCAATTAAGTAGGAAAATATCGAACTCAGACCGTGAATATTTTCCTACTTAATTGACTACGATGCCAAAAGACATAACAGTTGTCCCAGTCTGAATACTGTCAGTGTCAGTAGTTAAACATGTCACTCGGTTTGATTTGTTGTGTTTGTGGATGTGTGTGTGGGTTGGTACTGGCGATGTGTAGTAGTTCTGTGAATGATGGAGACATCGCGTAATTCGCGATTTTTCTATGATGGAACGTTAACCTATAAGTGTCATTCTTTGTTTTCGGATTCAACTATAACCTTGTCTAGATCATTTTGATACTCCATCCCTACATGTTATGCGTTTGTTTTCATTTTGAGTATCTTTTATATGAATTTTCAGTAAATTTCAGCATCTTTTTGATACAACCTCAATTCGTAAGTTACCACATATCTATGTATATTTGACATTTTCTCACTTTCAATATTCTAGTTGCTCCTGATGAAGAGATAAATATAATTCTCGAAAGCTTGAGATACAAAGAAAAGAGTACACTTATTTCAACCTGAAGACTGCTATCCCAAATATATATTTTCTATTATTATATTATCAAACCAGTCAAAATATATTTGTTATTTATATATATATATATATATATATATATATATATATATATATATATATATATTTTCATATGAAAAAAAAAGTTTCAGAAATTATTATCAGTGGTTCACGTCACGCAAGAATTGCTGAAAGAGTTTTGGCGCATATTTATTTTGTGCAATTTCCTTGTTTCGAACTTTTTACATTATTTTCGATGAAACCATGTTACCTTTATTTCAAGTGTCACTTATATTAAACTTGACTGATCATTTCATATCCAAATGAATGCGGGCATTAGAAATCAGTCGACGTACAAAATGTCTTATGCATGGTTCTGTTGAGTTCTGTTTAAGTTCTTAACAAAGTGAATCTCATCTCGAATCCAAAGATGCGGCATCTCAGCGAAACGCGCATCATGGATTTTTTGTTCCATTTATATGTCTTCTAATACTGAACGATTGCTTCAGTTCGTCTCAAAAGGCTAGCTATTCACCCTTTAAAACTTCTATAACGATAGAAAATCAATTCTAACCTTGACATTATGAAGGACAGCCCTTGCTAAACATATTAACTGTTTCTGGCCCACCGAAAAATTGCCGCCCTCACTGCCAATATTATTATCCAAACCACCCAGTCTTCTGATAGTTTCAGTCAAATTGACCTTGTCAAGGGCAGACCAGATGTCGCTGTCTCTGAATTCTCCGAGAGGGTCCAGGTTGTCGCGCAGAGTGCCACTGAAAAGAAATGGCTCCTGAGGGATACAGAAAAGCCTTGACCTGAAACCAGAGCCATTACTCTTATATATCAACTGTGAATGAGTGAGAAACGAGGATAAATGAAATTATGATTTCAACACTATACTGTATTATATTTGTTTATTTAGGAACTGGATTGAACCAACTGGATTGACAAAAAAATTTCAATAAATATTAGTTGATTGATAGATAAACGGAAATCACGTTCGATGAAAATTTTAAAGTCTGTTCCGTATGTTTATCTCATCTAATTATCACGTGATAAAGATGATACGAACAAATAATTGAAAGAAAAACATTGTGAATAAAAAACAAAATAACGTTGATTAAACATTCGCTGATTGAACATTCTCTTAATGAACCATCGTTAGATATATTGGTTAAATTCCTCTGGGGCTAATGTTAAAAATTATATCGTTTCTTGACAATTCTTTCGAGGTGTTAACCCATTTCCAAAAGTAAAGTGAACTGAGAGTTTTATTAATCGATTTGACCGATACTTGATGAAAATCTGCGAACATAATTATAAAACTAAGGAGTTTTTCGATTTTCACTATAAATAAGTTAAAACATAACAATATTGTTTCGCCAATACAGTGGCTTCATCAGATGTACATGATGAACATTTTTTCAAAGTTTTTCATCAAATGTAGATAACAAACATTTTCACAAAGTTTATCAGCTATATCTGATGAAGCCACTGTGTTGGCAAAAAATATTGTTATGTTTTAACTTATTATAGTGAAAATCAAAAAACTACTTAGTTTCGTTCAAATTATGAACTGAGAGTTTGTTTAACTTTTTGAAATGGAATAACAGCTCCAAACAATTGTGAAGAAACAATATAATTTCATGGAACTGAGCCAAGTTTTTTTATTCGATATAGTGAACAAAATTATACTTAATCTTTGCAATTTTTTAACGTAAAATTCAGATTATAAAATTCATCATTATATTTAATAATTATGTGTACTCTAAAAACAGACCAAAAACAAATTCGGAAATATCAAAATTTCGATTCGGAAGTCTGAATCCAAACACTGAAAAAAATTAGAAAAAATATAGAATTTCTTGAAAAAATATAATACTAAATTGAATTGAATTCTTGGCTTAATGTTCCACGATTATATTTAACAACATGAATTTGTCAACATTTTTCGAGCGTGAGCTCATTTTCAAGACTGACCAGTCTTGAAAATTCATGTTGTTAAATATAATCGTGAAACATTAAGCCAAGAGTTTAATTTAATTTAATATTTAATTATATTATGTTTCATCAAGAGAAAAGCGATAATTCAATCTCTGTCAAAAAAAATATAAGCCTAGGATTTTGTTTCACGTTTGGTCATCGGCTTAAGATGTATGAAATACCTTAACTGCACTACCGAACTCTAACATTTATATTTTTCCTGAATAGATGAAAATACGTGTTAGATTCAGTGAATTTTTCAGAAAAAAAACCATTTCATTTCAATTGAAAAATAGAATAACAAGACGCGAAAAAGTTTCACCTAGGACCTTCTACTCATTCGAATGAAAATCAGAATGATATAATAGTTTACTACACCCTAAATAAAGGAGTTCAAAAGCGCTCTGTTAAATTACTAGGAGGAGTATGCAACATTCCCACAGCCTTGAAAAACTTCCAAAATAAGAAATACAATTTCAGATATACTGTCAATAATTGTTACTCAATACTCACCTCAAGCACGATAACGAAACATCCTTAATTTTCACAGTATCGATAAAAATATGTCCCGAATGTACCTCCACAAGCCGAAACAGCGCCGCTATCAGGGAGCTTTTTCCGGCCCCAGTTCTGCCCACCACCCCTATTTTCTCGGAGGGTCTAGTCTCAAAGCTAACTCCGTTCAAGGACGGGGAAAGATGTTCCCTGTGGAAAACAAGTGGTGATTTGTAATTTGATTATAGTGAGTGAGGTAGTCCCGGTGATAACTTGATGAATTATGCCCTTTGATGGGGTGCTGGAGGGACATTTCTGTATTGCTGTTATCGCAGATTAATTCGATAGCGGCAAACGTTTGGCGAATTCTCAAAATGAATGCTATATATCAAGCGTGGTGCTGTCATAATTTGCTGAGTGAGATGTATAACAATGACATTGTTCATTTCTACAAATATTCTGCCCATTTTTAAATGAAAGCTACATATTATTGGATAGGTGGAGAAAGATTGTATACTACTTTTCTTCGATAGAGGGAGCTCATGTGATTAGTTCACGAACTAATGTTCTCCATTCGGATATATCACCTAGGAGCGTTTCGAAAGCCATCGATTCTTGATTGATTGATTGAATATGATTGATGATTCCTAATAAGGATGAAACTAATTGTATCATATTACCATTAAACAAGTTAGATGATTTTTCGAAGCGCACTTTATATTCACTCTTGAAAGTGATAGGTTTGTTCTCGTTGACAACATTTGTGTAGACAGCTGCATGAGAGATTTATTTCAAATATTTCGATATTCCGATCAACAGTCTGAGTATTATATATGTATTTTTATATGATAAATATAGTCTTCATATATGTATATAGGAAAGCAAAAACTCATCGGTAGGTATAACTTGCAAACAAAGCAGGTATTTTACGCGTGTTTTGAGCTTGTTGACTATTACTCAACAGGATTAAAGTACTAAATGACCCTAAGAAGATAACTTGAGTAGATTATAGAATACTTATCGCCGAATCTATTAATGTTTTGAAAGAACTATAAGGAAATAATATACCTATGTAATGTATCAATGATAACAAGTAGCAAAAATTGAAACAAACATATATTGATACAGAGTACTTTAATTGAATATTGCTACCATGTCATTGTTGTTGTTCCTCACATCAGGTCGCAAATCATTCTCCTACAAAATGAGTGAGGAATTCGACGAATGACTATACTATAGGATTATTAGATATAAATACATATATTACAAACTATTTCAAATGAGATCTACAAGAAACCGCTGCTTTCTAGATATAGACAATTTTATTATACACAAAGTTATTTAACATAAAAAATTAATTTTTTGAGTTGTACGATTAACCATTGAGATGGCTTTGTCAGTCCATTGAAACCATCGTAATGTGAAAAGTACGTCATAATCGTTGAATAAAATTTTGTGACTCTAGAAAATAGTGTTTTCTTTGTCATTTTATTTGAAAATATAGATGTTGATTTTGATGTTTGGTTGGATGTTTCTCACTGAATCACGAGACCTGCTAAATTGTTAGGGATGAAATGTTCCGTACATATGCATAATAGTATGCATTAGCATATAGATATAGCACACTTTTTTTATATATAAAAGCAGAATTCTTGGTATAGCCCGCAACGAAATTGGTATTAGCCGTTGACACGTGTTTTGAGCTTACTGGGAATAGAAACAGGTGTGCTCTTTTGTTATTGATTCCATCTCCAATTTCGTACATCTTGAATTTGGCAAGGCCGTTCTGAAGAGAGGCAATGAGCTCGAAACACGTGTCAGCGGCTGCTTCCAATTGCGTTACGGGCTATTCCAGGAATTTTTCCCTGCTTTTGCTAGTATTTTTACCGCAAAAAATTTTTTCATATTATATTTATATATATATATATATATATATATATATATATATATATATATATATATATATATATATATATATATATATATATATATATATATATATATATATATATATATATAAATTCAATGGACGATGAATCTACTCTGTGATAGTTCATATTTAAATGAGAGGTAATAATAAAAACTTGTCTTAAAATCACTGACTGAACAATTCTTTATTCGACTAGTTTCGCCTTCATTCTTGATAATGCTGTAAAAGGCGAAACTAGTCGAATAAAGAATTGTTCAGTCAGTGATTTTAAGACAAGTTTTTAATATTACCTCATTTATATATATATATATATATATATATATATATATATATATATATATATATATATATATATATAAACGTTATTAATTGTTTGAAGAACTGCACAATATAGAATTAATATTTTTGAAGCTAGAAATAGAAACATATGTAAACGATAATAATGAAAATCCTATTCCCAATTTTCAGACATCATTCTGTACGAAATGATAATTTCTCGAATTAATTATGCAATTCGACATGAAATAATGTCGATTTCATTTCGAATTTACGAAGATAGTTATCAGTTTTAAAGTTATATTCCTTTTGTTTATGTCTTTATCACTGGAGTTCTCATTCGACAAAAACCAGCAAAGAGCTTAACCAAAGACGTCAGGTCGATATAAACGAGTTTATTGAATGAAACGATGGTCCATTCACGAAATTTAAGTAAAATGAGTTAAATTTCAGTTGAAATCTATCCAAAATACGGAGATATAATAACGAGAATGGATAGACTTGGTTCTGTTGGTACTGGACATGGGGAGGAAAGATTAAGGTGCAGAGAAAATGCCACACGGATCGATATAAATGTTTCAAAAGTATTTATACACGAAATTCTGCTTTTCACGAGGGGATGATATGCGAAAATAAGAGATTTAACATTATTATCGTTTCAAATACCTTCTTTACAATGCGTTTTGAATTCAATATTTTTCGTTTCTATCTTCAAGGATTTCATATTGTTTGGGTCTTGAAATGTCATCTGTATCATTTTATTTTGTTACATGTTTGCAATTTGAAAGCTTATTCTTTCGATGAAAGGAAAATTTCTGTTTTTTGCAACAATTCTTCAGCAAATGATTCAACTGGTCTGGTAAAGTACTTATACAAATACTCACGAGAACGTTTCATTGCTGTTTTCATGAAACATACAGAAATATTTACAGAAAGTTCTCATTCCACAAAATCGCCAAGCCCTGTTAATTTTATGAAATATGATAAATAAAATATTGAATATCTGGTACGGTATTTCATTGGAGGACCCTCACCTATATTTCAGAACTACATTCTCGAAGCAGATGACCCCCTGAGTTGGCCAGCCGAAAGGAGGATCGCACAATGCACAGTTAGTTGTTTCGGAGGGCACTTGAGTGATGTATTGATTAACACGCTCCACGGCAATCATCTCGCGTTCGGTCTCCGTGAAGGCGTTGATCACGCCGCCGAGAGATCCGGTCACGGAAAGTGCGTAAGACACTGCCAATCCAATTAGACCTGCACCAGAAATAAATGAATTATGCCTCTGCCACATCAAAACGCCGAAGGCGAGCCACATAAGGATGGGGTAGTCGTATTCGATTGTATTCTCGTACATAATATGGGTAGAACATGAAATTCATATTATATTCTTGTCAATTATAATCAACATTTGATAGTTACTTATGCTAACAACTAATTATCGAAATAATAATTACAATTTTTCAAGTTTTCAACTTACGTTTTCGTAGTTTTGCGCAAACTTCTATATAATAATAATAATATAATTTTATTGAGAAACATTCCTTACATAGTAAAATTAAATTCATTTCAATTGATAAATAATTACAACTAAGAGAAATGCTCTCAAAAGGACCGAATTCAGTTTGGAGTCTGATCTTCCAGTCAGCCCTAGAGCAAAATTATTGGTTCAAACAAAAATCTTGGTTAAATTCATATTTACAATAATATAAAATTTTGATGGAAAAGAAAAGAAAATAAAAATTTCCTCAGAGATATTAAACATTTGAAACAATTTCACATGGTGAAGAACATTAGTGTTAAAAAGATATACAAATATATGATACAAAAAATTGATTCAAACATTATTGCCTACATCCGAATCATCGAAGTACTCTGCCACACTATAGTATGCTTTTGTTGAGAGCAGAAATTTAACTCTCCTCTTAAACAAATGAGCTTTCAGTACTTTCAAATTCGAAGGTAAATGGTTGAAAATTTTAATGCTCTGACAATAGAGAGAGTGCTCAAATTCAGCTGTTTTATGCATAGGAATAAGTAGCACATCCCTGTTTCTTGTTGAATATTCATGATTACTATTCAATTTAATAAACCTATCTTCATTTTCTTTAATATATAACAAACATCTATAAATGTATAAACACGGTAAGGTAAGTATGTAATTATTAATGAAGATAGGTTTACAAGATGTTCGCTGATGAATATTGAATATTAATCGAAGTATTCGCTTCTGTGTAATAAACACCCTATTTATTTCTGTAGAGCAACCCCACAGCGGAATAATATAATTTAGATGACTATATACAAGACTGTAATACACATTCATAACACAGTTTCTAGGTACGATGTTCTTGATTCTAGAGATTGCAAAAAATGAGTAAGTCAATTTTTTACATAAGACCTCAATGTGTGATGTCCATCTCAAATTTCTGTCTACATATATTCCAAGAAACTTCATTGATTGGGATGATGATATAGTGTTGTCCCCGTATTTAACATCCAAGGTACTAATTCCATTGCCCTTCAGACAAAACTGAACACATACAGTTGTCACTGTATTGTGAACACATATCAGATTGTTCATTTGACACCAACTTACAAACTCCCTCACAATGCATTCACATGCCTCCAGAAGTTCTTCAGGAGTCCTGCCAGAAACAGGACTATATATGAGGTTTCTTCAAAAGAAAAGGTGAATTTTGAATTTTTTCGAAGAATATTTTTTCATTCATCAATATTCATTTTGCCCCCTTCAAAGTAATCCTCCTCAGATATAATGCACTTATGCCAGCGCTTCTTCCAATCCTCGAAGCTTTTCCTCTGAAATGCGCTTTTTGGTATGGCCACCAGCTCGTTCTTCAATTTCGAATTTATCTCATCAATTGTGGCAAAACGCCATCCTTTCATTGACCTCTTCAGTTTTAATGATAGAAAAATGTTACAGGAAGCCAAATCTGATGAATACGGTGGGCGAGGCATGATTGAGGTGTTATTTTTGGAAAAAAAATCACCATGATTTGTTTTTCAGATCATTTGAGCCGTTTTGCTTCACGCAAACGTGGCATAACTCCCTTGCAGTGTTCGTTGTTAACCGTACGACCTGTTGGAAAAAACTCATGGTGCACCACGCCGTTGAATTCGCAGAAAACAGCAAAACCTTCACATTCAATCGAACTTGGAGTGCCATTTTAGCGCTCGTGGCTGCTTCCATTGCGATAATTTAGCCTGGGTTTCGACGTCATAAGCAAATGCCCACGTTTCTTCACCTTTTCGAGCAAATCTGGATTGCCGTTGAGGTCATTCAACAACTCCTGAGGAATACTAATGTGACGTTGCTTTTGCTCAAAATTTGGAGCAAACTTTGCAGACTCACGTTTCATGCCCAAAACATCCGAGAAAATTGCATAGCATGAGCCGATTGATATGCCAATATCCTTTGCAGCTTCCCTAATAGTCAATCGGCGATTTCCCAAAACCATTTTCTTCACTGTTTCGATGTTTTCTTCGCATTGTGGTTGCAATTCCAGGAGGCTCATCGTCATCAACATCTTCTCGGCCTTCTGTGAAGCGCTTGTACCACTTATAAACACTTTTTTGAGACAAAGTCGATTCGCCGAATTCCACAGTCAACATTTAAAGTGAGTTGGAGCACTTTATTTAATATTTAACGCAATATTCAATACAGATTCTTCGATCCATTTTTTTCAAATGTAAGACATTGAAGAACACACAAAATGTGACTACTCTTTTCGGTTCTCAAAAACAAACAGCTAATTCAGAACGGCTGATACTTTCAACATATGAGAAACGTATGTGTTCCAACATAACGAAGAAAATAAATCGATAATCGAATGTGCACAGCCGGCGAAAATCAAAAATTCACCTTTTCTTTTGAAGAGACCACGTGTAATGGAAATGAAAAATAATATTAGAATATAAAATAGATATTATATTCCTGCTAATTTTAATCAACTGTTTATAATCAGTGCCGTTAACCAATACTACAATTTTTGATTTGATTTCAATTCTTGCAATAGAAGCCAAAACATAAATTTCCATAATTTTTGTCTGTGTTTATGAAGAGCGTCAATAATAATAGTGCCGATAATAATGCATGTAAAAGAATTAAATGAACAGTAAATTATTATTAAGAATGTAACTTGAAATACAGGCTCAACTTTACTGAGAAAATATATAATCAAATATATAAAAACAAATTTCAAATCTTTTGATGCAGTCACATGTGCTATGAGATGGTTTACGACTGAACTGAAGGCATGGGTGTTTGTATTTGTCTATGGTTTAAGTAGTTTAAATAATGAAATATGCTGGGTAATGTTCATCAATTACAAGCCCAATGGCCGTTCGTAACCGGCGTTAAACTGTAGGTCAACTGAATTAAACAAAAAATTCAACTTCTAAGAAAAGAACCGAATAAACTGCATTTTTCTCATTTTCATTTTATCTCCAAAATTTTTTACTCAAATGTGCAATTAGTTGCTTCATTTGATAGTTACCGGTTTTATTATGATAAATAATGAAAAAAAATTATGGAATTTATTGCATTCATTTCAACTCTTAAATACACAAAGAGAAAGAGTTCGTCTAAGCGTTTTTCTACCTTTCCATGAATTAGAATACAGATAAGAATAAGATAACATGCTGAGTAACTTCCGCTTTACATTATTTCTGAGGAGACTTTCAACCAATAGGGAATGGGGCAACCTCTAGCGAAGGTCTAAAAGAAATTTAAAGAAAAAATGACACAGGGCAGAGCCTGAACACGACACTTGAGGCAAGCCTGCTCATAAACCAGCAGAGAGGATGATAAAATGTATTTGTTCTGATGGCTCACAATTATCATTAAAATTGAAAAAATTACTTTTTTGAAATAAAAAATGGTTTAATTTCCATTGCACTGGTATAAAAGACACATTATTCAATTGAACTATCTTCTTTCAATGAACGGCTACACCCAAAATAGCTAAGGAAAAATCTATTTTCATTTATAAAAACAAACGGAAAATTACAAACAATTGTCTGATAAAATGGATCCATCAAATGTACCTCAACTTATCCACTGATTCGCCTTCTCAACCAGATTTTTGTATAATGTACTATTCATGCAAAATATTTCAGATATTTTATATTCACACGGTGAATTTATTCCCTTGCCTCTTCAAGAAATGGCTTCGTATTTTGCGTCTCTAGTGACCGAAGTATTTTAAATGTGAAACGACGTTCCCAGAAAAACTTGAGACTATGTGAATTCAAAGATCTTTGATGAATTTCTACGAAGGATACTCAGTTTTGTGAACCACACGAGAGGAAGGAATATGTAGAAATCTATATGTATTTTGAGCTATTCCTTTATATACTTCTGTCATAAAGATACAATTGTTCAATCGAAAGTATAGAATACATAAAATTAATTCAAATTGTTATACTTTTAGCACACGTACATAAACAATTGAAATTAGAGAGAACAAAAAGAATTAGAGTCAAAAATAAAAAAGGAATTGAATCTACAATACAAAATCTTTCAGAAATGCATCACATGAGTATTAGAAGTATTATCATAAGAAGCAATAGAGTCTGCAGTCTGCACGTAGGTCTTGTTTGTTTCTTGTGTCATATATGTGAAAATCTGCATATCACCTAACACTGTTATTTTATTTTAGTTTATGACAATGAATTAGGCATTTGTGAATATATTGACAACCCAAAGTTAGGATTTCTAGCTGTGAAATTGCACTCCTCCGGCGGAATCGATAAGCAAGAATTCCTGATAATCTAAAACACCTTCTTTGAAGTAAAAAATACCTATTTTTCTAGACGAGCATCCCCAAAGAAATATACCTACCATATCTTATAAGTGACTCCATTACTTCATTTTCCAAACGTTTCTCTACAAAATTTTGCACAATTCGATCGACTTGCCATTTCTTCTCAGCAAAATAAATATTCGTGCACGAAGTCTAGTTCTGAGGCGGAATAATGAAATTGACATTTTATGTCAATTGCAGCAGATCACGTTGTTCTATCTACTTTATACTCGTATGTAATCTTTATGATGGGTGTTGCGGTCAATGTGATATCTGTTTTGATCAACTATCAGTGATTTTGACATGCCACTAAGAACAGCGCAATGGGTTGTCGTGATATTTTCATAAACTTCTTTTGTCTACATATGTCTTTGTAATGTATAATATTTTAATTTTAGTTTTGTTTTATTTGTGCACTTCATATTATTATTACAATTGATTTTAATTTTATTTTCGTTTTCATCAACTACGTTTCATTAACTTTTGTTGACTACGTGTGACTTTGTAATATATAATATTTTATTTTTAGTTTGTTCCATTCAGTTATTGTTTATTACTATTTCAATTTATTCTAATTTCATTTGAGTTGTATATATCCGCTTATACTCTCTTTTTCTGGTTTTTTTTTAAATTTTTTCTTATTTATTATTTGTTATTTTTTCACTGTAATTGGATGTATATCTGTTGGGAATAAATGTAAACGTATTACAACGAAGTACACTGTTCCCACAGAATGGAGTGAAACCAACAACAATAGAAATACATATTTAATAGTGTTGGCGTTTACTTGATGTAAATCCATTATAATTGAATATAACTTAAATTCAAACACTTGAACTTATGATTTACACTTTATTGACTACATAGCATGACGCGTTTCGTCGTTACAAACGACTTCTTCAGATGCTTACAGAATAATGATTAAATTATTATTCTGTAAGCATCTGAAGAAGTCGTTTGTAACGACGAAACGCGTCATGAAATGTAGTCAATAATGTGTAAATCATAAGTTCAAGTGTTTGAATTTAAGTTTTATTCAATAGAAATACAAAGATTTTTTTTATAATCATTAGTATCTATATTCACAATATTACGTCCGGAAGAAAATAAACGTGGGGCCGTTTCGTTTGCATTCATCTTCATTTTATTCGCAGAAAACCATTCAGCCAAACTCGAAACTATCTATAATAATAATAATAATAATAATAATAAGTCTTTATTTAGCATCAACGCTACAACAATAACAAGCAAACTAATCCAGAGCCATATATCAATTTATATATACAATCCATATTCACAATTTCAATACCATTAAATATTTTTTTAAGTTCCTCTTGAATTCTTTGATATCAACACTGTCTTTTAAATCTTTTGGCAAACTATTAAACTTAACCAAACTTCCATGTAATATCGATTCAACCCTTAACGTTGCCTACATTTTGGTAACATTAAATTTTCTAAATTTCTTCATTATAGCTGTGGCATCCATTTACGTACTTCAAGTCCTCATGTAAATATCCCGGGAGTAAATTATTCCTATTTTGTATATGGATCACCAAACTTCGCTAAGCAAGCATATCAATTAACATGCCAGAAGAGGGATATTTCACAATAAAGTAAAAACATAATTTTTCACACATATATTTTCGGGAATATACGATATACGGCTGTTTCAGAGCAAGAAATCGCAAATACTAATTTTTCGAATGACGTATCGTTACTCATAGTTGGTAGCTCTGTAGTGTTTATAAAACCTCTTCAGAGAACCAACTTTACTGACATCGCTAATTGTTTTATAGAAGAGAAAATATGCTACATTTTCTGCATCAAAAACATTAAATGTTCAACAACTTGAAGACCAGATAAATAACAATGAAAATATTTTATGTTGCGCGAGATAATGAACTATCTGTCTGTCTTGTAACTAAGTTAGAGTACGTAATTTGTACTCTGAGGAAAGTTTGAAAATTGTCAGACTGGTAAGCCTAAACCCTGGAGCATGTACTCAAAAAAAGGGACGCTGTTGCGCTTTTCGTCTGAGGAACAGGGTCACAGAACTTGAGGCATTAGATTATGACATGCATTAAAGTTACAAGAAATAAGAATGGGATCGTATAGAGTTTTTAGAGAAATCACCAATGAAAATAAAACCGTAATCTAAGACTTATGATAGAAAATATTCGAATCAAGGGAAGAAAAAAATTCTCCACTAACACCTCAGATAGGAAAATGGAAATTAAAAGTATCATATGAAAAATGGGGGTACAGCATTGAGATAAAATTAACATAAATAAAAAAAAATAAATTATTTTCAAAAATATTGCACAAACATATAAGATTCAGTTCGTTTGCTTTGATTCGTATGAAGTTAAATTCCAAAGTTGACGCTGGTTGTGAAGAATGAATTAAAGAAATAATTTCAATAAAAATATGAGAAAGAACTGTTTTATCTCTATATTTCCGAACGACCCCGATATATCTGCAACAGTTAAAGAGGAATACAACTTACTCAGAAAAAAATATTCATGAATTTTCAACTCTTTTGTATAGTTGAAAAGGTGCCATTTGTGAACAATAATCACAAATGGCACATCCACCATTTAGAAATGAAATGGTTGCTACAGTTCTGACAATTTTACCACCATAATATCCAGAACGAAAAGAAATTCATGAACAAAAGCTATATGCTTGGAAATAAGATGCCTCATAAATAACACCCTCTAATACACTCATAAAACGTAAATTTCTTCTCACAAAGTCGGATTCAAACCTAAATCGAATATTCAGATTTGTGAAATGTGCATTTGGTCGTCATTGCAGAATATGGTGGAGGCCTGAACATTGAAGGTGATGAGAAAAATGGAAGATATGTCAGTATATTGCACTGAGTAGTGAAATTTCAAAGTTTTGTAAAATAAAGGCAGCGACATAAGGAAATTGAAGTAAAGAGACTATAATGACCAAATCCCAGCTCATACAATTAATTATTAGTGACAATGAAGATATAAAAGAACGTATAAAAGAATTTAAAAAATATCAGGAATGCGAAACCTTAGACAATGGATTTGTCCAAGAACAGTGACATTTCTTACATACTGCCAGAGACAAAAAAACAGACGGTCGCAATAGTTAAAGAATATTTATTAAAAGGTGAAAAAGACGCTATACGCTTACTATGCTGTATACACTTAAAGCTTGAAGAAAAATTTTAATCATCTTACCTGGATCTGCTAGATCGTAATTGTGCTGGATGACAGCGATGAAGCTAACGCCACTCACCATGGCAACTCCTATAAATTGAAGTCTTAAACCCAACCATCTGGCTGCTGCTAAACTCGAGAACTGCGCTTTGATATTCTCTTGAAGATTCTCTTCATTTTGTCGTTTGAATCTCTTACCGACTCGCATTGCCCTGATTGTGGTTAAACCTTGACAGGAATAATGATTATAAATTAATAGATATATGAGAAGATGGAAGGAAAAAATAATTTATCTATTCCTAAATTTGTATAGCCCCCGTTGGTGCAGACCACGACCCTGAGAGTTTTATTCGAAGTACGACTATTTCGATATTTCGAATGAAAATATAATAATAGACAACAATCAATAACGTATTATATGACTGAATTTGAAAACTAGTCAAATAGCCCGCTAGGGTGTCAACAGGAGCGATAAGGCAGAGGATTATTCTTGCACATCTACATAGAAATCTCTTCAAGATGAAACGTCTTCAAAGCCTGCTATTTATGTATTTAAGTACGCACTTAATTTTGTCCCGAACGCATTTTACCACACAGAGTAAGTCTTTCTTGTTTCTTTCAAAGAACGATATATGAAAATACTCATGATATATATATAATATGAAATAAGAGAGTGACATACGTACGTATGTCAATCGCTTAATTCCGCCTTTTGAGAGGCCATGGTGCATTCGGAAATAAGATAATAACA
The DNA here is from genome assembly GCA_030704895.1 of Henosepilachna vigintioctopunctata. Classification (NCBI taxonomy): domain Eukaryota; kingdom Metazoa; phylum Arthropoda; class Insecta; order Coleoptera; family Coccinellidae; genus Henosepilachna; species Henosepilachna vigintioctopunctata. Next base: position 2,079,335 of record JARQZJ010000129.1, read on the forward strand.
ATAATAATAATATAATAAGATAATAATAATAGGATCGAAACTCGATTGTTTTGATACAGTGCTACTTATTGTATTTCCGACGAGTTCGATGTTCATCGAAATGCACTAAATATTCATTCTCGAAAGTTGAAAGTGAGTTTCCGATGACAACATTTGTGCATACAGATCCCTATTATTCGAAGTATTTAGTTATTTGGAATGGAAATTTCAGAATGAAAAGGTAAGGAATGAACCGTAAGATACTGGCGAATTTGGAAAGATTTTTTATATAACATTTGCAGTCTGACGTTAAATATTGATGAATTATTTCATTATTGTTTTTTATGCATAATTATGTACAAAGTTCTAACATTACGGTTATAGTTTCAGTGATAGAATAGGGAGTGTATAGAAGAGTAATAAATTATTATATTTCTGATAACGCATGACAATGAAGCCAAAGTGGTAACGAGCCGTTGCAGAGATAAACTTAATGTGCATTCCAAATGATTATTCCGCTTATACGGATGATAATCCTACCCGACAGGAAATTGGTTTATTAAGCGAAGCAAATGGAAGAAACACTGTGATAACGAAACTAAACGTTTCGGTTTCGGTCCGTATTATTAGATATTCACGGATAATTTAAATATATGTATGAAGGAGTAAGTGTATCTCTTTAACTAGTCAGTAACGTATGCAGCTCTAACGTGAGAGAACAAAAAATGCAGATAAGATAATTAAGAATTATCATATCAGCAGATATATATATATATATATATATATATATATATATATATATATATATATATATATATATATATATATATATATATATATATATATATATATATATATATATATATATATATATATATATATATATATATATATATATATATATATATATATATATATATAATATATATATATATATATATATATATATATATATATATATATATATATATATATATATATATATATATATATATATATATATATATATATATATATATATATATATATATATATATATATATATATATATATATATATATATATATATATCACCTGCTTCTTAAAAAATTTTCAAATATATGTGTCTGTCTGGCAGGTTTATAATACAAACATACTTGATCAATATGTTTGCTACATTTCGAGGATTGTTGTCCACTTTATCAAGAGTTGTGTGTGTATTATTTACTTATATCTATAGAACTCTATGACTTACAAATAATTTATAATCAAACCGTCAATAGCTAATACATTTTTTGATATTCTCCTACGTTTTATTTCGTATACGCGAAAAAAAACAGTAAATTCATGTAAAACGCAAAACAAAACAAACACTAAGATGAAATGTTTTCGGAAAATCTCACCTTGCAAAGTTTCATTGAAATGACTATACACTGGAGACAACGTAGTGCTGGATATTCGTTTCAACTCCCTGGAAGTAACTCTGTATGTGTGTTGTAACCAGTGATACACAGGTATTAGAGGTACCAGAATCAAACATATCCACGGTAATCCGTAGACCGTAATCAGAACAGTTCCTGTGAAAATTGAAGATATAATGAAAAATTATTGAAAACAAATAATGTTTTGTTACCAGATGATACTCTATGAATATGTTTTAGGAAGCGAAATATTTATGTTCAATTGTGAGAGATATCACAGGGGTATAACACAAATAAGAGAATGAATAATAGATTAAATAAATTACAGAAAGGTACACGGGAACCACCACCATTTTCGAAAAATCACTTTGAATAATTGTGCGTGAGGTTGATCTCATTCGGAGAAAATAGTGGTGTAGGTTTCAGTAATCACCATGTAGTGGTCAGCAGAGTGAGGTGCGTTCAGTATTGGGACGATTTTCAAAAGTGGCGAACCTGCCGGACTTTCCGTACGAGCTATACTTTGTCGTGGTCTGCTAGTGTCTTGAGTGCACAAATTCAGGGAAACTTAATCTGCTCTGAATTAGAACAGAAATGGTCCGGAGCCACCTCCAGAGTTCTCAAAAACATAGCTAGAGCAAGAGTGTTGTCGAACCCAACCCAACACGTTCCGCACGGAAATATGCTTCTACTATTCATGATTACAGTGATTATTCGTGATAACAGTGAGGTATATTTTATATACTCATCCGAATTTGCACATCTACAAGATCATGGTTGCGAAGGAACTGGTTCCAACGAACTCGAAGCGGCGTGTAGAATGCTGTCAGGCGATCCTTCAACAGCTGCTTTTAGCAACTTTGTAGACCAATGATGAGGCTCATTTTCATCGCTCAGTGTGTGTCAATGTGTGAATAAGCATATTCACTAGTATAAGGCACCTGAAAATACTGGATAGATTCAACAAAGATCTCACCAACGCCAAAAGTCGCTCTTTGGTGAGCAGTATCGCCAATCGCCATTATTAGGCTTTACTTTTTTGAGAAGGGTTATTGTGAACTCTGATTTTCTGAGAACGAAAGTCGAAGAACTCCATGAGCATGACTCAGAGAGCCTCTAGTTCTCAGAACATGGTGCTATAGAACACACAGTCCGTCGTGCTCGCGCTATTCTCGATGAGATGTACCTCTGGCGAGTGGTTTATTTCGCGAGCACATTCGTTCATTCAAGCCCTTGTTCTTTGATTCAGGAGGTTACCTCAAGACCGAGGAATTTAAACGTCGCTCAAGGACCCAGAAAGATCTCAAGACTGGTTTCGAAAAAGAAATCGACCAAATAAGTCTTCCACATACAAGGCATAGGCAGTATGTATGTGGATCATAATACTAGTTTATAATAAATTAATTATATTATTCGAAACACAGAACTCTGAATATGAAAGGTAAAATTTCAGCAAAAAATGACAGAGCAGGCATCTATGAATTAACATATATTAAGGCTCAATAAACTAAAACTTCGTATTTTTAACAAATCTGAATAATTCTATGAAAATCGATAATATGAGAGAAACCGATAATGCATTGGATAAAGAGTAGTTATAGTGATAGAACCAAGTACATATTTCTCATATTCTACTTTCAATCACTTCCTGTTATTAAATTTGTAATAACTTACTATCATTTAAATCAAACGAGGCCAATGTATTGGTGCAATAATTTTTATATTGAGAAATGAAGTAAATCAAAATCACAAAACTACACTGATTTGGTGCAAAAAATTTTGTTATTCTCATTTCTCATAAATCGAAGGAATATTGATATTCTGTAACGTTACATATTTTATCTTTTCAAGAACCAAAAACTCATAAATAACACAATTTTTTCTCCAATAATCAAGGTGTAAAATAGCGATTTCTTTTTCACTGTGGCAATTTATTTCAAAATATACATGTAGATATATATTTAGAAAAAATAATTGAATTATATCATGGTTCACTCACCAAGTAGTCCAAAGAATTGCGCCAATAAAATATTCATAATGAATGGTAGGGAATCGTCAATGGTATAAGTATCACTCGAAAATCGATTCAAAATTCTACCAACAGGTGAGATATCAAAGAAGGTGGAACGTGCCTGAAAAATTATTATATGAATTATCCATTCAAAACGCCCAACTCAATATCTTCCACGTAAATAGAAAAAAAGAAGAACTTGCTCAATTCAGTATTCATAAGACTAAGATCTGAACCTTAGCGCCGATATAGGTCTTCTAATCTTATAACGGGTGTTTTTTTTAGAGGTATAGAAATTTAAGTTGAAGATGGCGACCGATTTAACAGCTGAGAAATGATTTATTCTCAGTTTGGTTAGGCAATTCATCATGAATAGACTAATAAAATAGAAGCAAGGCGTAGATTCGTCGAATGGGCCCAAAACGAGATTGCCGTTGTTCCCGATTTTCATGAGCGAATTTTGTTTAGCGATGAAGCGCACTTCTGGTTGAATGGCTACGTCAACAAATAAAACTGCCGCATTTGGAGTGAATATAATCCTCAAGTGTATGTCAAAACACCGTTACATCCAGAAAAACTGACTGGTGCGCTTTATGGGCTGGTGGAATCATTGGTCCGTACTTCTTCAAAAACGATGATGGCCATAACGTTACAGTCAATGGTGATCGGTATAGAGCTATGATTACTAACTTTTTCATTCCTGAATTGAACAACCATGATGTCCAGGAGCTGTGGTTTCAACAAGACGGCGCAACATGTCACACAGCTCAAGCCACAATCGATTTTTTGAAAGACGTGTTTGGTGACCGCCTAATTTCACGTTTTGGACCTGTGAATTGGCCTCCAAGATCTTGTGATTTAACACCGCTAGACTGCTTTCTGTGGGGCTATGTAAAGTCATTGGTCTATGCGGATAAGCCACAAACTCTTGACCATTTGAAAGACAATATTCACCGTGTTATTGCCGATATACGGTCACAAATGTTGGAAAAAGTCAAAAAGTCGAAAATTGGACGTCCAGATTGGACTACATCTGAGCTTGCCGTGGCGGTCATATGCCAGAAATCATATTTGAAATGTAATGCCACAAGATTATCTTTCTAATAAAAAAAAAATTCAATCGAATGATCCATCGTTGTTTTATTGCAATTTGAAATTCTATACCTCTAAAAAAACACTCATATGTTAACCATCATTTATTGTTGTTATATAACAACTCAAACAAAAACCTTCATAGCCCTAGTTTCCAACCCACCAAATCTCTACATATAGAATCCGGTTTATATTGAAATTTGGAATGATGTGAATGAAGACAGGAAGAGAAGAAGTGGAAAATTTTTAAAAAGCCTCTAATTCCCCATTTTTTCACATTAGAATTAAAAAGATTAATAAGAGAGTAGAAGTGATAACTCTGATTTGATTTGGTTGCTTTATGCTTTCGAGCAAGTTGTATTCCATAAGTTACAAATAAGTTTAAAAAAGAAGAGAATTTCGAAGATTCATTTCGTTTTCCTCTTTGACATTCAATAAGATCAAATAGAATATAATTCTTGAATCCTATAGACGAAAATTAACCCACAGTTTGACTATACAGTAAATATGGTGTGTATGTGTGTTTATTTCAATTAATACAATGTATTTGTAATGCGCTTCATATAAAAACATAATTATGCACTTTTTCTCTAAATAAACTCTTAGTGTATCGAGTGTTATCTCCATCCGTTCGTGGAAGTTTTTTTGAAAAGGGATATAAAGTTTGCGCTTCACGAATAAAGATATAGATATATCAAAATCATGACATATTCGAGTTTTATCAAAAGTGCAAGTTCTTTGTTCGCCTGTAATTCGAACTTACCCTGATTATTGATCTCAACAACATTTTGTGTACTCTTGCTGCTCCAACGATACCTCCGTAGGCAAAAAGGAATGCCCTCAATAAAGTAAATATACTATTGAACACTGCTATTTCAATATAAATTTTTAAATAGTAATCCGTGGTACTATCGTACTCCTCCTTGATGTATGGAGAATAATAATCCATTGAAGACATGGAAACATTAGTGGTGTTACTGTTACCTTCATCTGTAGTTACCCAGTATGATAGCCACAGGTCCGTAAAATTTCTTGAACCTTGCATGAAAATTACAGCGATCAATATAAGCATAACTAAAGGTAAACCAACAGCGTCAAGATAGGATTTGATAACACCAAATTCCACCTTTCCTCTCTCACTTGTTTCAGTAGCAAGAACCTCATCCGTATTTTCTTTGTCCAAATCTTTATCTGCGGCGAAGGAGAGAGAACTTTCTAGAGTAGAATGATATTGAGAACTGTCGCCGAGTTCCAGATCTAGAGGTAGGTTGCTGTCAAATCTTGATAGAACATCTACAGATTTTCCTGAAAATAAACAATACCTTTATATATATGATGGTTTTCACTTTACTACTGAGTGGAACCAGAATTATGAACAAAATTTTCCCGAGATGGTGAAAAATAATGTGTGCAAGATTTTCTCGCGAAGATGAAATTAATCTTGATTCTTATTTAATCCCATATTAAGTCTTATTTAATAGCCCATATTATTCTATTTGAACAATATGGGCATTTATTTCTATATCAATTTTCAGATTATTAGAAAGTGCTTCTTTTCACATACAAAGAAAACAAACTGACAAAAATCCTAAAAACATTAAAAGCGGAGGACAAAGGTATTAAGGAAAGAAATGACGTTGGATATCTGAATATCTGGTGTGGAGAAAAAATTCAAACATATTTCTTTATATAATTCCTTTAAGAAGATGAACACATTACTATCTGTTTACTCTCTTCAAGAGTGAACAGATGAACCTTTATGGAAAGAAAAATGAAGAAACTGAACAAAGAGAACAATATAGTCCAAGCTAATAATTATATACAGTAAACGTCTACAGACTTTAGAGACTTTAAATCAAGTCAATAGCTGTTTGAGAGGAATATTGAATATATTCTCGCATAACACTCCTATAGAGAGTGTGTTCAGAGAGACCCAGAAGAGAAAATGGAAATGTATAGATCACACGCTCTGGATCAATGTTAGAATCGTAGTAATTCCGATTCGTAACGATCATAGAAAGGGCATAGCAAGAACTGCGTAAGAAAGGAATCGCTAGTTGAGAGAAGAGTTGGTAATCCAGCGAAAACCTGGCGACGTTTAGTTGTAGCAGAGCTCCACAATATCAGAACCACGAGAAATGAAACAAAAACAACTTCTCAAAATAGAAAAAGATGGTAACAAGCCTCCGTGTTCACGGCCTGTGAACACGGAGAGTAACAGTGAAGAGAGGACTCCGTGAACACGGAGGCCTGTTGCTCTGCGTAAGAGGTATGCATTATACTCACTTTAGCTATATATTATACTCACCTTGTTGTAGAACTGCTCCAGATTTCATCAATATAACTTTATCTGCATATATCAAATACTCAACAAGATGAGTGCATAGAATCCGAGTCTTATCTTTCAGCAAGTTCATTATACAATGTCGGAAAATATGCTTTGCGACATTAACATCCACTGCTGACAAAACATCATCCAGAAGGTAAACAGACTTGTTTTGATAGACAGCTCTCGCTAATGCGATCCTAGCCTTCTGTCCTCCCGATAAATTATTACCACTATCTCCTACACCTGCGGAGTAACACAGTCAGTCACATATTTATTACGAGAAGTGAAATGCTTTTGAATCTCAATAAGTGGTGTTCATAAATTTTGTACTTGATCGTTCACAGACTAATGAGACCACTGAAAGTGGTCATCGCTGTGGCCAGTGACGAAATATTCACTTCTTTGGCAACATTTATGACGATACTTATCAAGTATTATCTGATAAGTGTATTTAAAGTACACATATAAAACTGGAAAAACTGAGGGTGAAGAGTTTTTTACCTATTGAATATGAATAATTCTCATGCAACTAAGCAAGGTATTCGACCAATCTTATTCTTTTTCCAATTATTTCTTTTATCAATTTTTCATCATGTTTAATGTGTTACTTAAGAATTTTCTTGAATATAGCCAAGTAATTTTATTTACATTACATACATCTAAACTATACCAGAATGGAAACTAGAATATGCTTATAAAACACATCACTATGCTATTAACTACTGTAATTCAAAAATGTATGTGCTCTTTCTATCTGATCAAAGATCAAGTAAACGCAATTACTTGAAAAGAATAAAACGCAAATATATTTGAGAAAACATTTCAGAATTCCATTTTTGATGTTCACATTTAGAGGACCTACCTGTCAAATCGCCAGCAGGAAGGATATTTATATCATCTTCCAGTCCACAAGCAAACAAAACAGATCTATATCTTTCTTCATCGTACGCTTTCCCAAAGAGTATGTTATCTCTGACTGTAGCACGCTGTAGCCAAGGCTGCTGCACAACAAATCCAAATCCTAAAAATTGCAAATAAAGATTCAACGGTTTTCAATATGACCAAGATACAAAACATCACACGAACATGTTTTCACATGTTCACAAATTATCAGAATACTTCATAGTTATATCATCTGAAACGATCGAAAATATTGAGTTGCATCAGAAAACAAGCATGAACATCTAAAATGGCAACTAATTGATACTGACCTCCTTCTACTTGACTTATAGCTATATCTCCTTCTGTCATATGAAGCTCCGCTAAAATAGCTGCTAGTAGTGATGATTTTCCACAACCAACAGTTCCCATGATGCCCACAAATTCACCCTATAAAAATTTCAATCATAAATTATGTAAAAGAATCATAAACATGAAGGAGTACGATATCAACACTTTTCGGACTCAAATTATGCAAAACTAGTGAGTTTAGGTTTAGGGTTATTGCAACGCTGGCTTGCGTTTAAGGCAACATCCCAAGAAGCGACGCATGACGAGTTTCAGCTTGGCAAGTTGGATCGCCAAGTTGACAAGTTAGTTTGCCAAGCGGCAAGTCAGCACACGTTGTTTCTTGAAATAGCGCGTGGAGAGACCCGCCAAGTACTGAAAAGCGCACGACTGTTAACAAGAATAGCTATTCATATGGACTTGGCAAGTTTCATAGTAGTGAGAACGGTACAGTGCTCATCGTCTTGGGCAAGGCGTAGCGAATTCAAATATCGTGAAAAGAAGAACGAAAAAAAGAGTGCAAGAAAAACGCCGTATTGCTGCCCGTGCAGATAATTTGAATCAAGATGAAAGACGAAGATGGTGGTTGAAATTACCGAAATTGACTTGCGAAAAACATTTTGGTTCAATAAAAAATCAGATTCAACAAGTTTGGAGAAGTGGTTCTTGCGGAATGAGTTCATCCTTTGACTGTTGCAACAATTACCGACAACTGACGGGACAACTGAGTCTCGTCCAGCATCTCGTCGCAAACGGGAACAAGGCAAGCTTCATGAGAACAATCATTGTCACGAAGCTTGGCTCCCAAAGTTGCAAAGAAAGCTCGTCAAGTACAGAGTACTAGCTGCCAGCTCCAGACTTTAGGTTCTCGTTATGAATTTTCGGAACGGTTCTACATATATTATATAGCTACATATATTCAATGCAAAACAAAGACCGAGTAGCCAGGCCTTTTATTCCGAATTTTCAACCCTTTGAATTCATCAATTCATAATTAAGAAACTTGAAAAAAATTTGTATTTTCTGAAAGAATTAATATCATATTCAACTTCGACACGTATATGAAAGTCTACATTTCATTAAAACAAGAAAAGCATTAAAAATTATTCAAATTTGCAAGAGAAATGATTTATCAATCTTTTTAAATGAGTTAAATTCCGAATATGAACAGAAAGTTTATCTATCCTCACTAACTCAAGGGAGTTTATACAAGAAGCATTTTATTTACCTTTGTTATTTTCACATTGATATTAACTAATTGAAACGGTGTTTTATCAGCATCTTGGTTCGCCTCAAATCTATCGGAATTTCTATTCTTCCCCTTTCCCTTATTCTTGATTGTTTTCGCCATAACGCTGGAATGCAGCTGTTTCTTTTCTTCTTCGCTCAAATCTTTACACCAGTTGAAAAACCCATTTTTTATAACTATATCACAGTTTCTATTATCGTCTAATAAATTGTCGTTATAATATGTCTCTAAATCTAATTCAGGTAACTGTAACAAAGTTTTTTCTCATAAAAAGAATTAATTATAGGTGAGAATGCAGCAAACACTCACATTCAGCAGTCTTTGAATTCTCTTGATGGAGACCCATGCTTCAGTCATCCCATTCAGCACCCAAGGAAAAGCATTAAGAGGACTAATCAGCATGTTAAGCAATGCTATACCAGTAAACACCACGGCAGCTGTTAACTGATTTCCCATCATAACGTATGTTCCAAAAGTTAGGATGGAAATCAGAACTGGAGTTGTTGCCCAGAAATATACGCAGAGAGCATCAAGATATTTTCGCCCTTTGAGATATTTCAATTCCTTCTCTCTTAGTTCTGTAAAAGATGTATAAAAACTAGAAATAGTTCTCTTTTTTATATCTGATGATAGAAACTAACGTTCAACGTTAGTGCTCGAGATAACAATTATATATTTCATTTTAATATTCATTCAACTGAATGAAGTAATAATAATATTTAATAGTGTCGGCGTTTACTTAATGTAAATCCATTATAATTGAATATAAACTTAAATTCAAACACTTGAACTTATGATTTACAATTTTAATATTTCATTTAAAACAAACAATAATTTATCGAGACACATTAAGAACAATAAAAACAAAATAAAAAGAGAAGACAAATCAGGTGTTGACCAGCAATTTCAATTTTAATTTTCTCTGTAATATGAATATGAACATGTGTAAAAATACTATGCAATTCTAACCATTTATTAACCATACTTTTGATACGAATTTCAAAATTTCACACAATATAGAGAGAAGTAGTCAATTAGATTATTTGGAAATAGTGGAAATAAATCGGCTTAAAAGTTCTGGAAATTTGCTCAATGAACAGATAGAATTAAACAATTCACCCTTGTTAAACCTTTTCATGTAATAAAAATTATATGTCAGAATGGAATATCTTAGGTAAAACCCAAAGTCATAGAATCCCAAATTCCCTGATATTTATACCTATTTTTCAAAATGTTATTATTCTGTAAGCATCTGAAGAAGTCGTTTGTAACGACGAAACGCGTCATGCTATGTAGTGAATAAAGTGTAAATCATAAGTTCAAGTGTTTGAATTTAAGTTTATATTCAGTAATAATAATAATAACAAAGTACCGATAGGGATGTCAAACATCAGATACGATCTAGCGCATAACCGAGGGATGTCATATATTTGCACCTACGGAAAACAAAGATAGACTTGATGCAGCAACAAAGATTGTGCATTTAAATTTCATCTTCCACAGAAGGAAAAGGCATCTTACTACATATACATTCCGTAGTCAGTTTTGGAGAATAATCTGAATAAACTCTATTGAGATCACACTATCTTCACTGACCAAGCATCTCCCAAGACAAAAGAGGACTACTATTCTAAATGCAGGCAACCTATTTGAAAACTCCGAGAACTTGAAGTGCGAGTGCAGAGACACTGGCACATGAACGTAGTCGAGACTGTTGCAATCATCTTAGAGTCCACTGGTAGAATCCCAAAAAATCTGATGTCAAATATCAGAGAACTAAGACTCGGAGAACATCTCTAAATAGAATTACAGACATCGGTGCTACGTGCCACAGCAAGGACTGACGAAGGTTTCTTGGACATAAGGAAAATCAATGCCACGAAAGCGTAGTCGTAAAGATCGCTGCAATGGGGACCGCTGTCACGAGCCTTATAATTTGGAAAGAGCCCACACAGAGCACAATCCCTCTAATATATAATAACTAGGATAACTGAAAGTTCATATTGAGTTGTTCCTATGAGGGAGTGTGAAAGCCGTAATGCCTGAAAGTCTGGATAATCAGAATGCTGGAACTGAATGAACTATAGAGAACAACACCAATCCGTGCTGCTCTTCACAGCTCAAATCGTAAGCAAATTTCAAGAATATGTGAGTTGTCACGATAGAAGCCGTCACCACCGGCACGATACCATGGAAAGGGGCCTGGGTATAACCTAGCAGATGTGTTAGTTTCTTTATAAAAGAGCTGCGAAAGAGGTGATAAATAAAATCAGTAATAATAATAATGTTAACAATATTCCTCCTCTCCGTTATAAACTTAATGTATAAGAAATTTTGACCAAATCACATATTACTGGTTAACAGATTAATTCGATAGAATAATAAATTAACAGAATACTGTTGGAACATAATCACTGAAATTACAAAAACAAAATTCGAATATCCTTCACGAAATAAAGGGTGTTTTTTTAGAGGTAGAGAACTTCAAATTCCAATAAAACAACGATGGATCATTCGAATGACAATAATTTTTTTTATTCGAAAGAAAATCTTGTGGCATTACATTTTGAATATGATTTCTGGAATATGACCGCCACGACTGGCTAGGATGTAGTCCAATCTGAACGTCCAATATTCGATAACTTTTTCCAACATTTGTGGTCGTATATCGGCAATAACACGGCGAATATTGTCTTCCAAATGGTCAAGCGTAATAAATCACTTCTCAGCTGTGAAATCGGTCGCCATCTTCGAGAGTAATGCAAATTTTAAGTTCTGTACCTCTAAAAAAACACCCGTTATAAGTAAAAAAAAATTGTTGTCAGTATTGTACAGTTAGCTTTTCTTCAAGATTTATGATCATTCACGATATGTACAAACATCTGTCTGTTAGAATTTTTTATATGCATATATGCCTTCGTGTTATTATGTCTGTAAAGGCAATATAAGAGCAGTATATTATTTCGCACTCTATTTCCTCAGTAACAAACCGCATTGCTAGAAAGGGTGAGTAAAAATTCTAATTACGATAATGACTGTGGCCTCTGTGGAGCATGACATACAATGAGCATTATAGTGGAAGATGAAAGACAAAGAGGTGAGAATTTCCGTGCCTTTGATACAAGTGAGACTAGCAGGAATTGTGAAAAATAGAACCTATTGACATGAATTTCAACACCTAGTTTCATGATGAGTTTTTTGACATATTTCAAAGGGGGATAAAATGGGTTACCAATGTTTGAAACACAGAAGTCTTCTAAAAGTCTAGAATATGTAGTCTTGCTACGAATGCAAGAAAACTGAAGTTTAGTAGTAATTGAAATACTTTGAAAAAGTTCTGGTAGTTATTCTCGTAGCTATTGAAAAATATCTCGCAGTTTCAGGTATTTCCATTGATATTGGTAAAATACTTCCTTTTTCCATTACTAAATTTATAATATATATATATATATATATATATATATATATATATATATATATATATATATATATATATATATATATATATATATTTATATATTAAAATAAATCAAACTCTTGGCTTAAGGTTTCACGATATAAAGTTTAATTTATTTTAATATTCAATTATGTTTCACCAAGAGTTAAGCGAGAATTCAATCTCAGTCATATAATAATACACAATACACAAATAATAATCTGGCAGTGCATAATAAATTCGAGCAATATTAAATCAGAAACTCCTTTTAAAATATGCCGTTCTATGGGAGAGAGATGTCAGTAATCCTTTTGTTCTGATGAATATTCTATTTTAGAATTTTAGAAAATTCTATTTGAAATGACATCAGTCCGTATTTATTCGTATATAATCAATTTACTCTTGCAATTTCATATAAATTTCACCTATCCTATGTATAACGTTATTACCGCAACCTTAGTAATTTTCACTATTTATTGCTGAAAAATAGCAAGTGTTTCAAGAATAGATAGGAGGTCTGTTCAAAAGAAAAGTTGAATTTTTCGCGGTGCACATTCGATTATCGACATTTACGATACTGATAATGTCATGGCTGAGAATGTCAACATATAAGAAACAGCCATTTTGGATTAGTAGTTTGTTTTTAACAACTGAAAAGGTTAGTACCTTTTTGTGTGTTTTTCGGTTTTTTACTTCCGAAAAAAATGGATAAGAATCTGTATTAAATTTTGCATTAAAAATGGAATGAAGTGCCTAATGCACTTCCAATGTTGATTGTGGCATTCGGAGAGCCTACTTCGTCTCAAAAATGTATTTATAATTAAGTGATACAAGAGCTTTACAGTAAGCCGAGATGTTAATGGCGATGAGCGTCCTCTAGTTGCCACCACGTCAACAAACGAAAACAACAGCGAAACAGTGAAAAAAATTATTTGGGAAATTCACAGAATGACTTTTGGGGAAGTTGCATAGGATGTTAGCTTATCAATCGGCCATAATTTGCAATTTTCCCGGATGTTTTGGGTATGAAACGTGTGGCAGCAATGTTTCTTCCAAAATTTCTAAATTTTGAGCAAGAACAACGTGATATCAGCATCACTCAGGAATTGTTGAATGACGTCAAAGTCCATCCTGATTTGTTGAAAAAGGTCATAACTGGTGACGAAACATGGGTGTATGGTTACGACGTCGAAATCAATGTCCAATCACCCCAATGGAAGCGGCCAGAAGACCAAAGAAGACAAGACCAAAAAAAGCACGCAAAGGTCGATCAAGTATGAAGGTTTTGCCGACTGTTTTCTTCGATTACAACGAGTGGTGCACTATGAGTTCTTGCCAACAGGTCATACTAATGGCAAGAAATACTATAAGAAACTTATGCAACGTTTACGTGAAGCAATACGGTTCAAACGATCGGAATTGTGGAAAAAAAACATCGATTCTGCATCACGATAATGCACCAGCTCACACAAAAATTATGAAACATGGTGATGTAATCTTATTATATTGCTGTAAACTGATTGCCCCAGAGTAGTCGCCAGTACAAAACTACGTCGTAGCACTCGCCGCCACTGAAGATGTCTCTCGCAGTTAGAGACGAAACGTCTGGAAGACGACGACTTCCAGTTGACCACGGCCAATCAGCCCGGAAGATTACATCAGCATGTTTCACAATGGACACCGGCCGTGAAAGCCTACACGATTTCACAACAAAAATGCTTATTGGTGATTATTTGGCCAAAAAAAACACCGTAATCATGCCTCAACCACCGTTTTTCCACTGAAACAAACTCGCCACATTTGGTTTCCTGCAGGATTCCTAAATTTGAAGAGACCAATGAAACGAAAACGTTTTGCCACAATTGATGAGATAAAGTCGGAATCGAAGAACGAGCTGATGGACATACCGAAAAGCGCATTTCAGAAGTGCTTCGAGGATTGGAAGGAGCGCTTAATGCATTAATTGAAGGAGGCATAATCGATGATGATGAATAAATAAATACTTTTCGAAAAAAATTCAAAGTTCACCTTTACTTTTGATCAATCAAACCTCGTACATTAGCATCTTCAGATATATATATATATATATATATATATATATATATATATATATATATATATATATATATATATATATATATATATATATAAAACAAGAGTAAAATTATCGACCGTATTATGAATTCAGAAATTAATATAATTTCGGGAGATGCAGTCTGTGACAAATAACTAATTCGTTTTATATTCTCTATATTTCGTTAATACTTTTTGACTTCTTCAGGAGAACCTAAAATGATAATTTGAAAGACATTGAACAATAAAAATGAAGGGTAAGTAAAAAGCAAATATGTTTTGTAAGTACAATTTATTTTTATTGTTTAATATCTTTCAACTTGCCCATCTTTTGATGTCATTTTAGGTTCTCCTGAAAAAGTCAAAAAGTATTGACGAAATATAGAGAATATAAAACGAATTAGTTATTTGTCACAGACCGCATCCCGAAATAATATTAATTTCTATATATATATATATATATATATATATATATATATATATATATATATATATATATATATATATATATATATATATATATATATATATATATATATATATATATATACATCTTCAGATTTATATAGTATATACTTCACTGTATATAGTATACAGTACAACATATAATAGAGTATCATACGAGAATCATCTAATAGATGTTGGAAGCAATATATTGGAATCATTCACATAATTTTTCTACTAGGAATTATATACTATGAAAGAATTGAAGAATTTCATTAGACAGCAGATCAGCTGGATAACTCAGACAATTTCCTGACAAATTGCCTACCTAAATAATTTCGAACGATCAATCAAGTTGACTAACAATTTCAGTATTATCTGAGCAAACAAAACAACCAAAACTTCTCCTCATTTATATCTTTCACTAATTGCATAATAATTGTTAAACAAATAGGAAATAGGAAAAGAAAAATACATTTATGGGTTTATTTTGAAGGAGACGTTCAAGATGATATATAACAAAGATGAGATTATCGTATTCAGGGCTGTAATAAAAAGGCTTCAATCTATTTCAGCGTTTCCAGAATCTGGTAAGCCTTTAACCATCCTTAGTTGCCTCAGAGGATGGGTTATATTTGCAATATTAGGATTACCCTTACTTTTGGGAATGCTTGGACGCATGTACCAAGACTTGAAAGGTAAAGTAGTCTTTATTGTTAAAATAATGTTTTGTTGTAAGATCAAATAAAGGTCACAGGGCATTTTTCTATGAAGTTATGTATGATGTGACACCTTCTATATGGGCAGCAACCATCGTGGAATGAAGAGACTAGGCATCAAGGTCGAGTAAACACCTTATGGTGGTTCCAAGACGACACGTTTTGAGATATTGGAGAGGTTTTTTAGAGGGACAAAACCCAACACTATCTCTTGCTCAAGAAGAAGGAAGATGTCTTTCTAGAAAAGTCTTCTCCAAATATAGAAATAATACAAATATGCAATAGCTGGCGATTTCAATTAGAAGTTATGAGAAGTTTGATGGTTATTAATATGAAATTTCACTTGGTGATGTACGAGTTGATGAGTTTCTTATAGAACCAATCATTTTGTCTTGTGTTTGCATCAAGCCTTTCATCGATTTCTATATTATTTAACATAATTTGCTGAATGGAGTTAGCAGTTATATTGTCATCAGTACATATATGCGCTATGAAATTTTTTGAATTTACGACAGAATGGTCAAATATTTTATTCAATAGATAAATATATGCAGATGGCTTGTTTCTGATTATTTACAGAAAAGCATCGAAATATTTCAAATGAAACCTTCAGGGCTACACAAATGTTGTCAACAAAACACCATCTATCATTTTCGAGAATGCGTTCCGAAAAACATAGAACTTGAAATACCATCAAGGGCTGTTTCATCTTATCATGTAAATCTTCAGTGGCATGCACCCAAACAATCAAAGCCTTTTTTTTTACAAACGCACGAAGTCCCTATCTCTTCAAAATGAAAGAAACATTAATCAGTAAACTACTCACGTGAGCTCCCTCTATCAATAAACGAGATAAACCCTCACGAACATGGTAACACACTTTCTCATAATAAGATCCATATACATTGTAATTTCATACAAAGATGGCAGGTTTTGTAGAGGTTTCATTCAGACATCTCAGAGATTCTTCTGTATATGTGTGAAAATGCTCATATGCCTTATCGCTCAGGTTCACACCCTAGCGGGCAATGCGATAACTAGTTTCGAGATTCACGCATCTTTCATAGTTTGTCAATACTGAGATTTTTCAATCGAAATATTTCAAATAAAACTCTCAGGTCTAAGCAAGTTTTCTTCACGAGAAAAGATACAACAGAACTGAAGCCATTCTCGCCGTTGAAAAACTACATGAAATTCTTATGATAAAACCAAATACATGGCAAGAAAACCAAAAAATAAATCTTCTCTTATCAGAAAACATGGTGAAATTCTACAAGTCGACCATTTAAAATACCTCGGAGAAGTTGTACAGTCCTCAGGTTTCAACCGAATCGCTTAAGAACAGAGAACTACCAAGGTCCAAAGGGCCTCCAAGCTAACGTGGACTTACTAAAAGAAAAAGTGAATTTCGAGAGGCACCAAATTGGGGCATTATAACACAACGATTCTTTCAGAAGCAATGTACGCATCTGAAACTATAGTTACTGACGGTCATTCAAGAATAAGAGAAATAGAAAAACAAGAACAAGAATTTCTTTGAAAGATTTACGGCCAATCAATATAAACGGCATTTGGATGAAAAGATCTCAGAATGAACTTTATCAAAACACAAATACGATAACTGAAGAAATCAGAAAACGACGAGCAAAGTTCTACGCATACGTCTACAGAATAAAACAGTCCAGAATATCGAAGAAACTATTCGATATAATTATGAAGAGTAAATGAGGAACAGAGTGGCTAAAAGAGGTCCAAAAAGATCTACAACACATCAATATAAAAAATCTCGTGGATCACACTGAATGCCGCCATAAAATCGCACATGTGAAGTCTGAGAAAAAATCAAATCGCCAAGCTTGACAGATGAACGGAAGAAAGCATTCAGAGAGGATACAGCGTTTTTGGGAGGAAAAAAGGATGAAGCAAAAGTCCTAATTGCGAGTTTGCGAGTTCAATCAAGTTCAAATCAAGTTCAATCGCTCTCCTCATTTGGAACAATCATAATAATAATAATGAATATATATATATATATATATATATATATATATATATATATATATATAATATATATATATATATATATATATATATATATATATATATATATATATATATATATATATATATATATATATATATATATATATATATATATATATATATTCATTATTATTATTATGATTGTTCCAAATGAGGAGAGCGATTGAACTTGATTATTGATATATATATATATATATATATATATATATATATATATATATATATATATATATATATATATATATATATATTTTACAAAGTTTTGACAAAGTTGTAAAAGTTTGTCAAAACTAATTAGTTTTGACAAAGTTGTAATATAACAACAAAACGTCAACAGAAATAAACTTTTTCATATTAAAAAAGCCTGTTAATGCTAAAAACTTTCAAAATAAATACCTCAAACAGGCAATGAATCAATTTCAAAAAAAAAAAAAAATATATATATAAATATATAATATATATATATATATATATATATATATATATATATATATATATATACATATATCACCTTTTCTCATCTTTTTCAATTCTTTCAGAGAAACGACTCTTTCATGTCCTTACCGAAATGTATGTCTGGAATCTGTTACTCATGTTTTACTCAATAATACTCATCATAACGTATCGTGGAAACGTAATGGTTAAGTTTCTAAAGGATTTTAGTAGACATAAACATGGGTTCCCCAAGCATTTTCGCCAAACTATGAAAGATATCGACAAAGCAACAAATATATTGTATTACGGTGTATCAGCTATCATCATAATGCTTTGCATAAAAAGCTACACCAATGATATATTTTGCAATAGTACAGAATTTCTTATTGATAATCACTATATTTGTGGCAGTTTTGTACCTGTATGGTATCCAGTAACAATCAACATACCCATGGTGAAACAATTTTTTCTTATATACAGTATGTGTGTATCTTTGTATAGCGTTCCTAATATAGCCTGTGCGATAGTATTGATTTATGGATCCATGAAACTTATTGTGATAAGAATTGAAGAACTGAAAGTGTATATCAGAAAAATAGATTTCAAGAACGATTCTGTGGTCCAATCTAGAACTAAGATGGTATTCTGTGTGGATTATTATATTGAAATTTCTAAGTAAGTCATATATAATATATATATATATATATATATATATATATATATATATATATATATATATATATATATATTAGGGTGGGTCGGTTTTGTATGGAAAAAAATAAAATTGTCTAATATGTTTTGTAATAGTAAAAAAAACGTGACCCACATGCTTTTATGAAAAAATAACGAAAAAAAAATTTTTAGTTTAACCCCTTCTACCCGCGCATTGAGTTTGAAAAACTGATTTTTTGTTTTTTTTTGAGAATTATTTGAAAATCCATTTCTCGTGGCTCATAGGAAAAACAACTACGTAAACTAATAAAATAAAGTGCTTTTGGACTATTTTTTTTATTGAGAAAGAAAAATGAACAAATAATAAGACAAAATAAAAATAAAATATTTTCAAATCACGTTAAAATCTTTTCTACTTTCGAACTTGGGCATAAGCGTTCGTGAAATAATTTTATTCTTAATTAAAGCTTCTCTTGCTGTTTTGTGGCATAGATGCCTCTGTTACTGTTTTTACAGCCCGCTCCACAGCTTGAGTATGACATGGTAGCCGCAGAAAAAGGACTTCATCATCACCACCTGACTCAACTAGGGAATGAAGAGTCTTATCCCGAACATTGGTCAATATAGGTGGTTGCGAGTAAGATTGCTGCCAGTCTATCAAATCGATGTAAGACGAAGCGTTTAAATTTATCTTAGGCACTTCAAAGACTCGAAGCTGAAGAGATTCAGATGATTTCCTTGCCTTTAAAATGCGTCTAGCGGCAAGTTCTCCCACATGTTTTTGTTCGTCAGATAACATAGACAACAGCAAATTCTCTGGGTGTGCAAAAAAAGCATTTCGCTTTATTACAGGATCAACAACACTCTTTGATTCTTGCGGAAGATATCGACAATTATATACCAACTTTCAAAAATGCCTTGCTCCATCTTTACATGTAGGATTTAATTTGATTTCGAACCAAATAGGAGCATATACTTTAACTGCAAAAGTAGCTAGTTGTTTCAGTTCGTTTGTGGGTATCTCGGTAGACACATATAAGCGCAAAATCCTGTTGGCCTTTGTTAGACACCTGGCATGTGACATTCTTCCCGGAGAGCGATTAGACAAATCAGAAGAGCACTTACCACTTATGACGGCAGATGCGCTTCTCGCAATCATTTAATAACCTTCCGATAGCACCCGAATAAGTATTAGGTCCTGTTGTGGTGCCATCAAGTTTTACAAATAAATGTCTTAAGGGCAGTTCATTTAAGTGCAAAAGGCATATGATCCATTGAAGTGGTCGGTGTAAACGCTTTTCTAAGAGCCGTATGACTCCGCTGTATTTGCCCGTATTGGTTACCGTCCAATCACAACCTATGGCAAGAGTATCCTCTAGAGAAATATTCAGTTGACCTGTTACTGTTTGAAAGATAGCAGACTCCAGCCCGTTTGCAGTTCCATGGTTTGGGACGGCATATCCGACATAAACTGATCCCGGTTCTTTAATTATTGAAATATGTTCTTCCACGGATGTTGAGCGGTATTTTCCCCCTTTCATAACAATTTTCAAGGTCTTGTCTTTTCGTCCATCAAAGAATAAGGCAGGAATAATATCTAGTTGGCCGTGAGATAAGGTTTCTTTCCGTTATTTTTGTCTCGCTCGTCGCAATTTCGACTTATCCATTACTTCGTTGTTGATTTTCACATCCTGCAAGACAGCAGAAGCAACAACAGCAGCTGCTCTGTCGGATATCCCGTATCGGTCACAGATAGTTGACAAATTCTTGAGACATGCTATTTTACGTTTTTTTGATGCTAGTTTTGATGAACTTGAGGGCAAAGTTTGTTCTTCATCGCTACTTTCAGACGTTATTGAGGTATTTGAATTTTCATGAGAAGGGCCCGGTTCACAAAGGCTAGAATCGTAATAGGATTTAAGCTTAATGTTTCTATCACTCAGTTTTCTTTTCCTTTTACTCGTCAATAAATCAACAGTTCCTATAATGATTTTTCTCTCTATTCTCTGATCTATTAAAAAAGCTCGTTCTTCCTTAGGAATCTTTTGGTCTTTGGAACATTTGCATAACTCTAAATCGTTACACTTACATGAACTTAAATCAAACAGTCTTTCGGAATTTCTATGAAAATCTTGAATCTTTTCTTCTGACAAACGCTTCTAAGATTTCAATAAATTTTTACACTTCGCGTGGTAACTTTTAATCAATTGTATCACACGATTATGAGATACAGTAGGAATAGACGTTTTGCTCCACAAATATTCAACTTCAGATGACACTTTTTCAGATATCTCATTAATGGATGGCTCTTTTTTTTGAATTGTTCTCAAGTTTAAGCTGATGTCTTACTAAATTGTAATATTTCATAACTTGTTTGTAAGTGGGTAATTGATTTTCGTTAATTTCTTCCGGAGCTCCAAAAATGGTACAACTTGTGGATTTTCGGGTATTATTTGAAATCTCCATGATGCACAACGTCACAAAACTAACAAAATCTTATTAAAATAGCGAATAAAATAGATAAATGCGTGCGACCTTTCTCCCGGAACTAATTAGGCGTACTGAGACAATGACGCGTGATCGACAGGTTACGCCCTTTTTTCCCACTCCTCCCCCCGCACTATAGGCACGATTATTCCAATATTTTGGTTTGATTATTACGTGTATCTCTGTTTATAATAATGCTTTATTATTTTACGCCTTGTAGTTTATACAATAAACTCTGATAAAATAAATCAAATTTTAACATTTTCTTCGGATTTTCAAACATCATGCGCGGGTAATTAATGTTAATATTAATAAAAAATAAATATATACGTTTTTATATCTCTACCCAGGTCATGTTTTTCCCGCTATTACAAATCAAAATTCGGAAAAAAAGTTTTTCGACCCACCCTAATATATATATATATATATATATATATATATATATATATATATATATATATATATATATATATATATATATAAAAGTTTATACGAAAGTTTTTAGCAATAAAAGGCTTTTTTTTTGATATGAAAAACTTTATTTTTGTTGACGTTTCGTTGTTATATTACAACTTTGTCAAAACTGTTTGAAAACTTTCGAAATAAAATATCTTAAACAGGCAATAAATCAATTTCAAGAAATATATATATATATATATATATATATATATATATATATATATATATATATATATATATAATACATAAATGTTATTTTTGAGTAGTGTTTCTTACTGCAACTTTTTAAGTTTGAGTTCCACTCCGAAACAATAGGTATGATGACAGTAATTAAAAATCACTAAAATACTATATTTATTGGTTAAAACTTGAAGCTTAGGATATAAAACACGCATTGTTTTTTTTATTAAGAGTGCCATTATATTTATATTCATTGATATTTATTTTCATGAAATAAAACTACAAAATAAGGCAATCCGCCATGATATCTTGAACACCAATCAGAACGCATGACGTCACCTTTGAGTAAACACGCACCAACGTCACATCTCGTATTGTTAACTTCCACTACGACTGTGATATTATTTATTGATTCCACTATTTGAGTGTGAATGTTATTAAAATCGAATATAAAATAACACGAGTCATGGACTCATGGTTCAAGGATTTGCTAAGGCAAACAGCGCTAATTTGCCTACAATCGACATAATAACGTTTAGACGGTAGAGTTTTTGGCATCAAATAAAGACTTTTCTTCAGCAGCATTTAAAAATGTTAAAACTTCCATGTAAGTATATTAATAATTATCCAAAGCATTATAATTTCAATTATAAAATAATTCTCTAAAATATACGTTTGGCAATGTATTTGGTTTTTAATGTAATGTATCAGGTTATTATTAGGGTTATGTTAATGAAATCTATTTTCATAATACTTCTACTCTTCATTTATGAATTGATTTTTCTTTTAGGTCCTCCACGCCATCCTGTTAGGATGAGGCTTTTATATTCCATGATATTTGGCAACTAAAATTTGAATAAAATACGTAATATAACAGCAATGAGATGAAATTTTGAGATAAGAAAGACCTCGACATATACATTCAGCCCTCGTACAAAATATTATTACCAAATATTATATACTATACTAGAATCTACAAAACAATGTAAAAACTTACATCAAAGTGATATTCACAAAAATAAAGGTGAGCACTGGACAATATTGCATTTGAATCTCGCCTTGCAAGTTTAAGCCACTTGTTTCGTGTTGTTTTATTTTGAGGAACGAACGCAAATATCTTATTAGGAGTTTTTATCGATGTGTTCTTTCACTGGGGGCCCCACACTACTTATACACTTTCGAATTCCCATTTAATAACACAAAATAATTAAATTATTGCACGTGCTCAGCGCCTGGTGTGTAGCGTTTACTCAAAAATGACATCACGAGCAACGCCATGACACTGACAAGCGTTTTAGGTAAACATGTAAATTCATATTTTGAAATTACATTTTTTTCCCAATAAACTCTCATTGTCTGCAGAAATATCTTATTTATTGTAAATGATTTTCAAGTCACAGCAGATTGGATAAAATGATCTCTAATAACAAATTGTCCGAATCCGAGCCAATGAAGAAGTCTGGAATTTATAGATTGGACTGTGAAGAATGTAAGTCGTCATATGTTGGCCAAACCGGAAGGTGTTTTGAAACTAGGTTAAAAGAACACGTAAAAAACGGACAATCTGCTTTTCGGGAACATCTAGAGTCGACAGGACATAAGATCTCAAGTTGTTTTAAACCTAAGATACTTCATTACTGTGAAAAAGGAATTAAAATGAACTACCTGGAAGCCATGGAAATAAATAAACTACAAAAATCCGATAAATACGGTCTTCTTAATGACCAGTTAGAACTAAACCACTCCCCGCTGTTAAATCTCTGATAATTTGGAAACCCCCACCTCTAAGACGAAATTCAAGGTGGTCCGAACAGATCTGCAAAATATTTATAGGTTGTCTTTGTAATATGTATTCATTCTTGATAATGTTGTAAAAGGCGAAACTAGTCGAATAAAGAATTGTTCAGTCAGTGATTTTTAGACAAGTTTTTATTATTACCTCTCATTTAAATGATATATATTTGTGGACGTTAGGTCCGTTTTTAAAAAAATGTCATCATGCCTATTGCAAACCAATTAATATGATTCTGCAAACTAAGTGTTTTTGATTCAATTTACATCAAATATTGGTCAACAAGAGATCAGCAAATCAAAAGTCAATTCTGTGTGTAATTTAGAAAACAGTGTGCTCTTAACTATTTTGATTTGAAAAAATAGTTATATACGGAATTCTATACGTCGAAGCTGCAAACATTTCCCACAAAACGTAACGAGTGTTTTGATATATTAGAAATGAAATAGAAATTAAATTAAAAAAAAAATTTGAAGTAATAGTCAAATATTTTAGTAGAGTAGCTGGAACATCGAACTGCATCGTTTGTATGAAAATCTAACACGCATATTAAATTTTTTTTTGCATTTTCACAAATTCACTACGCGCTTGCATCTCTTGAAAATCGTCAATCTTTTGAGTAAGAGATTTTTAAGGTACACTTAACATCTCTTCTGAATATCTACTGGTCTACATTTTTTTAAAAGTGTTTTCTTTTCTATCTGGCCATACCCCTCCTACGTTCATGATAGGCTCAGGATGGGTACCTAAACTATTTGAGGCAATTGCTTTTTTTAAATTTACAGAACCTTTACACGCTTCCCACACTACCGAGGGAAAAAATTATATAACAACACTATGGGCTTCCCATAATGAATGCATTTCATCATCACGTTGAATTTTAATATGTTTATACTCATAATATAAAATAAATGTAGTTTGAAGCTAACTTTATAAATTTCTAATATTAAATAAAAGTTGATTTGTAGGGCCAGACATTAAAATTTCGCATTTCCATCAGGTGTGGCATCGATTTCAATATTTCTCTAACCTTTATCCCTTGAAGGATAATGGAGACATCACATCGTACACGTTCACATATCTAGCTCTACTATAACATTCTCTTGGTTAATTTGAATTTTTCAAATGAATGTTCTAGTGTTCATTTTCTTAAATATATATATATATATATATATATATATATATATATATATATATATATATATGTGTATATATATATATAATATATATATATATATATATATATATATATATATATATATATATATATATATATATATGTGTATATATATATATATATATATATATATATATATATATATATATATATATATATATATATATATCTGTGTGTGTGCATTTTGAACCGCATACATAAAAAAATTCAATTGTTGTTTATTTTCGATTTTTCCGAATTTAAGCCTATGTTCTTCCATATTTTTAGGTTAGTTCGTCAAGTAAACGATACCATCGGTTATGCATACGCACCCAGTCAAAACGCTAACTGGGATATAATGTTAGGTTTACTAGGTTACCAAGCTGCAAAGGTATGTTAAAATTCACTAATAAAAGTCTTGTAAAAATTAACTAAATCACCAAAATGCACATATAAATACGAATTAAAATTATATACACGTTTAACATCTTCATCTAATCCAGGCTTTGGAACAATTTTGAGAAGCCAAATATTTTTTAATCATCTCAAAAAGAACACAATCCAATTCATCAGATAACCTGATTCATGTTTCATTACAGCAATTAGATATACCTGCTGCTATTCAGTTCGTAGCCTGGATAGCTGTTGAAGGAATGGTGTGTTTCGCAGGGCAACAACTGGAAAATGCAGTAAGTGCACTCAAAATCAGACACACACAAACACAAATAACATTTCTACACAGAGACTTTTTGGGCTTATTTAATAGCTTGGTGGTGATACTCTTCCAATCTCTCGTCTTTGCCTTTCAGTTATGACCTCCTCTTTCTTTTGGATCTTCCCTTACTTCAGTATATCATCTATTTTGTGTCTGTATTTCCTTGTTCTTTCTATATTCAACATTCCCTTTCTCACCCTATTCCACGATAATTTATATATGTGGCCTTACCATCTCTTTTGGCCTTTTTTATTCTACTCTTTCAATTATCTCCGTATAAATTCTCTTCTTCTGGTTCATTATGTTCAACTCGGCTGGTGCTTATTGCTATTCGTTTCCTTTCTTCCTAATACTATCCATTTTCCAAATATTGATATCATTTTTTTCTTCTTGCATCAATATCGATACACACTTTACACACAGTTACTAATACACACTTTAGCATACAGTTCCATTGGTCTATTTTGTATGAAGGTAGATTGGTCTTTCTGTGTATTTTGTTTATATATAGCGCTATCAGAATTTGCTGATGTCTATAGATTTCAAGTTGATTTGAAAATCGACAAATTAATTTTTCTATAATTTATGAAAACATAATTTAGCGGCATTTCTGTTCATTATTCAGGTATTTTTACACCTTTTTTCCTTCAAATTTCAGTCTTGAGACCAAATAAGGAATTTTGGATTCCCCATAAATGTATTGAAATTTTGAACCATTATCGAATTCTTTGAGATATAATTGTGAAATTAATTAATAATCATTTTCCTATAACAGAGTTTGTCCCTTCAAGACGAGCTTTATAATATGCCATGGTACGATATGCAGCCTCAACTACGAAGTATTTTCAGAAACTTTCAAACAGAAGTAAATCGTACCTTACAATTTGTCATCCAACCGAATTTGAAAATAAATATGAAGTATTTCAAAAAGGTAATGAACTGACAAAAGTAAAAATATATTTTTGATTTCGAATGTGTTTTTATTCGCAGGTTATGCAGAGTTCATATTCTTTGATAATGTTTCTGAAGAAATTCTGATGCTTCACTCTTTGAATACAAATTGATTACACTAGACTATTTCCAGAGTATCATATTTAATTGTAGTAATACAAGTAGGTATTAATAAAACTGAATGCAAATAAATATGACTGGCTGTCGTAATAAAGTTTTCTGAGCATATTGGCTGAGGTCTAGATTTACCGCCTAGTGCTAACGCAGATATATTTAGCAGGTACTAACAATAATTTAAGAAGATACCTTCGATACCAGATACCTAATAATCAAGTTCAAGCAGACCTCGCTGAGTCATTGAATGTGTTTGATCAATTCATCTTGTTAACTTTCGAAGTTTCCTCCTTTCACCTCTTCATCCCATTTTTCTTTTCTTCTGAGGTGTTGGCAAATATTTTAGAGATGACCTACTCCTGGCTTCGTAACGTCAGCTTCTGCAACGAAGAACCTGATTGATATTTCCCTCTCAGTTACGTACTGCGCTATCTGTATTCTCTTCCATTGCAGCATAGATTTTTCACTTCTATGATTTATCTAACTTCTTTATTTCTGTGCTGCCCCATTCTTCTAACATATACCTTGTCAGTTGGTATAAGTTTTCGACTAACATAGTAATATAAATAGTGATCCGATGCTTCTCTGAGCTACAAGAGCTCCCATTGGTACATATTTTAGTTGGTGGACTGGCTAAAGTTGTTGTTCGAAATCTAGCATGACCAGAGAAAGTCTGAAGCAGCTTTGTCTCAGACGAAGTTGTACAAAATTAATCTCCATACCGTTTGCTCTATTAATTTATGCTCAAGAAATCTTTGGGTTTCTTGTGCATTCAATATACTTCAATCATATTTCTGTTTCTTGACAATAGAAGAAATATTGAATAAACAATAAATAGCAAAATGAGAGACTGGATTTCTGGAATGACTAGTGTGAAAGATGTTGATGTTTTTGATGCATTTGAAGATTGACATAAAAACTTCACAGATAAAAAAGCATAATTTATAAACAGGACATCAATGTATTCATTTCAAGAATAATTACGAATCAATCTGCTAGTGTGGTCTAAATCGCGTTATTGCACCAACTGAAGTATAATCTAATGAAGATTTAAAAAATATAGTTGTCAAAAACTTGATGCACTGGATTACTCGCATATAAGTATGGACAATCACAATATCTCTATTGAAATAAAATTTGTCAATAAACATTTTTTTACTTACTCAAAATGCGTTTGATAAAATGCTGTTCCCACACATGAAGCTTGATCGCTTTCATTCCTCGCAACACTTCGGTGATGACCTTGACACGTGAGTCTTTCTCCGCCATCAGTTTTGTACTTAGCTGACCAATTTTATTAGCGATGCATTTATTAATAGGAATCAATGCTATGCTGAACCCTACTCCAGCCAAAAAAGCTAACCCAACTTGAGTGTAAAGAAGATACAGAGTAACTGCCAACTAAAATGAAATGAATATGTCATTGAAAGATACTTCTTCACTTCTTTCATCAAGTTAAACTTGATGAAAGGTGTCAAGAATCTACAAAATTACCTACAACAATCTTGAAATTCAATATCTATAAAAAGTCACAACCAAAAATGTACTTCTGTTGAAAATTTTGAAAAGAATGTTTTGTGGTCAAGAGCTCCTAGTTGCTTTTTTTATTTGGAATAAATATATTCCATACTTGAAAACTCAATCAAGTATGGAATCAAGTATTCAAATCCAGTTAGAATATCTCACTCTGCAATCTTAGTGAGATTGCTTGCAGATTTCTGCGAAATAATACTGATGAATTAGCTCAACAGAACTGATGACAATGGCGTTATGATATCAATAGCCAACTTGGCAATGGAGATTCGTCCACGAGGTCGTGACGCAAGAGGTTGCTAGCTATAGTTATCAGATTAATCACTTTAGAATGCTATGCCTAGGATGTAGAATTGGAAATATTTAGCATGTAGTTTCTTACCTGAAATGGAATACTCCAAACAGCATGGAAGCTCGGACACGAATTGACTATTCTATCTGTATCAGTTGACATGAAATTGACGATTTCTCCAATCGAAAATGACGAACTCAGGAGGGATCCTTTAACAGCTAATACTTTACGGTAAATAGAAGGCACAATTGCTGCTCGCATTTTCAAACCAACTATGGTCATTCTGAATTGGAAATGAGAATCGCAAAGGGCACCTTGAATGAAAAACTTTAATCAGTAGAATAAATAATAATGTAGTTCACGAACTATATATTTTCGTTTTGAAAAGTTTTCATTGTGTACAAATAAACAACGTATAAACGGATCACCCTATAAAAAATGTGAATCAGTGAATAATTGATAAAAATCTTAAGTAATAGTATTTTTGGGAACTCTGTGCTGTTTTATTAAACCAATTTCGTTTTGTTTTTTTGAAACTCTAGGAACAACAATATATCTCTATAAAGAAATTCTCTAAAGCAACATGCTCTATAAAGTTATATTAATTTTCATATCTGTTTCTAGTGTTGGATGAAGAACTATTCATCTAATGACATGCATTATTTTGTATTTAGTTAGTTAGACCGTTATTTAGACAAATTTTAAGACACTACTAAATTAACAGAGCTAGGGTTCCAAGTTTGTTGCCCTATGGTCACAAGATATTTATTGATTCATGGAATGATTAATTCACGATGTACTATCAATGTTAATACCAAGGTAAACATCTATAAATGAGGTTTGGATAACAGTCGTACCAACTTCTGAACAGTAGAGAAATATAAGATTTTCACATGGAATTGAATACATGCATGAACTGAAATTTGCATTTCCAACTGAAAGAATCTTTTTAATTTCAAATCATACAAATTCTCTTTATACGAATTTTGATCTCATTATTTAATTGAGTTAATGAACTATCATGATCTAGCAGTTTTATGCAAAAATCCAAAAGCACGATTTAAATAGAATATCACTACATAGTATAAAGCAAAGTCGCTTTTTCTGTCCCTTTGTCCCTTTGTACGCTTTAATCTTTGAAACTACGCAACGGATTTTGATGCGGTTTTTTTAATAGATAGAGTGATTCAAGAGGAAGGTTTATATGCATAATAACATCCACTAAATAGTGGAGAAGTACTGTTATTTTTGAGGTTCTAATGTGATGTAAATAATTACATTTTTTCCGCTTACATTGCAAACGCAGGCTGAACCCTACGAGTTTTATCAAAATAATGTACTAAGTATTGTACACATTGAAAAGGTCTACAGAAAAGTCCATGATGGTATATGTCTATGTCTTATGGATAACCCACAATAACTTTTTTTATATATGGCAAAACAACGTTGGCCGGGTCAGCTAGTACTACATAAATCGTTGGAATTAAATAAACAGAGTGGAAAAGAAACTCAATACATCTTCGTTATTGAAATGATTAAATCTCCCATCAAATTCCGTTTGATGGCCATCTAATTTATCATAAGTATTTCTCAACTGTACTTCAATGTATGAAAAATAATTTTTGATCTACCTTGTGTAATATTATTCACAGAGGGATTCTGTTCTGTGCTGGACATGTGTGCTATCCAAAATAATTGAAAAATGTAGTGTTATCTTTAAATTGTAACAAACACAAACCAAAGAAATTTCGTCAGAAGTCCTTTCCGTTTGTAAAGAATTCTTCGCTACAATATTTGAATTAGTTAATTGTACTACCAAAAAGTAGATGGCGCCGCACAATTATTCGAGATCAATATGGAGAGTACAATAATTGCCCAATTATTTATTGTCTTTAAATTTTAGAAAAGAACTCTGAGTTAAAGCATGATTATGTCATTCATGACCCAATCAAAAATTTTTTATATTGAGGAGCAAATATTTATCATTGTTAGATAATACCAAAGATTTGAATAATTCTATTTGATCAATTCATTTACATTGACCATTTGATAATATTATTTTGTTGATTTTGGAAAAATTTGTGGTTGGTTTAGTTTATTAGAGAGTAAGTCCCTAAATGGTCCATATAACGTATAGCGAAAAGCTTCTTGCCTTCTCAGTTAGATGTTACTATGAGAGAAGAATTTGAAATAATATAATAATTTCACATAAACGTCAATGATTTAGTTATCGATTGCATATATTGCATAAAATAGTCATTGATTTGAAGATAGAGATAAAAAAATATGAAATTTGGTTTTCAATGTTCCAGTAAAGTGGAAAGATTAATCTCAACCAAAATATTACTCACTAATAACTGTAGTAGAGGCCAATCCAGCTGCGTAAAGATAACCCCATCCGATGGGCTCCTTTTTGTCTTCAATGAAAGTAACCAGTTTATTTAGCAGCATTGGTCCAGCAAAACCAGCACAATCAGCTACAAATTTCAATATCCCAACGCCATAGAATTCTACCCAGAAACATCGGTGCAATGCTTTCAGTAATGTCACTTTTCTGGCAGTCTCAAATGCAACATCTGGTGAGGTCGAAGACGACGACTCTGAAGGATTAGCTTAAATGAAAAACAAAAATTCCAATCACTTCTTGAAAAAAGTTATAAGAACCAGGGGGAAAGGAGTTATTGAAATGAAAATCTCAAGTGACCTTGCTTTTAATGACTTTTTAAAATTATAGTCACAAGGCTATAGCCGATTTAGATTTCTATCTATTCATATATATTACATATATATATATATATATATATATATATATATATATATATATATATATATATATATATATATATATATATATTTACAAAGTGGACATATATTGAAAACCTCAATTAAAAATACCATGTATAATAATAAACTTTAGTTATAGCTTCATAGCTTATTTATATCATAATTCATCAAATTGTTCGCGTTTGGGTAAAACATTCCCGGCTTTTTTTATGTTATTAATTTTTTTTACGTTTTTTCATTGAAATTGAAAACTTAATTCTAAAATTGACAAAATGGAATGCAATTTGATAATTTAAAAATTAACTACCTGTTATAAACCGATAATTATGGTAACAAATTATATATTGTCAGAAAATTCAGTTTTCACGGATTTGATATAAGAAATTCTCGTTCGAAAATTTCAAGAAAAATATGACACATTCGAAATAATAACATCTTCCTTTATTGTGTATTGAGAAGTTTATTGTATCAAACAAAAGAATAAATCTCTGTGAATTACCCTTGCATTTATTATATCTGTCTAGACCTTTCACGATATTTGATGATTTTTTCAGATAAACCTATAGATGATGAATGTAGAGTATGGATAATATATAATATGAAAAATTTGAGTTCAATTGACACAGATTTGTTTCAATCAACTTCGCTGCTAATAATCCATTTGTCAATCCATAATAATATCAAATATTATTACAAAGTTGACTAATACATTATTCGAATACAAATCAATTGTGAATATATAATTTCTGTTACCACCAAAATATGAAAACATATTATTTATATTCTGAAATATTCTGCAAATACAAGAATATTGTGGCGAAAACTCGACAACTCAATAAAATTTAATATAAATGGACAGCAAATCTGAAAAATGTCCAGTATTGTACATCAATGATTAGGTTAACAGATCATTAAAATTTGCACCAAGTTCATGCTGTTGAATTTTTTATATCTATTTCAACTAATATCTTTCAGCTTTTGATTAAGAAGATTCCAGATTTATCACAACATATCTAATGCAGCATTTATCGCTACCATCAAATAGCTGATAAGTGTATAAACTCCCAATAAGACGTTTTGTTTTATTATTTATGTTCTTTAGGACAATTGATTTTTTTCTGAAATTTTGTTTCATAATGAAAGATTTGGTAAACAATATCTATACCTAATCGAACTAAAGCGGACATCGACCTCGGTTAAAATTAATTCGTACTGAATGTTAGCAGATGGCGCCACTATACCTATAATGTAGTTACCATAACAATCATAAACTGATATTTCAATCATATTGAATGCTGTTGATTAATGTGTTAATGTTAAATAGTACATTAGGTCGTAACTGAAAAAGTGTTTTTTTTTCGATGTGAATATTTTATCACCTTATCCGCTATCAAGCAAAAATCTTATTTTGAATCAACTGCACAACTGCAATAAAATGTTTACTAATATTCATAACCAAATGCGTTGAAATTTCAATATCAAGATATTCATAATCATTCTCACCTAATGGGTGAAAAGTACCATAGTGATCCACATTTTTTGATAGTTGCTTCTCAATTGCAGAACTTATTGCACCACAGTGAATGTCTGTAGGAAGATCGAAAAGGTCTTCTGCTTCACTGAGTTTCTTGTTATCTCCTTTTTCCATTAGAGGATTCACCCATGAAAAGAACAGTTTCGACATCCAATTAACATTTTCCATAGCAACTCCTAGATATGATTGATCATTATCCTCATTCAATAATCTAATATAAGCATTTTGCAAGATCGGCGTTTGCTCGTCGGCCTGAAATTTAGTTGCAAAAAATTAGTCAAAAATATGTAATATATACGCAATAAACAACAACTTCATAAAAACCCTTGAGAATTGCTTAATGAATACCAAACCTGCAGAGATCGTTATAGAGAGCTGAAAATCTAGTGCTAGAAAGTTTTGCAAAATCACAATCTAATGTTCATTTCAAAGAACATATTTTTTATAAAGGAATTATAATTTGATGTTTCATTTACTTGTTTTAAAATTATTTTTAAAACATTCAACATTTCATTTCACAAGTGAATTTGAAAAAAAAATTCAAGACATGCTAGTCAACATAGATATCCATAGATGCTTTACATATACTCATTGTCTTGAAACCCTCCAAGCATTATCTAAAAAGGAACTAAACCTATGGCAAAACTAGAGAAAAAAATGACGAGTATAAATTCAATTCCAAAACGAATTTCCAACCGCTTTGAAACCAATAGAAAACTTCAGTATTCAAGTAATGGAGTCACTCAAAAATGCAGTTGGGTGAAATGAAACGCATCACTTACCATCCCCAATTACCGATATTTTTGTGTCATTATAGTTAAGTTCGCAATTTTCAATTGTTCAATGATTATGGAGGAAAATTGATTTGAGGTCATTTATTATAGTTTTCCTTCTTAAATTTGACAATCGA
The DNA here is from genome assembly GCA_030704895.1 of Henosepilachna vigintioctopunctata. Taxonomy (NCBI): domain Eukaryota; kingdom Metazoa; phylum Arthropoda; class Insecta; order Coleoptera; family Coccinellidae; genus Henosepilachna; species Henosepilachna vigintioctopunctata. The sequence goes on from JARQZJ010000129.1 coordinate 2,113,348, forward strand.
AAACAATGACAAGTAATATAATGAAATTATTTTAAATTTCCAAAGCTTGATTACAAAGTTATGATAGACCATTAAATAGATAGATAGATATATCATTGTATTTTTGTTAGACGAAATTTTTTTTTGAAAATGATATTTATTCAATATTCAAAGAAGGGAAAGAATACAAACTAATTATGTCTATTTACAAAATACCTTGCCTGCAGGCTGGCAAGTTGATATCAATATTTATCTCATTCGTTTTTCAAACAAAAAAAAACATGAAATGAGAGATATGCAACTAGTTCCAACATATTATCATGAAGATAAATAAATGATGATAATGGAAATAAAGCATTAGAGTTGAGTTTTCTGAACTGAAGCAATAAGTAGTATTTTTTAAATATTAGCAATGACAGACTTGCAATTTTAAGAAGCATTAATTTTCAGTTCATATTTCAACTTCTTTTGACTGCAATTTCCAGAATTTATTCAATTTGCAGAATCAATAACGGAAACTAAATACCGATTTCTTGAATTTTCAAGCCTGTTATTGCAAAAAGTATAATATAACATCACAAAAATTTAAGAAAATCTTAACGTAAAGTAACGAACTAAAATAACATAAACTTCAGTTATTGAATATTGTTGGCGTTTACTTGACGTAAATCCATTAAAATTGAATATAAGATAAAATTCAAAAACTTGAACTTTTGATTTACACTTTTATTGACAACATAGAATGACGCGAGAGTCAGTATTCTAGTAGCATCTGAAGAAGTCGTTTTGTAACGACGAAACGCGCCATGCTATGTTGTCAATAAAAGTGTACATCAAAAGTTTAAAGTTTTTGATATTGATCTTATATTCAATAAACTTTACTATTTCAATCTCCTAATGAAGTGACTTAAAGACTGAAAAAAGTTAAGAGTTTTGATAGATCAATAAAAAAAGCTTAGGAAGTAATTTCAAAAAGATGCAAATTATTCTGAATTCCTCAAACTCAAAATATTTTAAACTGTTGTTATTTTTGTCGAAATACTCAACACCATAGAGTAAATTACTGAACAAGAAGCAGTGCTTTGACACACACCTCATGAATCATTTGAGGATCTTTTTTAAAATCGTTACATAGTTTCAATATGAATAAAAATATTTGCACGAAATACCAGTCTCATCGATCGTACATATTGTATATATGTTATAAAGTAAAAAGGTAAATATGTAATTTTTTTCAACTTACCTCCGAGAATCTCCTGTCACTCATCCGAGGATCGACAATCACAGTGGCGCCTTTTCCAGGTATCAAACTAATTGCATACATAATTTGCAACATCAAATTGGCCATACTGAAGGCAAATGATAGATGAATGCTGTAGTCTGGCTTCAAACAATGTTTATATCTTAAAAAATGACTTCTGACTGAAATGAAGGTTAGCACTAGAATCAAAGACCAAATGGCACATATAGAAACTGGACCTCTAGGACTTATACCAAATTGTTTTCTGAGAGACAGACAGTAACAAAAATGACAAGACCAGGTTATACCTTGAACAGCGCAAAGGAAGTAAGAGATTTTCAAAATTTTTTCGTTACTACTATACAAATCTATGTATACTTGGAGAAGCGGTAAAGCAGCCATTATAAATACCATGAAACACCTAAAATTTATTGTTAAAAGTTGGACAGCACCACGGATAACTGGTTTTCCATTCCAACCAAAATAATACGTTGAAGTTAAAGCTAAAATTGAAAGAACAGGTATCTGAAGACATAATTGTTGAAAACAAAGACCCAAGTCGTGAGTTTCAGGAGACCATATTTTCAAACCTCCCGCTCCACATAATGAATTCCAGTTCCAGCGCCACAGTGTCACATTTTCTAAGCTCAGGCCGATTGTGGACATTGTTGTTGTTGACATTATAGTTAACTGCAAAAAGTGACTTAAATAATTTAGAAGTTCTATAAAACGAGTAACATTGTGAAATTTATATTTTGTTTAACATGAAGAGAGAGTGTACAACTGATTTAGCATAGCAAAACACTTTTTATTGCTAAGAGATATCACTAGATTTCATTGAACTCATAACACTATCTACCTTTTCGTTTCTGAATAACAAGCCAGTTGGAAAGAATATCTCTTCACTCTTCACTAGGTGAGTTTGTTTTTATTAAGGATCTCACTTATATTAACTTAATATCAAAAAATTGTTTCTAATCATGATTACTTCATTATCTAGAACTCATTGTTAGGTTATTTCATTATTTGATTTGACAATAACAAATTGATAATTCAAATATCGTAGATTTCATTATTACCTACATCCTCTAAGTGTGTTTCTACTCTGTATCACTTTGTTGGCAGTTCAAACTACTGAACAGAGATGGGGATGTAATATTAATTGCAGATCATAAGCGGCTATAACGTTTGGACATAGGGACGCAGTTGAAGATTTACAAATATTTATTATAAATGCAAAAAAATGACATTTCATTAAGTCTTTCAGAGTGAGATACACTTTAGCATCATCGAAGAGAACATTTTCTTTCAGCATAAAACAGTTATAATATTTATGTTAGAATATATTATATTATGTCAATATATGTAAAAATTCAAATGTTTTGAAACTCTATTTATTAAAAACAACTATTAATGCTTTAAAGATTTGACCTATGGATGATCAATATTAAAAAAACATCGATGTTGACTTTGATGTCATATTCGAAAGCTCAACATCGATGTTCGATATTTATCGAATACCGAACATTGTAAAACATTGTTGTTCTTGCTTTCAACATCGATAATCATCGAGCATCCCTAATTTGACCTTATACTGTGTTTGGGGGGGAAAGTTATACCCTTCAGAACGGTCTGGCTTCTTAAATACTGATTAAATAATCGTTTGAAGATAATATATAAATTTCTGATTTTATACTTAAACGTGAAAGAATTGGTTTATTAATAAATAAGTTGAATAAAATAATAAGTTAAATTAAATAAATGAATTTTTATTAATAATGAATTATTAATAATATGAGAGGTAATAATAAAAACTTGTCTAAAAATCACTGACTGAACAATTATTTATTCGACTAGTTTCGCCTTTTACAGCATTATCAAGAATGAATTATGCTGTAAAAGGCGAAACTAGTCGAATAAATAATTGTTCAGTCAGTGATTTTTGGACAAGTTTTTATTATTACCTCTCATTTAAATATGAACTATCACAGAGTAGATTCATCGTCCATTGAATTTATTATTAATAATATTTCATTTCTGAAATTTCTCTATATTTTTACTCTCAGAATTTTTTTGAGTTATTTTACAAATCTTCCAGTTATCTTCCACTAAATTGTTTATTTAAATGGGAGGTAATAATAAAAATTTGTCTAAAAATCTTTTACAGCATTATCAAGAATGCGAAAGGCGAAACTAGTCGAATAAAGAATTGTTCAGTCAGTGATTTTTAGACAAGTTTTTATTATTACCTCTCATTTAAATATGAACTATCACAAAGTAGATTCATCGTCCATTGAATTTATAAAATTGTTTATTTTTCAAAATTAGGGCAAACATACTTGACACAGCGTGTGTTTTTTAGGTACAACTTTCATAATTATTGCATTTGTATTGCATTTCAAAACACAAATGAAAAATTTACTCTTAGATGAACAGAAAAAAGGGAAAGCGAATCATTCTTAGGAATAATATATTACTTATATGAGTATATATATTACTAGCGAAAGCCAATATTAACCACCTTTTGAAATGGTTTCCGTTGCTTATGTGTTTCTACCTGTTTGTTGTTAATATTTAAGGAAACACTGTAATGAGCTGCCGTTCAATAAAGTTGTATTATTATTATTATAATTTTTAATTTGATTTGATTATGTTGTTTGAACACTTTCTGTAGTTGATATTCTGTAGGTTATGAATAGTTTGCATAATATTAATATTAATACAATACATAAGATTGATTGCTAATTTTGAATTCTTATTTTTAATTTTTTTTTTGTGAATTCGTAGGTTGTTCCATTTTCATATCAAATGATGACTATAACTCAATTGGAGTCAGAAAAGCTAGACATATCTGAAAGAGGTGTCTGATTCACAGACACAAAAACGCACCCACATACACACAAATGCTCAGTTAGAGCTTTTTTTTTAATTATAGTTTTTTTTTCGAATATCTAAAAAAGTTCTATATTTTCTAGCCTCAATATGACGATGGATACTGAGACTTGCGTTGAAATTGCAGAACCCCCACTTGATTGTCATCCAGATATTCAGCTGGATAAAGAATTGGAATTGATTTTGAATTTTTTAACTAATATAGAGGAGATCTGCTTCAAGAGTCAACAAAGGGGTGAACGGGATCTAACAAAAACAGAGAAAATCAAAATAGCTACAGAGATATTCAGCAAAAATAAATTACAATTTTTATTGAGATTTGGTAATTATCTTCCTCTCCAACATTTAAATTATTTCAAAAAATTCACTTCTGGAACTACAGAAAATTCACATGATCTAGATTTGGTTCTGAAAGATTTGATTGAGAAAGCTGCAACCAACAAAAAGTCAGTTAATGTGAAAAATAGAAGATTTGAAGCACTAAAGCAAATGATATGTGGAGATTCATATTTTTCGGAATCTGAGATGATGAAAAGAAATCCGCTGCTCTACCAACAATTAGTAGGGCAATATTTAACGGAAGATGAAGTGAAAGAAAGAGACAGGTATAGCACTCAACAAAGTAGTTTTGTTAAAATATTGCTGGAAGGTATTGATAGAAATGATGCTGAGATTAAAAGAAAGGACCAAGAGAAAATTGAAGACAATGTGAGAGAAGAAAGTGATTCAGAGGATTCTGAAGATATTGAAATGCAAGATGACGAAAGATCTAGAAGTCCTATTTGTAGTAGGTCATTATGGGGAGAATTTGAAAATGAAGATAAAAAAAGAAAACCATTAAAGAAAAGTTCGGTGAAGATATCATTAGAGGAAAAGAAAATATTCAAACAAGAATTTACAAGTACTATGTATCAGAGTTTTCTAGATGGATTAGACGAAGATTTTGATTACAGTACAGTTGATTCCAACTCAAAATATGATTGTATTGATATTTCAGAATATGATGAAGAAGATAAATATTTTGACTCCGAAGAACCTGCTGATGCACCACGGCCTGAGGAAGATCAGGATAGTTCTGAAGATGAGTTGGACATATACATGAGTGCTTTGAATGATAATCCAGCAGTTCATGATCTGTCAAATGAAATCAAAAGGTGTAGTACAAAAAACTGAGATTGTTGTGTTCTGTTATTATTTAAAGTATATTGATAGTTATATACAGATACTATTGAATCTCTTTATTTTCCCTTCAAATGACTTTTAAAATTCTAGTAGTAGCATATAAAAATAGATATGTATGTGAACTGAAATGCTGATGCATTACAGCTTGAGGAAGATCAGGATTATTTCGATATTGATTTGTAAATCTATATGAATGGTTTGAATGAGAATCTATCTGTTTCTCAAATGAAATCAAAACTGAGATTGTTGTATTTTATCTTTGTTAAGAATATATTAATAGTTATACAGATATTATTGAAGCTCTCTATTTTTTCTTCAAATTACTTTTTAAAATTTCAGTAGTAGCATATAAAAAAAAGTTATTCATGACAACTGAGATATAAGGTGTATATCAAACATTGATCTTTGATCAATGCTTTGAATAAATATACTTGATACTTGATTAAAATACTTGATTTAATGTTATTATATTTTAGTTATTTTTATAGTAGGAACTCTTTCTATATAAACCGTTATGCTGTATTTTTAGGAACTATGTGTTTCAAAATAGTTGGTCAATACCTTGATGACATTGGTTTTATTCTCAAAATAGAGCCAGCCTCAATAATAAAAACTATTTTCATAAAGCGAATCAATTCATCGCATAACACTTGATGAAACATTTTTTAATGTATTGTATAATTAAGGATACTTGGCTGAATTCTACAGTTATCTTCAATCCTACTATACTGAGCAGTGGCGTTTCGTGCCTTGTCGGGGCCCCGTATAAAAAATTTGTTTGGAGGCCCTTAGATGGGGGTACTTATTTTTCATAAATTAAAAAAATATTGTTATGTATTTTTCATACTTTGGGGCCGTATAATTGATAGGTAGCTATCAATTATATCTATATTGTCGCAATAATGGAACTAACTGATCAATTAGACATCTAAAACTTTTGACAATTGGTTAGTATTATGTGGAAGTTTATATGTGGAGTTTATCCATGAATTTTGAGTATGGATGGGACGTGAACTAGTCATTCAGGTAATCTCCTTTGATGCAGATAGTCAAATTAGCCACTGAGAGGATGGCATATATATTAAACATATTGAAAGAAACACAGTAAATATTTCATTGACTATTACAAATTCTTAAATCGAAGGATTGAATATATTCAAATATCAGAAACTTACAATCACTTAACAGTCTGAAGATATCAATATCTTTCAAATCTACAGTAATTTTCAAATAATTATAAATTCAAGTTACTCTTTATTACACACATATGAACAAAGCAGAGAAAACTCACACGAAGATACAAAACCTGTGATGAAAGTTTTAAGAGAATATTCAGAAAGTTTTCACAACACCTATTGTAAAAATTTTGCGATGCGCTTTCAAATATTCTGTCTTACCAATGTTCAAGATTGGTATTCTTTTAATATTACTACGGGGTAATTTTAAGACATCTTAAAATTTAAATAAATAATAATAATTTACCAATGGAAAAACTCCCAATTACCATCTATTTTATATAAATATCCATCGGATATTTTTCATATATCGGATTCACATTTATCGGTTTAGTAGTAGACGGTGGTTTTAAGTTTCAAAAATTTTCTCATTATGATAGGGATAAAAGTTTATTAATCATTTAAGACAGTTTCACATTGTGTAGGATAATTTATAAATAATTGATTCATACATTACCAACTGCATTCGTATCATCAAACTAGGTACCTACTCTGTCAACCTATAGCATGCCTTTGACAGATTAAAGACTCAACTCTCTTAGAAGAAATAAACATTCAGTAATTTCGAAATCGATGGTAAAGGATTGAAAAAGTTGATAATACCTGGAATTAATAGTACAGCATTATTCCCTGTTGATAAATCATGATTTGAATTCAGTTCAACAAACAACAATATTTATATATGATCGTACTGTCTTGACAAACTATCCATGTGAATTTCTGAAAATTTTATCAATTCCTGTTCATTAAAGTATTATTCATTTGAGTTCAACAATTCTAAGGGTTTGACAAATAAAATAGTAACTCCATTTGATGAATATCTTCATTCAAGAATAAATTTTAAAGAATGTTAAATGATCAGTATTAGAAAATAATAATTTTCGCATACCTAGAACAAAAAGTCCTGCAGTGGAGTTTCATAATAGAAATGGTAGTATATTGATATTTGTTCATTTGCAAATAAATAAATGATGAGAACTGACTTAGTACCATATTTAAGTATATCAATTCTATGTAATTTGCTATGACAATAAGCAATCTTACATTTCCATAGTAAAGTACTAAATACAGTTTAGATACTCATACTGAATATAACATAGGTATGTAACATATTTTTACATAATGTCAATTGACTTAACGCACAACCCGTGGTAGAACACTAATTTAAATGTAGCTATAATTAGAACACTTGGCCAAATTGCCCAAATCGTTTCCTAAACTCGACATATATTCAGGTATACCAACATCTTAACAAGTGTTTAATTCAAATTGGAGTATTATGTATATACGAAATTGTATCAAACTCTTGATTATGGGTTAGTGCACGAAGTATTTTAACGGTACGGTAGTAATTTCAGAGGAAAACTTTGTTAGTACGACATTCGAGAAACTAAAAAAGAATAATTTATGTTGCTAAAAAAAGAAGATATAAAATTTGATTACTATTTAAATGCAATAGGCCTAATAATGTAACCATAAATTTGCGATTTCCTTCATTCCAAATAACTGATTCTTTGTATTGCAATAACGAAGAAATAGTTCAATAAATATAAAATATAAGAAAAAATAGCCACTACCAATGAGACAATGATAGATTTCCTCTTAGAACAACTTTTAATAGGTACCACCACAGAACATACTAAATTTATTATTATTTTTTTTCAATTTATTTATTAAGGATATGTTCTGTGGGTACCACTCAACAACCTAACATTAACTCTAGTTTACAAGATGCCAACTGAAAAGACAGGTATGATAAATTTTACTGGTATTTAACTATTGACCAAATATGAAGATCTTGGTAAATTGTTATACTCCTGAAGCAACACCGGAAGTTATTCTGAAATTCAATTTAGGATTTTACTCAAGATCACTAAGAGGTATCAACGTCGCCCCCACCACTATGAATTATATTTATCGAATACTACAATAGGTTGGCATTGTTTTTCACTCATCTTTTGTAAATCAAGACATGATAAACATAGAAAATTTTTCACTATCAACTACAGTACCAATACTTACTTTGTTAGTGTCAACTAGGTATAATCTGTCTTTTCTAGGTGTATAACTTCATTTTTCTAAATTTGTCTACTAATATAGATAGGAGAGTTATTATCTTATTAAAATACATTAATTCTAGAAATCCGTTATTTATACGTATTTCCAGAACACTTTTGGTGAGATAGACCATATAAAAATAAAGTTGAAACGAGGAAGCTTTTTGGATTTGGAATAGCCTGACATTCGTTATGGAGTTTACGTTCAGCGATCGAAATCAATTCGTACATATTTTGAATTCGAGATAGGGGGAGTTTCTGGTTACCTCAAGAGTGCCGCAAGGATCCAATCTTGGACCCATATTATTCTTGTTTGAGTAGTCTTGTTTGAGAACGATCTCTCAGAGGTATGAAGGTTGTGTAGGATATGAAGGTCCTATACGATGAAATTACTTCCTTAAGTTTTGCAAGCAGAAGTGTTAAACTTCTTTAGAACTTGTTTTGCAATTCTGGATGCAGATTCCATAAGTTTGCTCAGTACCAGAAAATACCATCATCAGAATACCGTCACTGCTGGACTAGCAATACGTTAGCAAGAAATTCTAAGCATTCATGGACCTCTGTAAAACACTTGTTCATATTAGGTATTATATTCTATTTCATAACTCATGTAGTTATAAATTCAGTCAATTTGAGACTTATGAAATCATATTCGAATCCATCAGTCTTAGATGATTTGTGAGGTACCTACCTAAGTTATTATTTTTTTAAAATCGGATTTTAAGACAGAAAATCTTGAATTTTACATGTTTAAATGCAGTACTTCTAAAAGATTCATTTTGATTATGAACGTTGCTTGTGGAAAGAGATTTATATCGAAAATATAAGCTCATAAAGACTCATATATTCTACACTACTCAACTTGAAATGGCTTGAAACAAAAATAGTGATTAGAATGACCCGCGTTTGTATTAAATATAAAAAAATTCAATGATAATCTGATAAAGTTTAATTTTACCTTGTCTTAATTAAGTTATTGCTAATAGGGATAGGTTTTTAATGCGTCAAGAAATTTATTTGCAGATAACCGTTTTAAAGACTAGGTTGGAGACATTTTATGAAATATAGACTGAAGAAAATGATGCATCAAAACAAGCTGGAGAGGAAAGCATATAAGTAGATTGAAATATCTCTCGCTGTATATGGTATGCTATATGACAGAGAAGATTTTGTAGTTGATAGATAAGTATCGTATAAGGAGATGTGTTCTTGTCACAGACGATTTCTTTCCATATTTTACGTTTGAAATCAATTCCAGGAAATTGTGATTGACGTTAGAAGTTTTCTTTCTTATGTTTTTAGGGTTACATGCAACTCTGAAATTGAGCTAATTGATAGTAGAAAGTATATTTCCAAAGATTATTATTGACAATATTCATAGTGCATCAACGTTTTTGTTGTCAACTTGGAAACGTACTCATTAAATATAATTTTTCTAATTCTCTTCTTATTAGCTATAATAGCACACGCATACACACATAAGACTATTGTTTTTTACTGTTTTAACTGTGCAGGGCCGCGCCAAGCTATTTGGGCTGTTGAGTAAAAATATAATTTTTCTCTCTTTGACCCTCCTAATTGAAAATTTATACATGGGTATTAAGTCACACGAAATAGCAGTACCTACACTAGTTGTACTTAAATAGCAACAACATAATGTGCTCATTATTTTGATACCGCAAAATATATTTGTGTACGGTAATGCGCATATCGCAATACTTGTACATTTAATTTTATATTAATTTATAATTATATTTATATTTTTTAATTTATAAAAATATTTAGTGTTTTTTTTAAAGAATGCCTTTTCGAAAATAGTCGAAAATACACCGTTTTTAATCCATTTTTATTAGTTATACTCTCCTCAAGAGCCAGAACTAAAACAAAATAAGCTATTAGAATATTCAGAAGGTTCTCTTTCCATTTGAAATTTTATATATATATATATATATATATATATATATATATATATATATATATATATATATATATATATATATATATATATATATATATATATATATTTATAAACTGAATTTTGTATTTGAAAATCGAATTTCTTCGAATATTTTTTGTTGATTCTTAAAGTTCCTTAACTTGAGCAATTACGCATATCCAATTTTCGAAACTCATGAAAATATAGTCTCTGGATGATAATCTCTAGTTCATAGTTGAAAAATATATAAGACGTACTGAGAACCCGAACAGAAAAATGGAGATTAAGTTAGCTTTTGAAGTTAAACAACATACATTTTAATTGTGTTGCAATAATAAGATACTTATGCCCAGATTTATTACTGATACTAGTGTTATAATTAGAGACCGGGTTTTATAAAATTGATTGTTTGTATATGTTTTGTAGTACTTTCATTCGAAATCGCATATTCATCCTAAAATCATGTGATGCTACATAATTTCGATATATTTTCGATAGTTTCGTTTCTAATATTAGGAAAACATACAACACACAATGAATATCCACCCAACTCAATGGAACGCGAAGCGTCTTTTTCTACTGTAAGAAAGATTTCATCAAACAAAGAAGCGAATGAAACAGTACCTGATAATTAACAACTGCATGAAGAAGAAAAGAAGAAGAAATATTAGATAATGGTGAATAACTGTAGATTTCAGGTATACCTGCGTTAATCCTTTTTGAATTATTTCAATTGTGGGTTCGGTTCGGAAATTCCCTAAGCATAAGTTCGCCGCATTGGCGATAAGTGATTTAGTCTTCAAATCCCAAAGAATTCATTTATAAGCCTCAAATGGTGTGAGTTTACGTTTTTGCTTTTCAAGTTCGTACATCTGAAACTTGATCTACACCTTTTTCAAGAGAGCTTACAAGCTTGAAACACATGTAAACGGTTGTTTAATAATGCAGGAATATACAGTAATATATTTCTTCTGTTTTGAATTATACCTGCGTTAAACCTCTTTGAATTATATATATATATATATATATATATATATATATATATATATATATATATATTTATATTACTAAAAAGTTTTGTTTTCTTCCTGACCTTTTTGATCTATAATATTTCTTTACTGGGTTGAGGTCAATTTTAACATTTCTTCTAGATTTACTTCACAGGACTTTATTACGCGTTTCGGTTCGAAGAACCATTTTCAAATAATATTGTCCAAAATTGTCAACAATCTTTCTATGTATATAACAAAAAACATTGAGGACATTAGTTTTCACAAACAATTTTGGGAGAATCAGTTTCCTTCAATCATCCGCATAGGTATTACTTATCTTAATTCGAAAAGTATTTTTTGTGTTTTTATGAAGTTACAGAAATCCCAGGAATCCTTTATAAAAGTTGGTGTTTGACCAATAATCTTAGATATTGTTTCGGAGAGGTATTAAGAAAGTTTATAAGTGGGGGAATTTAATGTACTTACTATGGGTCGGAGAGGGACATCTTTTTTATGTAGTTTTGGAAGGCCGTAGATATATGGAGAATGGCCGTTATGGCATATCAGTTTATTTTTCAGTTCTTTGGATATGAATTTCTTATTAAACCAAGTATTAATCATTTTATTCAAAGCAAGTTGAGTATTCAGTGTAGGATCAATTTTCTCTTTTCTGTATGTATTTTCATCTTCAAGTAAGCTTGCCATCTTATTTATATAGTCATTTTTATTGATGATTACGGTTTTTTTGCATTTGTCGGCGTTTCAAATCATAAGATCAGGATTTTGTTTTAGGAAATAGTTTTCTTGATATAATATTTGTATCTGCTTTTATTTTTTTTTTATTTTGGTTTTTGAATTCATTTTTGAAGTTTGTGATGATGTTGCATATTTTATTACGAATTTCCGTTTTTTGTTCTTGAGTTTTATTCACTATAACAGTTTCAATATTAGCTATGATGTCATGATAATCAATTGTTTTGTATTGTATTGAAAACTTGTCACCTAAGCTATGGAAATATTGGATATTATCAGGAATTTTAATTTTTGTCAGGTTGGTTATCCAATTCTGATTAGGAATGTCTTTTGGAATTTTGTTGTTGTTTAGTTGTGTATCTCTCTTTAGGAGAAGATCACTATAATAGATATATATATATATATATATATATATATATATATATATATATATCGATCTATTATAGTGATATATATATATATATATATATATATATATATATATATATATATATATATATATATATATATATAATTTATTTATTTCTTTATTCATCTCTTCGGATTCAATTATAATTTGTTGTATAATCATAATTCTCCGCCACCATCCTTGCATTTTAATTTGACGAAATCGATGAAAAGATAGGTAGGAACAAGTTTTTACTGAATGCTGGTCACCAGTCAATCTAGAAATTTCAAATACCTAATAAGCAAGTGAATGTGTATATTCTTGTAAATTAATACTTTTTCTTAGGAAATGCCATTCCTTTCACATTCTTTCTTCTTTGATTTATATCGTTAATGGCATTTGTCGTCTGGTTTTATCTTCGTAATCAATGGTTGAAATTCATCTTCACACATATCGTCTAATGGCTCAGTAATTTTCGTTTTGAGATTACAATGTTGCTTTGGTATTAACTGGATAGTTTTCAATTACATTTGGAAGAATGTTGAATTGTCCGTTTAAATAAGATGTGAAAATTTAAGATTACAATATGTGGTTTTTATTTACTATGGCACTTTCTTAAACTTTTTGTAAGAATATTAATCTATTAGATTTATTATATGATAGAATTATATAGAATCATTTATAATTACACAATTTATGGAATTCTCTTAAAAAAACATTAGAGTCAGGTTAAATTTGATGTGAAATGTAGCAACTATAAAAATTATTTCAAGGAGTCAAGTTTTGCACAGATGGAGGAAATCTTTTGCCCTTCTTTGAATACTTAACATCAGAGAAATCATGAAATAATTAAAAGAATGTATCATTGCTTATTTCTCCTCTTCTTCGAATAAAAAAACTCGTTGACCTTCACTTGGATGTCAAAAACTTTTCCTTAGCTACATGAGATATTCAGGTAGGACTGAATGGCAACACACTAATAGGAATAGCGTTTTGAAATACATTTTAAATTCATGTATTTAAGCATTGGCTCTACATTGTTGACTATTCTTAGGACAAGCTTAGATTACTATGAGGTTATATTCCTAATGGATGGTAACTGGTGAAATGAACTGTTGAACGTAAGTCCAGACAGAGATGTACAAAAGAAGATAATGAGGTGAGTTCAATACATAGACACTTTAAAACTTTAAAAAATTTAGAACTCACGTCAATGCCACTGATGTCCCACAACTTGAGGACCAAAAATGGTCCTCAAGTTCAAGCTGTACTCGGGTCAAAAAAAACTGAAGTTGACAAATTAGAAAAAAGATTGTAATCAGAGCTTTAATTAGTTAAATTTGAAACCAAATGATTAGTTGATAGACGTAAACTTCTTCAAAAATTTGGAAATATGCAATAATATAGGAAAATAACTAAATCGTCAAAAAGCGACAATAAATTCAATGAGCTAACAAGAAAACTCCTAACAAAATAAGGCTTTATAATCGGAAAATTGCAAATAAATAATAGATGGAGGTTAAGAGACAGTTAGAAGTGATTATAGAGTATTCACCATCAAACTGAAATATTGACTAAATTAATATATTTACCTCAACAACTCGGACCTTGAAAAGTATCAAGGAACCAGAATATAATAAACAGAAAATTGGTTCCTCTAAATCCAACCGGAAAGAAAATATTTCAAGATATTTGGGTGTCCCAATTGATTGTCACCTAAGATGAAAATATCGCATTCATAACGTTACAGTGACAATGTGATGTATGCTCTATAGTTGATAAAATTCTAGGATATGCTAATGTATGACAACTTTTCACTGTATACCAAGCTTTAATTGATCCAAAAATCACCTAGGGTATTAAAAACTGGAAAGGAGCACGTAAAGAATAAATAAAAACCTCGAAGTTTCACAAAAACAATTTCTAAAACTAATAAATGAAAGAGAATGTGGACGTATCCCTCCAATGCCTCATACAAACAGGCAAATGTCCTTGATATAAAATAAATCATGTCACACGTGAAGACGAATTATTTACAAAACACCCTTATGTTAGAATTTGAAGCGCAGAATAGCTCCAACTACTTGGGTCCAGAATTATGCAACATGCTGCAAGAGGCAGTAACTGCATTGAAAGATACAAGAAAATTACGAATTTTTTGAATTTTTAAGTATTATGACAGATTACAAATGCTCCAAATAATTCTGCATGAAGGTTGTTAAAGTAAACCTTTCACTCAATGATCATTTCAACTGTATTGAAAATTATGTTCAAATCAAAGACAGTCTTTTCACCTTGTGGTGCATTGAAAGGTTTTGTGGTATTGGAACTCAACTTTAGGATCATTTTGATTCATTTTCTTTGTATCACATCTAATTAAAGAAACCTTTTAATGTCAATTTTATCAATTTCTTTATGTTTCGTTTTGTTACTACTTGATACAACTTATGTGTTGAATTTGTTAAAAGATAAGTAAATTTTCAATTGTGATTAATATCATTACAACCATAAATAAATACAATATAATGAATATAAATATATAATATATTAATTACTTATATATTATGAAAATATAATAATATTATTAGTATTATTGAATAGTATTATCAGTCAGAGGGATTGTTTCATAACGTTGAATCCTTAATATCTTTCAATACTAATTAGAAATAATTTTGAAATTTCAACAACGCAGCTCGCCCTCATCATATTCTATTTATTAACTAATGGAAAATATTTCCGCTCAATAGGAAAATGAAAACTGCTACAAGAATCTGAAATAATGAGAAGTAATGAAGTAAAATTTTTATTTTACGAAATTCTCCGATTTTCTTGACAGAGTGACATTAAGTGAAGAAAAATGCTTCAGCGATAATGAAAAAATGTTTTCATTCTACCTTAGGTACTCAATATTGAGTAAAACTTTAAACTTAAAAAAAAATTTATACACTTAAAACATATATATTCAATAAGTTTCATGTGTATAATTTTTTTATAAGTTTATCAAGTTAATATGTAAATTGATAAAGCATATTTCAATATTTTCTTGTGAAATTCATTTCAAAATTTCATTGGTAAAATATAAATTTTCTTGAGTTTCTTCAAAGCGTAAATATTTATATAAATAGATGATACCATTTGGTAGATATACTTGAACAAGTTTTTTGCATTCAATATGCAAATTTCAAATGAACATTTCTTTCAACATGTATTGAAATAAGAAAATACACTTAATTTATTCGAAATTTTTAATGTAAAAATAAATAAAATGTTACAGTTCGAAAACTCAAATAATCACATATTTTCATAAAAAGTTTAGCCTCTTTCGTTTTACATCTATGCTCGGATCTGCATAGCGATTCCCAAAAATAAAATCACATTAACGGCTTCGAGATAAACCAAAGTCTTTTAGTTTTCTTGCTGCCTCAACAATACCTTTATGATATTTTTCACTCGTAATATCCCCAGTTAATACTTTAAAAGAACCTTGTACCTCTGTTTCTTGAACATCGCTTCTTTTTGAGGCAGTAACTTCGCCATCTTTCAAATCAGATGAATCTATGGCACCAAATCCAGTTTCGATAACATGTTTCAAAGTCTGTAATTTTCCTGATCTACCCTCTCTATACTTTTCATCACCACCCGATTTATTTGAATAGTTGTGCAAGTGACGGACTTCGAATTCATCATTTTCATCTCCACCATCTGAAATCTCATTTGATTCCTGAATACTGATGCCATGAACGGTTTTGCTTGGTCCGTAAGTTTTCACTTTGGAATGACCTTGAATAATCAAATACATGGGTCCCTTCAAAGGCTCAATGGGTTGTTTATAATGTTTGAAAAGTGGATCGGTGGTTAATGCAGTTGATGTTGTCGTTAAAAATTCCGTTGTAGTTTCAACGTCATTTTCTTTGATAGATGTTGTTCTTGTGTCTGTAACAGAAGGTGCAGTAGGTAAGAAAAGTTCGTTTTGTTCCTCACTAGTACCATTTTTGGGAATTCTCATAGGACTTGCTTTAGTGAACACTGGAGTCATTGTTATTGGAGGAGGTTGCATGGTTTCCATATCTTGTATAGATTGCATTGTCAAAGGAGAATATTCTATGTTTTCTATGTTCATTGGATGCTTTATATGAGAAAACACAATCATATTATTCATATTTGGTGGATTTATAGGTTGTGCTATTATAGGTGTCTGCACGTCATCAGACGCATGAACCTGAGCTTCTGTTTTTCCTATTTTGACATATGTGTTAGATATATCCAAATTATCATCTGAGACTTGACCTTTATGCATTATTTCCACGTTAGCACCAAATGAAGGAGCTGCAATGAATTTAACGTTGTGGTCACTGCCCGATTCTAATAGAGGCTTGTGAGAACCTTGGGGTAGCCCAATATCAATCTGTATAAACGACTCCGGCATTGGTTTGTGAGACATTTGTACGTCTTTAAAATGATGATCAATTCTATTAGCATTTGGGAAATTTGATGGTGGGGTTGTTTTCCATGTAGATTTGTGCCTATTTATATCCGTAGAGTATTTATTCCACTGGTCAGCACTGCTGAGGCTACTAGAAGAATATATCAAGTTTGAAGATTGAATTGTGACATCCGGTTTATCAGAGTAGGTATTCTTGAATGGATAGGAGTAGTTTTGAAACAGATTGAGAAGTAGTTCGCGGTGCTTCTGTAGATCTTGAAGATGTTGAGAACACAAGATCGGATAATGTTGTGAGAGGAAGTGCTTGTGAAGTACTGGGGTTGTTGATTGGCACTGGAGGCGGGACTAAAATTGTATAAGGTATCCTTTGGTCATTTCCTTTCGAATAAACATTCCTTTCTGAGAGACCATTCCTACCAGGTGGAAACGCATGGTAATAATCTGAATTGAAAGAAGGCCTCTTCTTTTGATGGGTATTGAACTTTGGGCCATCTACAAATTCCATGAAAGAATCATAGACATCTTTTCGAGAATCTGCTGCGTAACTTCCTGTGCTGGGTTTTTTAGAAGATATACCAAGGAGAAGAATTTCTGTTTTACGGTTTTCGTTCGTAGGTGGATCCGGTTTTCGGGAAGCAGGATCTATCCAGTAATGAACTCGTTCAAGGACGGGAGGTACGTAATCATATGTTGGATCATCTTTCAATGGATCTCCTCTACCTAAGGGTTTCCATTGGTCATAATCCATCCGTGGAGAGAAAACATCCCGTGGAGTTTTTCGATCTGAAACAATTGATAACAAATATTCAATACAAATAATTGTGATGTTGATTATTGCTGAAATGACTATTCAACCGTTTAATATATGAACAACTTTGATGTTTATGGACATGTACTGTTATGGGGAGAATATATATATATATATATATATATATATATATATATATATATATATATATATATATATATATGTATATTGTTTCACCTACATCATTGTATAACGAGAACCTTAAATAAAAATTATTATTATTATTATTTCTATTATTATGTGTATGTGTGTGTGTGTGCGTGTGTGTGCGTGTGTGTGTGTGGGTGTGTGTGTGTTTGTGTGTGTACTACTGAGGAATGGCTTCTTTTCAGAGGCCCTTCAGTTATTCTTCTACCTTGAACTCAACAGGTCCTACCTAGTATTTTCAGGTGTACTGATCATTATGACTTCCTAAATAGCACTTTCTTCGATAAAATTATACAGTAGACATTACATTGTCATTGTAGTAGATAAATTCAGAGACATTAGTAATCTTAATCGTGAATGTCATTATTATTATTATTTCGCTATGCTCGTTTCCATCTTAGGACCCCAAGTCATTCGAAACAAGGAACACAAAAAATATATGTGATTGTATGGTTTGAAGCTTGGAAAGTAGCACACTGGACGTAGAAACTCTTTGTGAAGGTCTGAAGGTCTGTTTCCTGAATCTCTTCGGTTGTGACTTGTGGAATATCTGATAGATGGCATTTATTATTGTTGCTCACAGTTTTAACCTGACTTCGGATGGAATCTTGTAAGAATATTGCTGATCACCACGATTGGTCGAAGTGGAGGAGCTTCCAGAAGAACAAAACAGGTGCGGTCTGTGAGTATATAGTTTCCATCTGATGTGGTTGTAATTATGATTTCACTCGAATTCACTTCTTTGTAGGGCGAATAAGAGAGATACTGCTGACGAAACTCTCGTAGCGATCGTATCATAGCCTCGTATATAGGTGCTCTCCTCGATTGACTTTGTATATTTGGATAAATTTTTCAGGAAAGAGTGAATGGGATAACAAAAAGTCTCTTTTTTTTGACCAGAAAACTACGACTTAATTGAAATATAATATATTGGACTACTAGTCAGGGTATTTCACAAGATTGAATGTGCATTTTTTTGTGGAATGTAATACACATATTACTGTTTATAAAAGTGAGGGAAGTAATGAACAGGATAAATAGATCTCTGGATTAGTATGGCAGGTAAAAATGTGTGGCAATGAAGATAACTTTTAATAGTAATTGAGTAAGATCAATTTTTCACTAAGATATAAATTAAAAATGAAGCACATGAAAATATAATATTTAATAAAAATTTAACAATTCAAAATTTTTTGAATTGAAAGATGGATTTGTAGTTTTTTGGGTCGAAAACTGGGGGAAAATTGGAGCTAAAAGAATTTGGAGAAGAAGAGTTTTGAACACCAATGACTATAACTGTATCTGATGGCAAATCCCAAATTGTGATAGGTAATAAATTCAAATCAAAAACGATAAACAATATACTTCGCTTTTATATTCATTCATTTGTGAATGTAGTTCCACGGAAGTTTTCACGTAACCTCCTACTATATTTTCAGGGATTGAGGGCTAGAAGATGTAACGGTAAGCACAAACTACATTCGCAAAGTAATATAAAAATGGAGAACGTACCATGATTCTTGACGACATATGAATAGATAAAACATAAGATAACATAATAAATATACTCAAAATAGGAAATGTTATGTAATTTAATGTATAAAGTGTATCCAGATCGTAGAATATATATATATATATATATATATATATATATATATATATATATATATATATATATATATATATATATATATATATTATATATATATATATATATATATATATATATATATATATATATATATATATATATATATATATATATATATATATATATATATATATATATATATATATATATATATATATATATATATATATATATATATATATATATATATATATATATATATATATATATATATATATATATATATATATATATATATATATATATATATATATATATATATATATATATATATATATATATATATATATATATATATATATATATATATATAATGAAAATTATATATAATTAAAACGATAAAAGTTATATTTTATGTATTAAATATTATATTTATACCATTTCTCTATGATATATTGAAATTTTGAAATGAAATAAACCATGAAATATTAATAAGACTCAAATGTACATTTCGTGGGTAAAGTTTCCTTTACCATCTAATGTCTAGAGAATGAAAATTTGACACGTAATTATAGCAAAAATTTACAAAGACGGCCACAACCGTTAGTCCCCAATAGTGGATATATAATAATTTTTTGCAAAGATTAGGAAAATAAAGTCACACGGATTTCAAGAACGTTTCAAATATTATAGCCTTCCGCCTTTTGAATATATATTTACAAAACAATGCATCCCAAACTGAGAAATTCAATGAACGTTGTTCGATTTGATTGATTTGATATTTGTGTTTCTTCTCACCAATAGTGGGGATTTACCTATAACTTACCTTCTGATGAGTTAATAGGAAAATTATGAAAATTAAAAATTGAAACTAAAAATAGCTTTCAATCTCTGAAAAAATTGATGTGCCACTCAGCATATTCCTCTACAATTTTTTTGATGAATCAGTATCTATCATAATTTCATAAACGAGAATTTATGTTCATTTTTCAACGTATAAAAAAGTAGTTTCACATAGGTAATCTGAAATACAGAACACTTTATGCAGAATATCTCGTATTTCATTCAATAAAATATATTCTAGTTCTGTCTTTGCTGTCTTTGTAAATTCAATGCATTCAAATTACTGAATTTCGTTGAGGTGAATAAAAAATGAAATTCGTTCAAAAGTTTGGGTCAGTATGTCAAACTCCATTAGGCTGTGCGTCTATTTTATTTACACAAATGTTTAACGACCGATGATTATTAACGCTATCGGGGATTCAAGTTTTGTGTTCAAATTATCTCCATCTTCATTGAGTAACCGAATAAATATTAGCTTTTAGTGCCTTTTATTCGTTTGGCTGGAGGCATAAAACAACAATGGTTGCACCTTGTTGATAAAAATATGTAGAATCTAAGAAATCAGCCCACCTCAAACTTTTTTTTGTCGATTGTAAAATAGGAATTATATCATTTGACGATACGATAATGGAAAGAGCTTCTCGATACTATATTGCCTTTATTGAACCGGGAAAAGAAGCTAATTTTATACATATGGATTTTGACGAGAATATGATTTTGTTGAATTTTTCAATAATTCGAGAGTTAAAATTGAAAAGATTACGAAATAGAAGATAAATATATTAATAATTGATGAGGCCGATACTTAATCGATAAATATATGATGATCGATGAATCGATAAACATAATAAAACAATTGTTAAACTGATTTACACATATATTAAAAATAATACTGCATGACGTACGTTTCGATGAGATTCACCTTTTTCAAATGCTACGTGCAGACTAATGACAATTTCTCGAATACATACAATATATAAACTTAAATACAGAGAAAACAGGCAGATAACAGGTAGAAGGGATGAATTCATACTGAACTACTATATAGTGAACTAAGTAATTTTGAAATGATTGAGAAGGGGGCTTGAGGTATGATCAATTTGGCTGTTCAAAAGGTTGCCAGAATATTTGTATTTATTAATTTGATTTGATTTGTGATTCTAACAAATTAAGCTTCATTCCCTTGTTTGCGGTATTCAAAATTTCGAAACCGGAATTGAATATATAATTTTCATTAATCAAATGATTTGCATAATGAGAATCTGTCTTCTGATTATCAAAGCTACGTTTGTGTTCCGAAATTCTTATTTGAAAACTTCTAAACGTTCTACCAATATAAAACTTATCACAACTACCACAGTTAATTTTATATACACCTGATTTTTTATTTTTGTTGACTTAAGATTTGTTATTTTTGTATGTTTTCCTAAGTTATTTCTAGTACGGTAAGCAATGTGGATGTTATACTTAAAAAGAAGAGATTTGAGTTTTTCACTGGACTTACCGATGTATGTAAGACTGTTATAATTGATATTGTTTTTGACTAGGGGATAAACCAAACCAATCGCCTTTTTGAAGTTTTTCTTCAATATTATATTCAACATTATTTCAACTTGATTTCATTGAAAAAAGGTATATCAATCCAATAGATATTACAAACTTTCCATTCAACCTCCAAATAGTTGAATGGAAAAAAAACATCTCTGAAGAATAAGTTACAAAGTCAATTAAAACACTTCAGTGCATTGAGAGAAAATTTTAGAAATATATTATTGGAGGAGAAATAGTCTTACAATAGATTAACGAATCAATTTGTTAAATGAAACTTTATTATTGCGCTATATATTTATATATTTAAATCAATAGGCTCTACAAATACAGTAGAATGACTACATACCTATAGTTATCATGCTCATATCATCTTACTTGTAAATATTCAATTATAAAAGAATAATTCAACTTTTTTCGATAATTGTTTACGACTTATTTAAAAAAATATTATATCAGAGCTGGCTATGTGAAACATGTACAATGTGATATCTCCATTATCCTTTAAGGAATAACTGTTCATCATGCCAATAGTTCATCAAATTGCATAAAATTGTCAGAAAAAGTCGTTGCAAAATAAGTAGTATTTGAATTGATGATTGATGAGGCAGATACTTGGAGAAAATTAATATCCATAATGAAACAATATTTAAAATTTTAAATGAGAGGTAATAATAAAAACTTGTCTAAAAATCACTGACTGAACAATTCTTTATTCGACTAGTTTCGCCTTTTACAGCATTATCAAGAAGGCGTAAAAGGCGAAACTAGTCGAATAAAGAATTGTTCAGTCAGTGATTTTTAGACAATTTTTTATTATTACCTCTCATTTAAATATGAACTATCACAGAGTAGATTCATCGTCCATTGAATTTATTTAAAATTTTCTCATAATTTTAATACAAATACGCATTAAGACGTTTCGAAGTACTACTTCTTTATCAAAAGCTGGATTGATACTAATAATATATAATAATATTGTGACGTAATACTAATAATGTATTAATCCAGCATCTGATAAAGAAGTAGTAGGTACTTAAAAACTTCGTCATGCGTATTTGTATTAAAATTATGAGAAAATTTTAAATATTATTTCAGTATTTGAATTGATAAGGACGTGAAGAAACATTCAGTGTTCGATGTTTTCATATTTTTCTAATGATTCCTAAGATTGGAGATATATAGTACCTAGTCTTTGCATTATATATGCTACAACATTATTATCTTCCGATTCACAAGAGGATATAGAGAATTCAAGTCGATGCCTTTCGTTTGTTAGACAGCAACTGATGAGTACCTTGTAGTACGAAACTGTAACTGCCTTGCGTTTCCAACAAATGTGGGCACATATTTCAATATTCTCTAACAATTATCTCTTGCAGTATTATGAAGGCATCAAATTGTACATGTTTCACATTATTCAGTTTTGAATAATTCGTAAAAATCTTTGTCAAGAAAGTTATAGTATACTTTTAATATTTATAATACATATATATATATATATATATATATATATATATATATATATATATATATATATATATATATATATATATATATATATTATTTTGTTTTTATCAATAACAGGCTAATTTCAATTTCAAAAATTTATTTTTGTTGACGTTTCGTTGTATAACACAACTTTACAGAATTATACAGTTATCAGATTTAAATACCATCGCCAACCAAAAGAAAAAAGAGTTACCAAGATCCAAAGGGCCTACAAACTGATATAGGTGTACGTACTATAAAAAGGTGCATTTCAAGGCCCAAAGTAAGGCCTTATCCACATCCATTCTTCCGGAAGCAATCTGCGTAGCCGAAACAATGGTGAAAAATTCAAACATTCAAAAATGAGAGAAATAGAAAAACCAAAACGAAAAATTCTCAAGAAGAATTACGAATCAATAGAAACATTAATCAAAGACAAATACAATAATGTATGAAACCATAAAATGACGAGAAGATATGTATGCACTCATCCACAGGATGAATCATTCCAGATTAGCTAAGAAACTATTCCATATAATAACAAATATTAAATGCTGTGGAGAATGACTGAGAAGGTCAAAAGAGATCTGCAAAAGATCAATATAGAAAATCAATAAGGATTGCAATGAGTAATGCAGTAAAATCGCTAACGTGAAGTTTGAGCAGAAAATATCGAAACAAGCTAGAATATATTTGACAGATCAACGAAAAAAGCATACTTAAAGGATGAAGCGTTTTTGCAAGGAAAAAAGCCAAATTAAAAGCCCTAAAAGTTTAAGTTTCAATAGCTCTTCCAGTCGTGAACAATCACCATAATGATAATGATGATATTGAAAACGTAGTGTACACACATATACTTTTACAGTTTGGCTGAGTATGTATAAATTATTATCGAAATAAAAATATCAGGATATTCACAATTTCGAAAGGAATTAAATGAATCTACTAGGAAAAATTTGTTATTTCAATTACATAAGAACATATGAGATGAAACTGTATCCATTCTTCAAGAAATAATGTCAAAACACATCGAATCTGATATCACATTGGATGGAAGCAAATGACAGGACCCAATAGAAACACGCTATCACATCATGGAAATTTCAAGCACCGAATTGAGTGATACGCAAAATAGTTAGGAATTTTATGAAAGCATATTATTATTTTTTTGATATTATATGAACAAAAAACCTACAAAAGTTTCAAAAAAACAGTGCTTGGATGGCTAACCTCATTGCTAATGGAAGAGGTGAGGAATATAATTGATATAAAGAAATACCTAGCAGCTAAAATTTAGGAAACATTAAAACAGACAGCAAGCAGAAATTGAGAATGAATGAAACATTAAGAAGACTGCCAGAAGAAATTATTAGTAGTGTTTACCATTACAATAAATGAATAGTTCTCCGAAAAATACGTCGCACTTCAGAGAGGAGAAAAAATTCCTAGTTGAATCTCTATTTGCTCGACTTTTGAGAATATTATACTATATATACGTATTGTACGTTCTGTTGGGTAAATGAAGATTATTATTACTTTTATTTATTATATAATTAAGTAATTAAGTATAAAGGTTTAAATTTTTGTAGTAAATATTTCTTCTTTGAATTTGTTGCATTATTTATACAGCTATAATGAAAAAAACTATAAAATTGAAAATTAACACACTTGACTTGAGTTTCACTGAATCTATTAAAAACTCTACATATGTTTCGGGTGGTTACCCCATAATCAAGAGTATACAATATTACTGAATAATTCATAATATTAACAATATTCATTCAGTAATATTGTATACCTACTCTTGATAATGGGTTGATGATGCCGGTCTGTTTCGAAAATCGCATCTGAAACAGGTATGTATGGCCTGTCCTCCGTTGTTCTGAAGAGGAATTGTAGTTCTGTGGTTGAGCCACTAACTTTTCTTATCAACAAGTTTATAATACATTTCCAGTCTGTCTGAAGGTGTCTAAAGTGCTTCCTCTGTATAAGGGTGGTGATCAGAATGAGGTTTCCAACTATAGACCTATCTCGATTGTTCCTGTGTTTTCCAAGGTGATAGAGAAGTTGATGTGTTCCCAGATGGTTGAGTTCTTTGAGTCAAATAGGCTATTTAGTGATAGGCAGTTTGGTTTCAGAAGGGATCTCGGAACTACAAAAGCAATTTTGAGTTTTGTGGAGGATACGTTGAGGTGTTTTGAGCGGGGATGGTACTCGGTCAGCCTTTTCCTGGATCTGACGAAGGCTTTCGATTGTGTATCTCATTCGGTTCTTATGTCGAAGTTCCGAAAGTATGGTTTTGTTGAGAGCAGCATTGAATTGATTTCGTCGTTTCTGTCTGATAGATATCGGTCGGTGGTCTCCGGTGGAAATTGGTCAGATAGAAGAGCCCTATCCGTAGGAGTTCCTCAGGGATCCATTGCGGGTCCAATTTTATTTTTGGTCTTTATAAACGATCTACCAGACTATCTAACTTCAAAAGTGATTTTATTTGCGGACGACAGCAATATTTCTGTTGGTGGGTCTGATTTGAGTCAGGTTCGAATTGTTTGTGACAGGGAGCGTATGAAGGCTTGTGTTAATTTTTAATTTTATAGTTTTTAACATAATGTTTCACCAAGAGATAAGCGAAACCTCCGTGTCATTTATAATTGAAAAAAAATAATATGAAGGGGTACTTATTTTACCTTGGCTTGGATTGTCGTCCTCACATAAGATGAAATGTGGTAAAAATGTTGCCAGTATCCACAGAACCCGCAATTCTCTTCCAATTTTATTCCTTTTCATGATCTGAAATCAAATTTCATTGTCAATAAATATTGCGAATATCGATGAATAAAGCAAAATTTTGCAATACCTAGTTCTTCAATGCATAATCAACCCTTTCAACAAAAACAAATGCTTGAGAAAATAACTGTTGATTAATCAAATTACCTCCGTTGTTCTATTAGAAAATTATTAAAGAATAACCATTCTGAGCGATATTTTAATTCACCATTATACCTAAAGCTTCAGTGGAAAAAGTTTATTTCAGACATGAGTGATTTTTCTCTTGTTATTGCACATTAAAGTAACATAATAATTATTAGTTAATTCGTCAATTGTACATATATTCTTTAATTGGGACCTATAATTTAACATCATTATATAACTTCAATATGCTCTCTCTGAAGTCAGAGGCATTCACAAACATCCATAACAAGGGTAGAATTCGAAATAAGTACATTTCTGTATTTTTCTATAGATTCTATATACCAACCTCTCTGTAACATATTCATGTGAATTGTTGATTACTAGAAGGTGCGGGTTGCAGGAATCTATTTCAGGTAGTTTTTGTAGATTTCCGTATTTCAGGAGGATTGATATATTTCGATCCGAAATGGATGATTCGAAGTAATCGTCAATTGTATAAGTGCTCATTTTTGTTTCAAAAATCACGAATTTTATGTAAGTATATGATCAAGATAATTTCAGAGAAATTTATGAATTTCAGAGATCATGTGTGGATAATGCAAACGCTTGTTTATTATTATGATATATCAACATGAAACATTCCTACCTAATATGAAGTAACTGAATTTATTCGAATGTATTCAATATTATGAAGAACAAAGTGCCAAAAGGGACCCCTGATGCATTTCTGACTGAGATGAAATATACTCTAATGAACAAAAATGTTTTGTCGCCTGTTACTCATAGTCCTGTCAGTTTACTGATCGGATAATCGTGAATAAGTTTCTCAGATTTTTCCGTTGATGGTACAGCTGCAATTCGTTTTACCCATCTTTCTACAAGAGTCTTCATCATTTCTCTTCATCTGCAACGACCCTGTAATTGTTCCAATTTTCTTCAAACCATCTCATATATGGTAATCCTGCATCAGAACAATTTTCCGTTTGATCCTCCTTTTTATTTTACCTTCTCTCTCCTCTTCTTGAAAATTCGTTTTTCGCTATCATTTTCGAATATCTTTACCATCTCACTCTTTATGCTTCTATAGAGTTTTTTACTGATTGTTATTGCCCATGATTCTGCATCCAAAATTTACTTATCAACTGTGCTCCCTCATTATCAGGTTTGTAAAAATCTATTAATAAAAATATAATTATCTTAATTTTAGGCAAAAAAAACTCAAGATGTATTCTGAAATTAGGATGAAATTGTCTAAAATAAGAAGTTGTACTACGAAAACTCACATAAATTTTATTTTTATTATTATTATTTTTAGATGTTTTTTCTGCCTTTGTTGATTAACTACCCCAATTCCCTCTGCTGTGATTTTTATTCCGTGCATTCGGATTTATCTGCTCTCAATAGTACTATTGATATTCATTTCCGACTCTCTTCTTTGAGGTAATAATTTCTATTTATTTTTCTTTGTTCTTCATTTAATCTTCACTTTCTGTCGTTTCCACTCTATATTAGTTTCAACATGGAAAATATATAGGAGTTTACGAATGTCTTCCCAAAATCCTCTTATATCTTCTAATAAAAGTGAATAAGCTAATGTTAAATGATCACATCAGTTGACTTTTTCTGCAGTTTATTACTTTCTGCATTATTTTGAGTAGAATTGAACTCCGATTAATTCTTGTAACTAAATAACGAACCCGGCAACTGGTACATATCCACAAGCAAATCCACTGAAGATATAAAATTATGATATGTCCATCCATACGAGAATTCTTCAAGTATGATAAGAAGTTGAACGAAATTCATACGCTGTGTAAAGATACTTTTATTCTTGGTTGGCAATGAAATACTGAAGAGTAGGCGATTAGTCAGCAGAACTCAACAACTGAATGGGATCAAATCTGAATTTGTAATTTCATCCCATACCACTTATCATAATGAATATTCAATTCGGACATTTCACTGGGCACAGGAAACGTGTTAAACAATATACTTCAGTCGAGAGCACGTAAGTGTTCTTGTGGAAGTTCAAAGCGGGAGGGCAGATTACATCAAATATAATACCTACTTTCTCCGCATCTTTGCACGTCTCTAGGTTACCACAATTCTGTGACAGTTGATCAACAAAGTAATAATATATTGATATTGTTGATTAAAGTTTATTTTTGTTAACGTTTCGTTGTTATATTACAACTTTGTCAAAACCGATGAATAATTAAAATAAACAAAAAAAACGAAAATAAATTTTTTTTTTAAATGAAATGAAGAAACGTTAACAAAATAAACTTTTTCATATCAAAAAAAGCCTGTTATAAAAACATATATATATATATATATATATATATATATATATATATATATATATATATATATATATATATATATATATATATATATATATAACACTAGAACATTCATTTGAAAAATTGAAATTAATCAAGAGAATATTATAGTAGAGCTAGATATGTGAACGTGTATCTACTAAATTGCAATGTCTATTTGACAAATATCATCGAACGATGTTTTCAAATGTCAATACGTTGCGTTAGTAGTACGCTCGCGTTTATTCCCGTATTTCAGGGGACTGTTCGGCGATATTTTTAAGATACCTACGGGTATAGAACATATGTGAAATTTCGTTGCTTGGTGAGTCTGTAATCTGAGAGAGGTGTTTTCTACTGATTTCTATAGATGGAATTGTAGTGTATTCATTACTCTACGATCGTCCGCTTGAAGTCAAAAGAAGATGCTTGGATGGACACTTCGATGGACGTGGTGCGACTGACGAGTTCCTTGCAAAACGAAACATATATGTCGCACTTCCATCAGGTGTGGCATCGATTTCAATATTTCTCTAACATTTATCCCTTGAAGGATAATGGAGACATCACATCGTACACGTTCACATATCTAGCTCTACTATAATATTCTCTTGATTAATTTCAATTTTTCAAAAGAATGTTCTAGTGTTCAATTTCTTAAATATTTCATTCAGTGCCAAAGCACAAAAAAATTTAATTTCCTTATATATATATATATATATATATATATATATATATATATATATATATATATATATATATATGTGATATATGTATATTGATAAATATTAATTTGGCACATGTGCAAAGGCCAAGTGGGGATGTATAGTAATCCAGATGTACTAGTACGAATTTACCAGTTATTAAATGTGTATCAAATTATACGTTGTTTATATATCTCTCTCCCAGCGTACATTACAGTGGCGACGAGGATTGTTAAACCCAACTGAGCTATGGCTACGGAACATGTTGGACACTTACGCGAGTTTGATTCCGCAAATTCGGAATGGACAATTTTCAAAAAGCGTATAGATAATTACTTCTTAGCGAACGAAATTAATGATGAAAAACGAAAAGCAGCCATTTTGTTGAATGTGTTGAATGAAGAAGCTTATAAACTAATATCGAATTTATGTTTACCGGTAGAACCGGAAAGTAAATCATACTTGGATCTGAGCAAATTGCTGACGGAACATTTTAAACCAAGTGGAAATGTATTTGGGGCTCGCTTTAAATTTTATACAGCGAATAAATCGCCGAACGAGAATGCTAAGGAATGGGCAGCGCGAGTGAGAGATTTGGCAAGCTACTGTCAGTTCAAATTAACAGAATTGGACACGGTACTAAGGGACATTTATATTATCGGTTATGATAAAGGTTCTGTTCAAGACAGATTATTAGAAGAAAAAGTTAGTGTAACCTTAGAGGCAGTAGTAGAATTGGCATTTTCTAAATCAGTCATTCATCCATCATTTTCTTCCAATCTGGAAAATATTATGAAGGAACCGGAGTTGTTATACGCACGTACCAATTCACAGCGGAGGGGCAATGCCGACCTTGAGTCCAAGTCTAGAACGTTTCATCCCCCCTCAGCAAGTTTCTACGCATCTAAATGCACAGTCTGTGGACGCAGAAATCATCGAGCAGATAAGTGTTCTTATCGTGAATGTTTTTGTCACTGTTGTAATAAAAAGGGACATTTAGCTCCGGTTTGTTCTTTCAGGAAAACCGTAAACAAATCAAATGTGAGAAATAACCAAAATTTCTTAGAATCTAAAGATTGTACAGAATCGAACGAGTATGAATTGTTCAACTTAAGCTATAATGTTAATCCTATATTAATCGATATTTCGATTGAAGGTGTAAATTTTAATTTTAATTTAGATACAGGTTCAAGTTTTTCTGTAGTATCTGACATATTTTATATACGCAATTTTCCTAACTCCAATTTAGTGAAAACAAATAAAAAGTTTCATTTATATAATGGCGAAATAGTTGTACCAATGGGTTTTTTTGAGAAAACAGTTACATTTCGGAATGAATCTCATGATTTGAATTTTTATGTCATCAAAGGTGCTACTGGTCCACCTTTATTGGGCAGGGATTTTTTCAATATCTTTCAGTTAGATATATATGAAAATAATTTTGTTGATTCTACACAAAATGATTTTAAAAAATTAATCTCGAAATATCGTGCGGTGTTTGAACCAGGACTAGGAACTTTCAATAAAGGGTTGATGGTATTGAATTTAAAATCCAAAAATGTTACTCCTAAATTTTTTCACGCAAGACCTCTACCATTTGCCATTAGAGAAGGGGTGGAGGATGAATTGAAGAGACTGGAAAATTTAGGTGTATTAGAATCCATCGATTATAGTCCATGGGGACTCCGATCGTACCTGTTTTAAAAAAGACGGAACAATTAGAATTTGCGGTGATTTTAAAATTACCTTGAATCCGCACCTGGAAATCAATCAGTATCCTTTACCACGAATAGAAGAATTATTTTCTAAACTACAAGGTGGAATTTATTTTAGTAAAATTGATTTGGCTTATGCTTATACACAGGTTTGTTTAGATGATAATTCTAAAAATTTGGTAACCATAACTACTCACAAGGGGTTATATCGATACACTAGAGCTCCATTTGGAATTGCTTCCGTGCCGGCAAAATTTCAAAAGATGATGGAATCGTTATTGATTGGTATTGAGGGTGTTATTGTTTTTCTAGATGATATTTTAGTTACAGCAGAATCCAAAATAAAACATATTGAACGTTTAGATCAAGTGTTAGGTAAATTAGAAGAAGCAGGGTTGAGAGTGTCCTTGAATAAATGTGAATTTTTCAAATCGGAAGTAAAATATTTAGGTTTCAAAATTGACAAGAACGGTTTACACACAGATGAAGAAAAAATTTTAGCTATAAAAAATGCTCCGGAACCACATAACGTTACCCAATTGAAATCGTTTTTGGGATTAGTTAATTATTATGGAAAATTTGTGCCTGGTTTATCTAACATATGTCAACCGTTATATAATCTATTGAAGAAAAAAATAGGGTGGTTTTGGTCTTCAGAATGTGATACTGCATTTGTGAGGATCAAGCAAGCATTAACATCGACAAAAGTATTAGTACATTATGATCTACTTGTAAAATTATGGTCTACCTGTAAAATTGACTGCTGATGCATCAAACTATGGAATTTCGGCTGTAATCACACATACTTTTCCGAATGGGGACGAAAAACCCATTGCTTATGCATCACGCATTTTATCTAATACTGAAACTAAATACTCTCAAATAGGCTTTGACTAATAGCCAAGGCTTTGGCTATTATTTTTGGTTTAAAAAAATTTTATCAGTATCTTTATGCACGTCATTTCACCTTAGTTACGGATCATAAACCACTTCTTTCAATTTTTCATCCAGAAAAGACTATACCTCAGTTTTCAGCAAACCGGTTACGTAGATGGGCGTTAATATTATCCAGCTACCAGTACGATATTGAATTCATATCTAGTGTTAAAAATTGTGCTGATTCTTTATCTCGATTGCCATTGCCTCACCAGTATTCTATAACAGAAAAATTAACGGGGGAAATAGCAGATGTTAATTTCATTGAGTACTTCGAAAATAATAAACATTTTCCAATCGATTTTGCGTCTGTTAGAAAAGAGTCATCTTTGGACGAAACGATTAAGAACGTCATCAAATATTTGCGTACAGGGTGGCCCAAGGAAATGCACAGTAAATATAAACATTTTTACAAAATTCGAGAAGAATTAAGCGTTGAGGAAGATTGGTTACTTTGGAATAATAGATTAGTAATTCCTCATAATTTAAAAGTAGGTTTATTGAAGGACTTGCATCGGTCACACATGGGTGTTGTTAAAATGAAAAGTTTGGCGAGGTCATATTTCTGGTGGAGTGGACTAAGTAAAGATATCGAAGATTTGTGTAGGTCGTGTGAGAATTGTATGATCAATAAAAAAAGTCCAGATAAAGCCGTTTTATTACCATGGCCTTTTCCAGTCGAAGTATGGTCTAGGCTCCACCTTGACTTCATGGGTCCTTATTTAAAAAAATATTTTTTAATACTGGTAGACTCCCACTCGAAGTGGGTTGAAGTTTTTCCAATGAACACAATTACTGCGACATCAACTATTGAAATTTTGCGAAGTTCTTTTGCTAGATTTGGTTTGCCACGTATGATTGTTTCAGATAATGGTGCCACATTCACTTCGAATGAATTTCAGACTTTTTTAAAATTAAATGGTATTGAATTCCGTTCTTCTCCACCTTACCATCCTTCCTCTAATGGCCAGGCGGAGAATTCCGTGAAAACAATAAAAAACGCTTTAAAAAATGCTTTAGGCAAAAATAAAGAAATTAATATCAATAAATGTATAAACAACTTTTTATTTGACTTCAGGAACACAATACATTGTACAACGGGTCGAAGTCCAAGTGATCTTATGTTTAGTAGGAAAATACGTACAAGATTTGATTCACTTTCACCCCTAGTTGCAACGAATATGGTGATTTGAAAAGAATCATTCTCAATAAACAAAATAAGCAAAAACAGTATTATAATGGCAAGAGAAATATTGAATTTGAAATTGGAGATAATATTACAGTTAAGGATTACAGAAAACCTTCTAAGATCACATGGATTCCGGCCGAAGTGTATAAAAAAATAGGTTTAACGACTTACTTGGTCAAAATTCCACAACTGAACAATGTAATTTGGAAACGCCATTTGAATCAGATAAAGCCTGCGTTGAGGAAAGAGTTATTACTAAATCAAAATAATAACGAAATGAAATTTCCAAATCTGAAAGTTTTGATTTAGTTGCTGGGCCTGACAGTAAAAATACTTTTGAGGGAAACTGTGTTTCAAGTCTCAGACCAAAAAGGGAAGTTAAACCTATCGATAGATTGAAATATACTTGATTTTTTTTTACTTTTCTCAATTTATGGTTAGGGTATTTGTATTATTATTTATTTTTTTTAATTTTACTAAGGGGAGAAGTGTGATATATGTATATTGATAAATATTAATTTGGCACATGTGCAAAGGCCAAGTGGGGATGTATAAGTAATCCAGATGCACTATACGAATTTACCAGTTATTAAATGTGTATCAAATTATACGTTGTTTATATATCTATATATATATATATATATATATATATATATATATATATATATAGGTTAGGAAGAATGGACGAATTGGGAAATACTACAAAGAATATTCAGAAAGCCATGACACTAGGGCAACCTCGTCGCACCAGGAACACCGCTGGTGGAACGTAATTTGCGACCAAGCAGTCGACAAGAGAATAACTGCATGGAAAAAATTTAACGGTCATGAAAATGAGGAAATCTGGGTGAACTTCCTTATAACTCAAAAACAGGGCTCCAAAGTAATTAGAAGAGAAAAACGGAGATAAGATGATAAAAGGTGCCACGAAATACAGAATGATTTCACCAATGAAAATACAAGAGATTTTTACAAAACTTTCAGAGAAAACTTGCGAGGATACCAAGCGCCCACTCTTTGCTTCAGAAAATCCGATGGCGCGTTGGAAACTTACACAAAAAATAACTGCAAAATGTTAGCCGAATATTTCAGCACCCTTCTCAACTGCAATCCACCCCAAGAAAAACTTATGTTCGACTTTTCGGGGTTTACGCATCCAGACTCGCAAGCCCCTGATATGGAAGAGATTACGGCAATTATCAAGCAACTCAAAAACAACAAAGCAGCAAGAGAACAGGGGATTATGGCGTAACTCTGGAAACTGAACGATACTACTTTGACGCAAAACTTCATCATTTAATATTAGAAATCTGTAGAACGGAACAAATACCAGAGGATTGGAAATGCGCGCTGATACATCCATTGCACAAAAAGGGACACAAAATGAATATCAATAATTACAGGGGAATTTCCTTACTTCCGGTTGCGTACAAAATGCTTTCTAAAGCACCCATTATCAGAGTAGAACACCAAGCGGATCCACTAATTGGGGAATACCAGACTGGATTCAAAATAAGCCGATCATGTGCTGAACAGATCTGGACTTTAAAGATGATATTACAGATGAGGAAATGTAGAAACACAGTGATCACATTCATTGACTTCAAGAAAGCATATGATTCCGTAGATCACGAAACCCATTTTAGAATCATGAAAAAATTTGGGATCGATCGAAAAACCCGAAAAATTATAGAACAGATACTTACAGGTACAAGTTCCAAAGTAAAATCGCCAATTTCGCCAATCCTTTTCAATATTGTTTTAGAAAAATCACTAGGGAATGGAAAATTCATGTGAAGGGCTTACAGTGGATATCAAAAAGAACATCGAATAAATGTCAAATGTCCGGCCTTTGCAGACGATATTGCTATTATCACAGACAACAGAACTGAAGCCATTCCGGCCGTAGGAAAACTACATGAAATTGCGCAGAAAATCGGGTTACAAATTTCTTATGATAAAACCAAATACTTGAAAAGAACACCAAAAAATAAATCGTCTCTTATCACAAAACATGGTGAAATTCTGAAAGTCGACCTTTTAAATACTCTGGGGAAATTATGCAGTCCTCAGGTTTAAACCGAATCGCTAATGAACAGAAAATTACCAAGCTCCCATTACCAAGTGCCATTTTGAGAAGGCGCCAAATTGAGGCATTATAACACGTTTTTTAAGAAGCAATCTACGCAGCTGAAAGAATGGTTATTGACGGTCATTCAGGAATTAGATAAACAGAAAAACAAGAACTGAAAATTCTTTGAAATATTTACGGGCCAGAAACTTCATTTGGATGAAAAGACTTCAGAATGAACATTATCAAAAGACAAATACGATAAGGAGGAAATCAGAAAACGACGAGCAAAGTTCTATGCACATGTCTACAGAATGAAACAGTCTAGAATACCGAAGAAACTACGCGATATAATTATAAAGAATAAATGCGGAATATAGTGGCTGAAAGAGGTCCTAAAAGATCTTCAACAGATGAATATAAAAAATCTCGAAAGTCACACTTATTGTCGCTATAAAATCGCACAGATGGACGGAAGAAAGAGCATTCAAAGAGGATGAAGCTTTTTAGGGAGGATAAAAAGGATAGAGCAAAAGTCCTAAGCATTGCGAATACAAGTTCAAGCGCCCTCCTCATGGGGAACATTGGTTATAATAATAATAATATTGACTTAACAATTGCATGAAAACACAATGTACTTAGATATCGTCTCTTAAGCGGTGAGAGTGACTAACCTCAATAGAGGGATCTGGGTACGAATGCCAGGTAAGACATGGACATTTGTGTATGTAAATGAGTTTTTAGTGATTATATAAATGAATGATACATAATGTCCTAAGATGACGAACCCAAAAAAATTTTACAAAAATACTGAACATATTCAACTACAAAAACTTGACATAGAATGAATTAGAAATAAAAAAAAAAAAAAAGCTAATATCTTTCATAATATATATATATATATATATATATATATATATATATATATATATATATATATATATATATATAGTGGCTGAGCGATATAGTGACCCTATAACACCTTCGATTTACTGGTGCTGGTGGGTTCGATTCCCAACGTGATCTTGGGTTGTTCGGAATTGGCGTTAAGCAGTAGGCCAAACGGAGCTATATTTTAAGTCACTAATCTTCGCTCTTCGAAGAATGATAAAAATATATTTCATAATTGTTGTCTTTCCATTCGTTATTGTGAATTTCGATGAATTCTAGGAAATTTTATGATTAGAAAATACGTCTTCCTTTGATTTGCTGTACACAGACCTTATGTAATGTAATTTTCAATTGAATTTCAAATAGACAAATCCTCATCATTGCAAAAAATATATACGTTGGGCGAAAATATATTTGATTTTTATAAGGTGCGTTATTATTAAGGAGAAGAACTCAACCTGGCTTCATAAAAATGCAGTAACGATATATAATATGACACAAAAATGAAAGGAATCATAAATCTGTTTGAACAATGAATTGTATTGACTACTTAACGACTGAAGAGAAATACAGTTGGGGTAATATTACTGCCTGTTGATATTACTCAATTAACATGCGGTGTAAGAAGATTTAACACCTGAATGAAGCTGGTCAACACCAACAAAGTGTCTGACCATTATAATAGATTTTCTTTAATTACAAAAGCAAATATTCAACGAGCAAGAAATAATGTACTGTCCTCATATCGAAATGAGGTCAATACATTATGTATTCTCCATGAACTTGAACTTTTGCTCACGCTAGTGTTGTTTTCCTGGTACAAAAAGATGTCGTAGTGAATCACTCATTATGCAATATTTAAACAGAATCGGTTGTATTGAATATGTCCCAAATATTTTTAATGTTGTTTGCTAAACTATACGAAGATTTTTCTAATCTGATGATCTTCAAAAACCCACTTTGTTAGGATATTCGGGGTGGAAAATTTACAGTTAGAATAAATTTTCAATAAATATTCTGGTATGAGTATATTGTTGACATACAGATAACGTTTAAATGACTCCATGTTATAGATATGTGATTTTACGTTCTTCTGATTTTCCAACTGAATTCCTTGCAAACACGTCAGGAACGACCTAGTCCTCTCAATGTTATAAACAGGCTTCTTTTAATACGAAAAACTTTATTCGTGTTGACGTTTCGTTGCATATCACAACTTTGTCAAAACTAATGAAAAATTGAATTCTATGAATTACTTACTATAGATATCAAAATGTCGAACTTATTTTTTAGAAAAATCGAATTAGTTTTTTGTATTTTTTGTGAAAATACAAAAACATAATTTGATTTTTCTGAAAAATAAGTTTGACATTTTGATATCTACAGTAATTCATAAAATTCAATTATTCATTAGTTTTGACAAAGTTGCGATATACTACGAAATGTCAACAAAAATAAAGTTTTTCATATTAAAACAAGCCTGTTATTGTTAAAATTTTTTACAATGTTTTCAATATTACAACAGAACTGAAGCCATTCTCGCCGTAGAAAAACTACATGAAATTGCGCAGAAAACCGGGTTTCAAATTTCTTATGATAAAACCAAATACATGGAAAGAAAACCAAAAAATAAATCTTCTCTTATCACAAAACATGGTGAAATTCTGCAAGTCGGCCATTTTAAATATCTCGGGGAAGTTATACAGTCCTCAGGCTTAAACCGAATCGCTAATGAACAGAGAATTACCAAGCTCCAAAGGGCCTACAAACTAACATGGGCTCACTATAACGAAAACTGCATTTCGAGAGGCGCCGAATTGAGGCATTATAACACAACGATCCTTCCAGAAGCAATCTACGCATCTGAAACAATGGTTATTGACGGTCATTCACGAATGAGAGAAGTAGAAAAACAAGAGCGAAAGATTCTCAGAAAAATTTACGGGCCAATCAATAGAAACGGCATTTGGATGAAAAGACCTTGGAATGAACTGTAGCAAAAGGTAAATACGATAACGGAAGAAATCAGATAACGACGAGCAAGGTTCTATGCACATGTCTACAGAATGAAACAGTCCAGAATACCTAAGAAACTACTCGATATAATTATGAATAGTAAATGCGGAACAGATTGGCTAAAAGAGGTCCAAAAGGATCTACAACAGATCAATATAAAAAATCTCGAAGATCGCACTGAATGTCGCCATAAAATCGCACATGTGAAGTTTGAGCAAAAGTCAAACCGTCAACCTAGAGTAAAATGGACAGATGAACGGAAGAAAGAGCATTCAGAGAGGATGAAGCGTTTTTGGGAGGCAAAAAATATGAAGCAAAGGTCCTAATAATTGCGAATTCAAGTTCTGTCGCTCTCCTCATGGGGACCAATCGCCAATCGTAATAATAATAATAATATGAAGATATAAACAAATCTGAATTATCTTCATCTATTCATTTTTGGATGGTTCATATTCGAGATGTAAAACAAAACATCTATAGCAGAATGTAAAGAATAAATAATATAATGAAGCAATATTCAAAATTTTCTCATAATTTAATACAAATACGCATGATGACGTTTGAGTATTAATTCAGCATTTGATAAAGAAGTAGTACGTCGAAACGTCGTCATGCGTATTTGTATTAAATTATGAGAAAATTCTGAATATTGTTTCATTATGGATATCAATTTTCTCCAAATATCGGCCTCATCAATCATCAATAAATAATAAATCAATGTTCGATTAACTAAAAAATTCCTTATTTTGTCTGGGACCTTAACAGAAGAATGAGGCTGAGGAAAACTGCATGAAGGGTATAGCTCGGTTCATGGAAAATCTGCCCTCGCGACATTTGTAACTCTTACTTGAGGAATAATTTTTGTATCAAATAAAAGTAATTCAGGAGAATACTCAGCCATTTAACTCAAACGATTTTTCAACAAAAGATAATAAATTCGAAACATATATGATTTTGTTCAAATGTTAAATTTAATGAAAGAACTTGTTTTCTTTTTGTTAATAATGTTCCACCATTTCAATAAATTTTTCAAAAAAATCCTGAGTAATGACAGATGAGAACACTTTTTGTGACAAAATTCGGTGGGTGACACTTTTCAGAAAGTTGTCAAAAATAAAATATCAATATTATATCTTTCGTCAAAAATAGGCTTTTTTAGAGCCCTTATCGAATCATTTTTCATTCCTTTTACTCCTGATAAAAGAAGAAAACGTCATTCATTAATTTCAAATTAACCATGAAAAAAACAAAAAAATTAAGAAATAGGTTTTTCTAGAAACCTCGAATACCGTTTGAGTTAAAGAGCTGAAAATTAGCATGAATTATCATCCCTTGAGTGCGAACCGAAAGACCTTCGGGGTAGATTTCCCATAAAAACCCGTCTTGAGCCTCTATGAATTTCATATTTCTGTTATTTTTACTCCAAAACAAGGCATGGCGTTAATTACGAGTATATAATTATAACCATAGAGAAGTAACGATGTAATCAATTCAGTTTTTACCAGTACAGCAATTTCGAAAAGTAGTTCACATTCACCTTTTATCTTCTCATATTGAAACATATTATATACTATCAAATATCTAAACTCTATGCAATTAATATTGTCTAATCTATGCTCTCTCTATTCTCTCGTAGGAAAGCTGGAAATTATCTCAAAGATTTAATCACTTCATAGTGTAAATCTTGTAACTACAAATCTGTTTCGAGCTAACTCAATGTTATGATTGTCTTCGTCTTGACATTGAATGTGGTCTACATCTTGTGAGAGTAAATTTATGTTACGCAATATTTAGGAGCGTCAAGCTGTCTGCGAGAGGAAATTCTCGGTAGATTTGGCGTTATTGTATGTGGCACCTGCAACAAGTAGGATTGGCGTTGTTGAGGAGTACTAAATAATTGAGATAACGGAACGGTATAATTCATTCAAATAGAAACTTTTTGCACTAATTAATAGATTCGGAAGTTTGCGATTCATTTATTGATAGGATGGAATAAAGCACAACCACACACCTATGAAAATAGATGTTCGAAACACAATATTTAATTGAAATTTTGGTAATTAACACTGACTGAAGAAATTCAATCAATTCAAATGAAATTAGTGGGTAATTTAGTGTAATTAAGTATTTTGATATGTATTAGGTAGATATCTATCGAATGAAAGACAAATAATAATTTTAATTCTTGTTATTATTAAATTAAATTAAACACTTGGTTTAATGTTTCACCATTAAACTCAACAAAATCAAATAGTCTCGAACAAACATGTTTCGAGCGTAAGCTCATTTTCAAGACTTCTTATCAATTTAAGACAAGAACTTAATTGACTTTTTGTCAATTAAGAAAAGAAGTCTTGAAGATGAGCTCACGCTCGAAACATGTTGACTATTTGATATTGTTGAATATAGTCGTGAAACATTGAGACAAGTGTTCAATTTAATTTAATATTCAATTTTTTTCACCAAGAGTTGAGCGAGAATTCAATTTCAGTCTTGTTATTAATCAAAAGAATGATGAAATTCGAAAATTAAGCTATAGAATATTTTGATAACAGAAATTCAGTCATTATTTCGAAAAATAGGAATATAAAAATTAACGCATTGAGTATATTTATCTTGAATAGATAGATATAATGAAAATAATATTTATTTTTCAGTGAATCCTATGCATGGATGTGTGAATAACGAGAATATCCTTGTTCAACTGCAAAGTGTGAATTCTATGAAAAATCATTATAGCACCGGAACTCTTGAATACCGTACAAAGTTCTGT
Organism: Henosepilachna vigintioctopunctata; assembly: GCA_030704895.1. Classification (NCBI taxonomy): domain Eukaryota; kingdom Metazoa; phylum Arthropoda; class Insecta; order Coleoptera; family Coccinellidae; genus Henosepilachna; species Henosepilachna vigintioctopunctata. The sequence goes on from JARQZJ010000129.1 coordinate 2,154,403, forward strand.
TTTCGTTTTTAGTGCGACAATAGGCCAAGACCAAATGTGATGACCACATAAATTCTTTCTAACTATTACTGAAAAAAGTAGGATTGAAGTAAATTTAAGTGAAGTATAATGCAATTGATTGAAAAGTACTGAAAAAATTCGTCTACTCAGAACACACACTAATAGAGAGCCCGTGAAATGAGTAATATATAGTGTTTTTTGGGTGAAACGAATGGAAACAAGTTTGTGCTACATAAAACCCAATAAAATGAGAGCCCGTTGCTAATTTATTGAATTGTTCTGCAAATATTGGGGTAGTACAAAAAAACTGTAAAAAAACCAACCCATCAGAATGGAACTTGTCAGAAAACAAGATTCCATGAAAAAAACCATCCTAAGAAAAATAAATCTCTCGTGTTCGCCAAGATCCGATGAGGAGGAGGATGGAGACGATCTACAAATATAAAGGAAATTTAAACGAGAAAAAAATCGATATTAAACAGCTTTTTATATTGTTTCAAAACTGTTGTTACTTTCTGCTTTCAGTATGCTTTTCTAGTATTTCAGTAAACTGCGTTGGCTAACTCCGACTCACCCTACTATATGAGGATAAATGGCAGGTACAGTTTATTTTAAAACCATTAATTCGAAAGATCAGAAAATAATTAAGTTTATCCGTAGGAGAGGTGTAAGATTGGAAAACTGGAAACTACTGCTTCCTATTGCGGATTATACAAATAAATTTAACTCTTGTTTATGCATCTTTTTACCCGCAGTAAACTTTATTATTGAAATTCTCGGTTTGGAGGTTTCGTGAAAGATGAATGGGTGAAAACCTAAAATGTGTTGACTTCCTTTACAGAAGTGTCTTTTCTATTTTTTTCTCCCCAAGTTCTATAGGAACTTACAGAGAGAACCTTGAACTTAGTTTGCATTTCTGATGAAAGGCAATAAGTTTAAAACACGTGTCAACGGCTGATTCCCAGTGAAGTTGCAGCGACATACTTTTAATTTTTTTTTGCTTTTCCTTTATACAGATTATATATATTTATATATATATATATATATATATATATATATATATATATATATATATATATATATATATATATAATTAAATTTTTTTGTGCTTATGGCACTGAATGAAATATTTCATTCATATTCAGGTGTGGCATCGATTTCAATATTTCTCTAACATTCATCCCTTGAAGGATAATGAAGACATCACATCGTACACGTTCACATATCTAGCTCTACTATAACATTCTCTTGATTAATTTCAATTTTTCAAATGAATGTTTTAGTGTTCATTTTCTTATATATATATATATATATATATATATATATATATATATATATATATATATATATATATATATATATTTTCAGTGTTTAATTGGGATTGCAGTCTAGGACAGGAAAATCAGTTACCTCTTTAGTATTTTCCAAGCTTTCGAAAATGTTTATTTTCTTCTTCAGGGCTAAAATAGTACAAAAATTAACAGTTTATATAGCAAGGCACTATAAAAAGTTTTTTCTTACAATTACTGTGAAGTTAGTCCGAAAGTACATTAGTTTTTTGAATTTTGAAAATAACTACAAGTGTTCCCAAATGCATTGGGTTGGAATGTTACTGCATTCTACGTGCTGGATAGTTGAAGGAAGCCACGACAATGACCGTATTTCTCAATTTGGCTTTTCAAGTAGAGTGTTCCCAGATGTTTTTAAGGGCGTTTCTTAAAATGCATAACGTTGGCCGAAGTTTTATGACTAACGAAAAGAGAATGAATTTGTTTTTTTTTTTTTAAATATTCAGAATGGATTTTTCGGTGAATAGGATATCCGAATATGAGCCATTAATCAGAAGAACCTATGAGATTTATATATATATTGCTTAAATTATCTGTATCAGATTTTTTGTTAATACAATTTCCTGTCTTTTTAATATGAACCATTTCTAGGAAAAGGCGTTTGTTGTAATTGTTTGCGTGATCTAAAATTTTTGTGGCATTGTAATTCATATTATGACCAGTGGCTTGCACGTGTTGGGTTAATGCAGAGGAATTCGTCTTGTTAGTATTTCGGCAATCACTTCGCATTAACCCAACACGTGCAAGCCACTGGTCATAATATGAATTACAATGCCACAAAAATTTTAGATCACGCAAACAATTACAACAAACGCCTTTTCCTAGAAATGGTTCATATTAAAAAGACAGGAAATTGTATTAACAAAAAATCTGATACAGATAATTTAAGCAATATATATATAAATCTCATAGGTTCTTCTGATTAATGGCTCATATTCGGATATCCTATTCACCGAAAAATCCATTCTGAATATAAAAAAAAAACAAATTCATTCTCTTTTCGTTAGTCATAAAACTTCGGCCAACGTTATGCATTTTAAGAAACGCCCTTAAAAACATCTGGGAACACTCTACTTGAAAAGCCAAATTGAGAAATACGGTCATTGTCGTGGCTTCCTTCAACTATCCAGCACGTAGAATGCAGTAACATTCCAACCCAATGCATTTGGGAACACTTGTAGTTATTTTCAAAATTCAAAAAACTAATGTACTTTCGGACTAACTTCACAGTAATTGTAAGAAAAACTTTTATAGTGCCTTGCTATATAAACTGTTAATTTTTGTACTATTTTAGCCCTGAAGAAGAAAATAAACATTTTCGAAAGCTTGGAAAATACTAAAGAGGTAACTGATTTTCCTGTCCTAGACTGCAATCCCAATTAAACACTGAAAATACATATCTACAGTCGTTAAACATTCAACTATATATATATATATATATATATATATATATATATATATATATATATATATATATATATATATATATATATATATATATATATAAGAAAATGAACAATTGAACATTCATTTGAAAAATTCAAATTAACCAAAGGAATGTTATAGTAGAGCTAGATATGTGAACGTGTACGATGTGTTGTCTCCATTATCTTTCAAGGTATGAATGTTAGAGAAATATTGAAATCGATGCCACACCGATGGAAGTGCGAGACATATATGTTTCGTTCTGTAAGGAACTCGTCAGTCGCACCACGTCCATCGTAGTGAGGCAACGATTTCAACCTCCAAGCATCTTCTTGTGACTCCAAGTGGAAGAACGTAGAGTATTGAATACTTCACAATTCCATCTATAGGAATCAGTAGAAAACACCTCTCAGAATACAGATACACCAAGCATCGAAATTTCACATATCTTCTATACCCGTAGGTATCTACTAATCTGCAATGACTATTCGACAAATATCATCATACGATGTTTTCAGATGTCAGTAGGTTTCGTTAGTAGTACGCTCGCGTTTCTTCCCGTATTTTAGGGGCCTATTCGGCGATATTTCTAAGGAAATGAAATTTTTTGTGCTTATGCTACTGAATGAAATATTTATGAAAATGAACACTAGAAGATTCATTTGAAAAATTTCCTGAAAAAATCTTTTTGACGAGTTCCTTGCAGAACGAAACATATATGTCTCGCACTTCCATCAGGTGCGGCATCGATTTCAATATTTCTCTAACATTCATACCTTGAAAGATAATGGAGACATCACATCGTACACGTTCACATATCTAGCTCTAATATAACATTCTCTTGGTTAATTTGAATTTTTCAAATGAATGTTCTAGTGTTCATTTTTTAGTGTTATATATATATATATATATATATATATATATATATATATATATATATATATATATATATATATATATATATATATATATATATATATATATATATATATATATATATATATATATATATATATATATATATATATATATATATATATATATATATTGAAGTGAATATTATTCGCGCTAACCATGCACGTCGGAAATATTGAAGAAATATTTATATGTAAATTTGGAATCGAAATTACACCGCAAAAAGTTTTCAACCTCGACTGGGATACGAACCCAGGTCTCTCAGGTTTACGCCCTGTTGCTCTACCAATATATATATATATATATATATATATATATATATATATATATATATATATATATATAAGCACAATGTTTCTAAAAGAATAACTAGCATTCATGGGAAATGAAATATTGCTAATATTGCGGATGTTACAAATTGCTAATTACAAACAGCTATTTTTCTTTACTATGAGTAGTGTTGATTCCTCACTCTTTCAATTTCATCAATAGGTAATGAATAAAGTTGCATCTAAGAATGACACTGTGGGCATTAATTTGATATTATTTGAATCGTATGAACTAGAAATATTTTTATTCTTATTTTGATTTTTATTCGTTTTCATCAATTCAATATGAATGAGGATCGTTGTTTCACATAAGCAATATAAACAATAATAAAGCTCACCGACACTACAATAATTCAATTTACCGATGGAGATAAGTGATAATTTTCAATTTGGTTAAAACCAATACACCAACAGATAATCATTCAAAATCCAGATTTTTTATTTGTTTAAGTGTACCTACTCGTTCTAGTAGATAGCTTCACATTTCTAGTTGGTCGACTGTGCCTTTCGAATTATTCATTTATTGTAATTTTTATTTCGTCCGTCAATGGTCGAAAGTTGAAAATTAATCAAATTATCTCTACAATGGAGGTTGAAAGGTTAGTAGGTTACGGTAAGGAAAAGTGAATCGTAAGATGTGAATAAGAGTTTCAATTTTAATACAACCATTTTTCGGCTTGATTGAAGATCTTGAGGAAATTCCATTTTATTTATGAATGAATAACGTATTTTGAGATTTGTTTGTAACAATGAACCCATTCTTCTGTTTCATTTCGAGTATTAAATGGAAAAACAATGTAGATCATTTTTAGGCGCCGAGAACATATTTACTACAAATATTTATATATACAGCACACACATGGAAAACAAAAGCACACACACACACACACACACACACACACACATATATATATATATATATATATATATATATATATATATATATATATATATATATATATATATATATATATATATATATATATATATATATTTTCAAAATTGATTTATTGCCTGTTTAAGATTTCAATGTTTTTAGCAATAACAGGCTTATTTTAATGTGAAAACTTTATTTACGTTGACGTTTCGTTGTATTTCAAAACTTTGTCAAAACTAATGAATAATTGAATTTTATGAATTACTATAGTTATCAAAATGTCAAACTTATTTTTTAAACAAAAACAAAATTTTTTTGAATTTTCACATATTGATTTTTTGTATCATAGGAATATTTCTGGCTTAGCATTCGCTTCGGAAGTTTCAAGTGTTCTTCACCATGAGGAAACCTCTGAAAAACTCATGGTAAGCCAGGTGATTCTTATAAGTGTGATTTATATATATATATATATATATATATATATATATATATATATATATATATATATATATATATATATATATAATTACATATAGTCGAGTTTTATACTCATCCAGAATATGTATATTAATTGGTTTATGTGTGTGAAATAGAAGGTATATCGGAAAAAATGAGTTTTGAGATGTAATGTTTGGTGATTGTTGTGTATTCATTTTATGAGTGTTATTTCTGAGGTTTATCAAATCGATGTAAATATAATTAAGATTTTTAATGTCTGTTCTTTTATTTACTGTGTTTCCAAATTTTTACGAATGTGTAACATTTCTAAAATCTCTCTACATTTTTCATATTTTTCAGTTGCTAAAATCTTTGTATTGTTATAATCAAAATCGTGTTTTTCTGTTTTTTTATGTTTATGTGAGGCTGTTATTTGAGTGTTTGCATATTTATGCGCTTTAATTCTTCCTTCGAGATTCTGTGATGTTTGTCCTATATAGCATTTACTGCAATTATTACATGGTATATAATAAACAGTATGAGTTTTTTTCTGAGTTACTGTTTCACTCTTTAATTTTGTATATATCTCTTTGATTTGATTTTTGGCAGTATGTGCTATTATTAAATTATAAGGTTTCAATATTTTAGCAATGTTTGTACTCAATTTTGAAATATATGGTAGGGGTATGTAAATATTTTCGTTAGATTTACTTTTTATGAATGTAAGTATTATATAAGTTATAATTTATTTTTCATGAGATCAAATAATTAATTAGTTTTCATAAGTGAATAATTACATTCCCCTAACATATTTTTTGTAATTTGAAATTTTTATACAAAATTTAAATTTTGTATAAAAATATCAATATTTTTAATTCCAATTCTTATAATCCAACAATTAAGGGGACAAGCAAACGACAGTATCTCACGGATGTTGTATTGTTAATCTGGCTATAATCATTATATAAATGCAACAGGTTTAGAATACTCCAATTTGTGCCTTGTGCCCTTGTAGCACTGTGTATTCGTTACTCATACACTCAATAATTGAAGAAATTTAAATTTTGAAAAAATGTATGGTTGAACAATGGGAAGATTTGTCCGTTATTTTGGGATAATTGGTTACTTTGTGACAAGAGTGTATTATAGATAAAATACACTTTTTTTTTTCGCTTTTAATAAGTATTTATTATATTGTGACTGCAATTTCGTTTTTCATATTTCGTATTTTGTATTTCGTGTATTTTTCTCTATAAATTTATGGTTACCTAAATAACGAGAGGCCAAATCTAGTTTTAAATTAGTATATCAATCTAGATAACTGGATTCTTGAAAATATATATCAATCCATAGAGAAACAATAGCCTCATTTTCAAGTTCAAGTTCAAGTTTTGAGTATATATATGAATGTTCAATTAATAATCTGTTAAAAAAGAGCAATTTCGACCTATAAATCTACTACCTCCTCATTAGATAATTTTAGAACTAGTACTAAAAAACCAGGTATCAGAATTATATGAAAAATTTCAATCTGGATTCAAAAAAATTACTCTTGTGAGACAGCAATGGTAGAGTGCTATAGATAAAGGAGAAACTTATAGTTATAGTAGTATTATTGAATTTAAAAAGAGCTTTTGAAGCGTTATGTAGATCATTATTATTGAAAAAACTGAATAAACTTAGCTTTGAGGGAGTAGCAAATGATTGGTTTGGACCTTACTTGGATTCGCGTACACAAAAAGTTAAGTTTAATGGCATGCTGTCGGATAGCGCGAAAGGGGATGTACGCGTACCTCAAGGAACTGCCTTCGGTTCGTTGTTGATTTCTTATATATGAACGATATTGTCCCTCATGTGAAAAAATGTTCTATTCGTTTATTCGCTGATGATACTATGCTCTATATATGTGGCAAAGATATGAATAATATGACAGAGGGGATCAATAGAGACTTTTCTGCAATTAAAGAATGGTTATGTCACAATAGCTTATCTCTAAATGTGCAAAAATCTAACTTCATAGTTTTGGGTACAAGTAAAACCATTGAAAACAATAAAAATGAGGATATAACTATAAAGATTAATGAACAAAAAATTAGAAGAGTAGAAAAAGTAAAATATTTAAGTATTATGTTCGACGAGAAATTGAGTTTCAATGATCATGTTGATTTCATATCATCTAAAATCTAAAAAAATAATTTTTTGAAAAGAATAGGAAGAAACCTCTCGACATATGTGAATTTATTGTTGTACAAATCAATTATAATTCCACATTTTGAATATTGCTCCACTTTGTTATTTGGTTTGACTGAAGAAAATATTCAACAATTACAAAAGTTACAGAATAGAGCCATGCGAACAATTTTAATCTGCAATAGGTATTCTCTGTTAAAATAAAGCTGAACTTTTTGAAACTAATGTCTGCTAAAAAAGAATAATCTTTGGTTCATATATATTCATATTTGAAAAAAAAAATCAGTTTCTTTCATGTAATGCTATGACGGATTTAAGTCTTTCAATAATTTACCAAGTATATTGAAACTAGTACTAGTATTGAGCTGTTTAGCGGGATTTAAGGAAGTATATTATAATAAAATAATGAGATAGGTAGGTAATTAAAAATTGACACTTCAAAATATGTAGATTTTTTGTATAGCTTCAGTAATACTAATAATAAATATTATTATTATTGGTATTAATTGAAGAATATAATATATATCAACTTCTATAATAAGAATAGCTTCAAATCAACGAAATATAGTATCTTTAATGTGGGTTTCTAAAATCAAGAATAAATTTTTGCACATTGACAAAGAACAATGTGATGGCTAACACCAACAAAAGCTTTAATTCAATTACACTGTGCTCATAGCATTTTCTTTATGTTCAGATATTCGTAAATCGAAATCTAGAGTAGTTTTTTCAAGAAGGAACTTGAAAATGGGGAAATAATAAGATGGTGTTGCAATATATAAAAGAAAACGTTACAGTTACTTGTTAATAATCCTATGAGATATACATAACTCAATTGTACAATTAATTTTAAATGAATTTGATTTCAGTTTTTATACTAACCAACATTTGGCACTAAACTTTCAGGACATTTCTGAGTTATTCTTTTAGTCTCAATATAAATCAGTATTTAGTGCTTATTCACTAGAAGAAACTTATCTTCTGGGATAAACTATTATTTTGTTCTAACAAACTATTCACAAAATAAGACATTTTAGAGTTTTATTCAGATAAATTATTATCAATATTGTATTGATAAATCCTTCAATTGTATATTTTATTCATATGGGTGTAGAATACACCCATCATGTATATTTTGAAAAACTGTCTTCACTAATACGTAAAAATTATTTATTCTAACAAAAAAAAAACGTTTTCATTTTCATTTCTTTCATAACCAAAAAAGTATGAGAATAATTTGTGTGCAACAGTTTGCTGAAATATGTAATTTTTCCCGAAACTTAAACATTGAAACGACTCCCAATTGAAATGGAACAGAAAATATTTCTTAATTCCAAGCCTCGATAATATCACTCTTATAACTTAATAGAGGAATTTGAAATTTCATCTTCGATTTGTGGAAATGTTTGCAAAATCGAAAAAATTGGAATGATTGCATATATTCGTTATTCTTTTATTTAGTAAGGAGTTTAACATCAATAATATGTTCATACTAGAAATTTTCTCTCGGTGAACCGTTGATATTGATATTCTTCAGAATTATTTTTGAATACTATGAGTAGGCAGTAAAAATTGCTTCTTCATTTACCATATAACAAGGATGTCAGGTTTAACTACTACTCATTCATATTTATCCAACGTATTTGCATAAAGAAACTTCTTAAGTTTCAACTTTTTAAAGTTTTTTAACTTTTTCAACTTTTTAGCCAGAACATTTTCCTCGATTATATTAATATATTTTCATTCGGACCATGTAGTACAATTTCATCAACTCACCTTACTTTTTAGAGTTCTATTCCAACAAGTCAAAAAGAAACATAAATTGTAGAAATTCAGCCAAAACTGAAACAACAGCACATTTTAACTAATTATCGCAATATCGAAAGTGGAATTCATTCCACTTCACATCAGTGTTTAAAATTCAGTTCTAACGTCCAACGCACCGGTAAAACAAACACTCTGAGATCAATTGCCGCCAATAATCGATATATTATGATATGTTGTTCGACATCGCTCTTTAAAGAGACTGGTCACTGAAAAGCCGGAGGATCACAAATGTGTGGTTCGCCACAATGCTTCCCCACCTTCTTCATTTCATTTATTTTCTCCAGTGGAGCAGTGGCCTCTACCGATTTCATTCAGTTCTTAGTAAAAGAAACCATGAAACTCACTCCTATTGTCTATTGATAGTATGAAGTCAGCTGATGTAATTCGCGATTGATTACTGATAGCGTTGCAACGACAGAAGAAAGATAAATAGTAAAATTAACCGCCGTTAAATTGATTCTTGGTTTTCTCAAACATTTTGATTTCTTAAAAAAATATCCATGTTGTAATAATCTGGTAAGATGAATGTTTGTGAAAATTGATAGATTTTCATTTTCTCAAATTTGTATTAGGTATTATATAATTGTTAGATATATATTAGGTTTTATTGAAACAATTATATATATTTTCATTTACTTCTGATTTTTAATTTTTATATTTTTTCAGGATTTTCTTTTTGCGATTGTTATCGCAATTTATTTTCATTTCTTTATTGTTGTTGGGGTATGTTGGGATATAACATTGATGAATTTTTCATTAGTTCTGTTTAATTTTGTAGTGAAAAGTTTGTATGGAAGATCAGTTTTTAACTGAATTTATGAGAAATTATGGTTTGTAAGATTTGTAGCTATTGAAGTTGTATGTCTTTCTCACAATGAAATTTATATATTATTGTCATATAATAGTTTGAGAATATCGAACAAAACATTTTGTGTAGAACACAATATTTTTAGATTTAATTTTATCATAATTTCCCAACAATTTTCAGACTTTCTTGATTACCGGGAGAAATGACAGAAAATATAACAGGTATTTATCTCCATGAACACTTTAATCCAATATTATTACCCTCTCGTTTCAAACGAAAAAATAGAAAGTTTTGAACCGAACTTTGGATCGAATAGTTTATTGGGTCATTTCATCAAATATTTCAATTAGTTTGTGTAAAGAATGATTGAATATTCACATATTCACATATATAAACAATTATATATATATATATATATATATATATATATATATATATATATATAATATATATATATATATATATATATATATATATATATATATATATATATATATATATATATATATATATATATATATATATTTATTATGTATGTTATTTAAGAGTTTGTAGGATACTATTTATAATAATTTGTAAGGGTTTTTTTACTCAGTATTTGCAGTGATACTCTTTTCTCTTTACCAAGCTTTCGCAATCTACTTTATTACTTCTTCAGGATTCTAAAATAAATAAAATAACCTCAATCAACATCTACAAGACAATATACAATGTTTGCTTACATGAGAGTTGAGGTTACAATCATTAAACTATTTGACAGCAATAACATAAGCGTAATTTGCCAAATTCATCCAACATTTACTATTTAATCTTAATATTTAATTCTAATATATTATTTTAGGTTAAATGTCTGTATTCTTATCACGTATCATCTGATCCCGGTTGTTTCCTATCTTTTTTTTTTGTCGTGTCTCCTTTCTTGCTTCATATCCAGTAAGTAGCTATATATGTTACTCAAGTTTTGTGTGTCATTTTACTATTTATAGACTTCTCTTGTATGAGTATTTTGTGATAGTTACGTTCAGATTTTAGGATTTGTACATCGTCGTAAATTGCACTATGGTCTAACTTTGTTGTATGTGTTACTAGGGCACATCTATCTTTTCCATTTTTTATATCTAATTTATGGTGAGCTATCCTATTTTTTAACCATTGTGATGTCTGTCCTATATATACTCCATCACAGTCTTTGCAATTTATTTTATATATTATTTCACTTTTCAATGGTTTTGGAATTTGATCTTTGAGTGTACTATATAATCCTTTAACTGTTTTCTGATTGTATGTTGTAGTCTTTACATTTTCGTCTTTGAATAAATTTTTTTTTTGTTGAGTTATTTATATTTGGTATGGACGCATAATAATTTTCATTTCCTCCTTCCTCTCATCTCGGTTTTTCGGAAATATTATTTTTATTAGTATCACTTGAGGCATATAACAGTCAGCATGATAAGGAAGCTGTCAGTCGAGACAAGACTGAAAACACAAAAAAATCAGAGTTGCCTGAAATCAAGAGAAACGTGTGAAATAATATTTCTAGAAATAATATATCTATAGAAATACCAGAAATCACTCCAGAAAAATAGAAGCAATAAGGTTATGGAATATATTCTATAAGATTCCAGAAGATTGGTATATGTAGGGAAAACAGAAAAAAAGATTGGGAACCACGAACATATAGGATGCCTTATTACCAAATGCAAAAAATTCTTTGAAACAATTCATCAGCCGACCAAACTAGTGAAAGCGCAAGAAAATTTTGGGACGATAATTTCAACACAAATATCTTTCAAAACAGTAACCATTTTTAGAAAGAAGAAGAATATTTGACACAACTGATGAACGCTTGATAATACGAAACAATATGTTTTGCGCCTAGATGTTTTCTCATATACCTACTTGAAGAATCCCAGCTACTATAATATCTAATCTACTTAGCCCATTTCTCTCTCTTTCATTTGTTACTCTAATACTTCAATTTTTCTTACTATCAGAATTATCAGACCATGAAACACAAACTGTACCACGTTTACCATAGTGATCAATCTTCAAACTAAAAATAATAAAGATCTGATAATTTCAGTGACAATACCTCATAACTCAGCAAAATTATTAAGTGAATAGCGAAACAGTTAGAACGATTTTGCATATATTATGCAAACCTGATATTTCCGATAGTATTCCTCGACGTGGTCTGGTCTCATACAGCTTCTTATATCACATCAATGCTCTTGTCTCTATCCTACATTTAAATTAAGTCCGTATCTCCATACCGGGTGTTTCAGATGAAATTTCGGCTCTAAATCTCTGATTTCAATTATGGAAAAATACTTAGATCAGTCAAGTGTTTCGAGTTGAAGATTGGAAGGAAAATATTATTAAACCAAAAATATGTCGAACTCAATTTCGTATGATATATCCAAATGCCATATGTCTGTTTAGGGTTGTATAGGGAGCTTGAATGGAAACTTCACAACCTATACGAATTGAATAAGATACGAAGAGCATTTCAGTGTTTCTCTTGTGTTGATTTTAAGTACTCAAAATCAATAGGCATCACTATGGATCTTGCAATTTTTGTTAAGTTAGCATTTATTGATGTGGGACAAGAGTAACTTACTTTTTCCAGTGACCCACATTCGATTCGAAGAAGTGTTGGCAATATGGAAAAAAACTCGTCTATAAAATCCTCAATGTATCTTCATTATTTCATTAGAGTTACTTCCTCACAGTGATGTATTAAGAGATATAAGTAGGTATAATACAACATTACTTGGAGGATTTTCACACTTGGTACGAACCCTGGAGAAGATATTCATGTAAATGGAAATGCCTCTAAGATTTGGGTGATTATGCTTGCATAATTACTGGGTATATATCAAATGGGGTTAGATAACAGTGGGGCTACCTGGAATGAAAATGGAAAAACAATATTTAGAGATTAAGAAAAGCTACTTTGGATAAACCACTTGAATACACTAAATGTGAAGAAGCAGTGAATATATGAAGAGCATTTCAGTGTTTCTCTTATGTTGATTTTAAGTATTCAAAACTAATGGGCATCACTATGGACTTTTTGTTTAGTTAGCATTTATTGATGTGTGACAAGAGTAAGTTACTTTTTCCAGTGACCCACATTCGATTCGAAGAAGTGTTGGCAATATGGAAAAGAACTCGTCTATAAAATCCTCAATGCATTTTCATTATTTCAATAGAGCTACTTCATCAGTGATATATTAACAGATATACATAAGTAGGTGTTCATAATACAGCACTACTTGGAGGATTCCCATACTTGGTACAAACCCTGAAGAAGATACTGATGTAAATGGAAATGCCTCAAAGATTTGGGTTATTATGCTTGCATAATTACTGGATATACATTGAATGGGATTAGATATCAGTGCGGCTCCTTGGAGTGAAAATGGAAAAACTATATTTGGAGATTAAGAAAATTCAATTTGGATAGACCACTTGGGTAGACTGAATCTGAAGAAGCAGTGGAAATATTCATGGATCATCTTATTATAAAGATAATTGTAAATGTTATGAGTACTTTTCAATATAATCGAAATTATGTAATGATGAATAACAGATAAATCATTGAATTCGTGAAAAGTTTCATTTCTTCATTTCTTGAAAGACGTTAATAATTTATATATGGTGTTTAATTTAGCATTCAATGTTTAATAATTTTATTTTCTAAAGGTTTCAAACTATAAGGTGAACATATCACTGTAACAACTGATTCAATCGTTCAAATTCTTTATTTTGGATATATTCACCTCAAGGTCTCACAGCAATGATCTAACACTGATGGTGTTCCTATCGGAGAGGAAGAATTCATGTTAATTATTTTCATCAGAAATCTTCCGCTTACAATACCTTACATATTTTAGCTCCATGTTTTTATATTTTGTAACATTTTTATTTTTATGAAATTTGAAACGTTATAAAATGTTTAAAATATTGATTCTGAATAATTTCAGGAAGACTATATTCAATGAAATAATTCGACAAATATCTTTTTGTTGAAGAATACCCTCCAAATTTCCACAACTGTACAGAAAATAAAAAGTAATCGAAAATTTGGGCATTCAGATCCAATATTGCAACAAAAAATTCTTCTTCCGCATATTAGATAATATTCATTATTTATTTGAAGCATATTATTAAATTTGAGGAAAGTAATATTATGTTATTTTATATGCTTCACGTATTATCCCGGTAAGAAATTTTTATGATTTAATTTTCAAATAAAATTATTGATGAATGTCATAATACCTTTCAATTATTTTCATGGAATATGCCAGCTCCTAATTATTTCCAACCAATATTTCCATTTCAGAGTTACTCAAGCTTGAACGCATTCTATAGATCAACGGAATTTCAGTTTCAATTTCATCACAACGTTATTGCGCAATATTTTGTCGAATATCAGAAAAAATATCAAGAAGATGCGGTAAAATTCGAACATTTTCAATTTACGTCTAGTATTGGTTGAATATTTATATTCATGGAAAAGAGTTTGAAATAAACATTTTTTTTAGACCTTCATTATAACTGATTGGGTCCGTTCAAGTATTACATAAACACTATGGGGGGACGGGGGTCTCTGCTTTGCTCATTTTGGATGACATGGGGGGTAGGGGGGTCTAGATGATGATTACGTCATCAGTAGTTATTTACTTTTTTACACATATGGCTGGGCTCAACTTGTCTTCGCTTGAAAACTAAGCACATTTTCTGGGATTCCCTCAAATAATTTATACGTTTTAATTACCGCGAGTAAAAAGTGAACACGACAGTAAACTTAGACCTGTAAGGGTCGCTGGTCGTCGTGCTAATGAACTGATGTGCTTTTTCAAAATTTAGAGCACGATGATGTTGAATGACTCCATGAAATGAGGTAGACATTCCAACATTGGATGAAACTGAGCAGAAAACATCCAATGTCATCGAAAACATAGAATCATGGTATCATAGTCTGAGGACTGTTAATTAGAATAAATATGTGTTAAAAAATTTCAACTTTGTTTGCTTACTTTTGATTACAAGGGAGATGGGGGGGTAAATAATTGTAATAAATCTGCTTACGTAATACTTGAATGGCCCCTTGTACAAAAGAAACACATTTGAAATTTCAATGCTATATAATTTCTAATTATAATATTTTTTTAAATAAGCATGGTAGAAATAGAGTGTCTTGGTCTAAATGATAGTAAATTATCATACAGGTGGACCAATTATTCGAAAAGATATATTTTTTAGTGAAAAATTAGCATATCTTGAAATATAAAAATATAATCCATAATGGTGCCTAAGTGCTCACAACATTAAAGTACAACAAATTTGGAAAATTGATAGTATCATGGCGGGGAACACAAAGTTTCGAAAAATTGATGTGTTGAATGAGAAATTGGTGATTCAATAGGAATTACACATACTCTTATTCTTCATGTAGGTGCTACCATTGAAATAAACAAAATTGAGTGATACAGCAATTCCCATTTGAAAAAAATTATCGTTTGATTGAAAAACTTTGCTAAACTCCAGAAAAGTATTCAAAACACTCGACAAGTGTTTACTAATATATTATTAAGTGGAAGTTTATCAAAATATTCCACTTATTGTAGTGCAAGAAATTAATTTACATTGTTTGCTGTGGTATCAGTCAAGTGTTTGAAGTTAATTTCACAAAATATTTCTCTAGATATAATATTATAAGTATAAACGAAATCATTTTTCGATCGAAATTGTAAAATTTTCAATTGGGACATGAAATTCAATAGCAAAATCTAGAAAAAAAGTGGACGTTTCATAGTAGTTTCTTCGTCTTGGCGTGGTTCATATCAAAGTTCGAGAGCTCATAAATCGGCAAGTTCCTGAGTTGCCATATTTCATAAAGTCGTATTTTCTACTGTTGAATATCATCATTATTGTCCAATAATGAATTCTCTCAAAAATTATTTTCCAAGTACCACTCGACAGATTCTACTGTATGGGTTCTCGAATATAGAAAAAATCTGAAACCTTCAAATTTGAATTTATAAAATCCTTTCAGAAGTTTATCTTGTTACTTGAATTAAGACACAGGTATGGAATAGTTTATTTGTTGACATTTCTTCCTACACCCCAGAAAAATTTGTCACTGGGTAAATTCGATGTTTCGCCTATTGCATTAAAATGATAGTTCAAGATTATTGAAGTTCTTCCTGTGGGTGATATAAATCCTCTGAATACCAAACGAATATTGTACAATTGATATTCAGAACGACAGTGTGATTTCACTTATATTTGCGAAACGAATATCAATACATCTAGGTATATCAATTTCTCGCCAACAATTACATGGCATGAAATATTTCTTCAATTCTTATAAATATTTAGCTCAATATTTTGTTATCAGTTATTGTGCTGCATTCTTAGCTGAAAAATTTTGATGATAGTTTTACTTTCCGTAGTTAGGTATCCAGGTTTTGAAATATTTCAGTTTCACACGAAATACAAATTCGATTTTCAATAATGTGTAGGTTTTTTCCTGTTGTCATCGAAGGATTGAAATTCGGGATTCGGGAGTCGATTAAAATAAATTAACCAATTTTCCTCTTCCCTCATCCACAAATGACCTATCAGAAAATATGATTTCAGTGAAAAAATACATGGTTTTAGTGTTGGATGCACTATGCCTCACTCACGATACCCATTTTTGTTACAAAACAAAGTGAAATATTAAATGATACCTTCAATGAAAAGGACAATATAAAGGGAAAGTCTGACAAGACTTTATATACAATATATGTATATTCATAGAACATGTATATTCATATTGTGATAATATAATATATTATATTATTTTCACTACGATTATTCCCCATTAGGCGAGCAATTAAACTTCTTCTTTTTCTTTGGCCTCGCCTTATACGGGGTCAGCTTTCTTGATCTGGAGGCGCCATTCCTTCCGATGGTTAGCATCGTCATCGGATAGCCCCAACCTCTTCATGTTCCTCTGGACATTCGTTATCCAAGAAGTTGGTGGTCTACCTCTCCCATTCTTTTGTGTGGCAATGGAAAGGCACTTTTTTATTATATCCACATTGTATAATGTTAATCGCTTAATGACATCGCTTAACATGACCATACCATGAGATTGTTGTTTATTTAAAACTACCCCGGATGAATTCATTTCTTATTTTGTCTCTCATTGTAACTCCTCCTACCCAGGAGAGCAATCAAACTTGAATTCTAAATTTTTAGAAGAATGCTCTTTCTTCCGATCATTATTTTATTAAAGGTTGGGAGATGATTTGTGCTCAAATTTCACATGAGGGATTTTATAGAATTTGTAGACTTCGCCATATTTTGTGATAAGAAGGGATTTATATTTTGTTTGTCTCTCAATGTATTTGGTGTTTTCATGAAAGATTTGTTTTCCGGTTTTCTGCACTTCATGTAGATTTTCTACGGCGATGATCGCTTCAGTTCCGTTGTCTGTAATAATAGCAATATCGTCTGCGAAAGCAAGACATTTAACATTTATTCGATTTCCTTTTTTGATGCCTATTTGTTGGCCCTCTGAGTGTTTTTCGTTCTTGTTTTTCTATTGTGAGATTTCCCACAGAAGGTTGAAGGCCTTTAGTAGCTTCACAATTCTTTGTTTGTTAGTAATTAGATTGAAACCTGAGGACTGTATAATTTTTCCAAGGTACTTAAAGTGATTGACTTGTAGAATTTCGCCATGTTTTGTGATAAGAAGGGATTTATGTTCTGTTTGTCTTTCCATGTATTTGGTGTTTTCATGAGAGATTTGTCTTCCGGTTTTCTGCGCTTCATGTAGATTTTCTACGGCGAGGATCGCTTCAGTTCTGTTGTCTGTAATAATAGCAATATCGTCTGCGAAAGCAAGACATTTGACATTTATTCGATTTCCTTCTTTGATGCCTATTTGTTGGCCCTTTATATGAGGTCTCCATTCCATAATGATTTCTTCTAAGAAAATGTTGAAAAGAATTGGTGAAAGTTTGTCCCCTTCCGCACACCGATTTTGATTTCAAAGGGATCTGATAATTTATCCATGCATTTCACTTTAGAAGTTGTACCTGTAAGTGCCTGTTCTAAATTTTTTCGGATCTCATGATGGATCCCGAATTAATTCATGATTTTAAAAAAGCTTTTGCGGTTTACCCAATAATATGCTATCTTGAAATCAATGAATGTAATCACTGTACCTATAATATTAAGTATGTTATATTTGATTCTATTTACAATAAAATTTCATTTTTTTTTAACACTGAACACTGAGCACAGGTGTTTCGTGTTAGTTCATGAATATAATTAAGTTTACGTACATAATCATTTGAGATGTATTTAAATTTCATTTTGAAACTGCAGAAAAATATAATGAATATATTTTAGCAAGATATATTGAAAATAAAAAATTTTTCTGATCAATGGATTATTCCCTAGTTCAAATCCAACAAAGTTAGCTACGGTGATGATATTTTATTTTCGACACGTACATTATGTTATGTTGTTTAATCTAAAATAAATCTACGAAATTACTTCCTCTATCTTAAATTCAAATATTCAATTTTTCCGTCCTTCAATGTGAAAATTTTGTTAAAAAAAGAAGTTTTGTAAAAGTGTCTCTCATTGCATCAGATATATCAATTACTTACAAAAATTATTTCATCAACTTAAAATAACTTTTGAGCGAATAACTCATTAGCAAGAGTTGATATAATATATTTTAATGTGTTAGCACTTCAAGATATAATGTCGAGTAAATTGATTAATTTTCCTGGTAATATATCCAGGATATTGTATAATTTTGTAATTTTTAAATAACAATATACATTTTTCATTCGATGTTTAGAGTATTTATTATTCATTGATACGTTGTAACAATCGTTTAATATCATTGATTTGTGTATATGTATTTTTTTCATATGCAAGTATTCTATAATATGTATTTCATTAGTTTATCTATATTCGGCGTAGACTGTAAAATGTTAAATGCTGATGTGAATCTCCTTTTGTGAGCCTCTTCTACTTCTAGTAGTACATCATGAATACCTCTTCTTTCTTATTCTTGTTTCGATTGCATAGTTGCCGAATCTCCTAATTTTTTATGCGAATAATAGAATATAGAACTAGTCCATAACTTCCTATTTAAATATCCAGCTATTGAGCCACTCGAAACCAATGATGTTTCATAGTTCATAAATTGAACTATTTTTTAATATTTCGGGTGTGGATTAAATGAAGCCATATTCAGATTTCATATTCTGAGGAACTAAATAATCAAATGATGAATTTTATATTAACGATACTATACTGTTATGAGAATAAAGTAGAAATGAATTTAATGAAACTATATAGTAAAATTTTCATAAAAAATATTGAGATAATGTCGATTGACACTAGCTAAACACTTGTAGGCATCGTTAAAAAGGACATTTGAAAATTTCACGATACTTGGCTGCAATTTTCAGTATTAAATTATTTTCTCAACATATGTTTCGGGTTGCTATACCATTGTTAAAAGGTGTATGCATTCTTACCAATGGCTTAGCATCTTTGAACATATCTCGAGTTAATTGCATAATTTTTGTGGAATATACTCAAGTACCCACTATTATTCTAGTAGCTTACTATTTTTCTAATACTTAGTCTACTTCATGGAATTTTTGACCTATAAAGTCGTGTTCCTGTTTTCTTTGTGGAGAAGATTATCGAATAATCCGTGATGTATGTTTATCGGTCAGAAGATAGAAATTAACGCATCACTGGCTAGAAGAAAACATTTCTTTATATCTCTTTTATATATTGCAAAATAATTATTATTATTTACAATAATAATAATAATTTTTTATTCTCAACAATTCCTAATTACAGAAAATAATAACAATGTTGAATACATAACTAAATAATTGAAAAAAAGGTTTAACAAGCAGCTCACTCTAATATAAAAAAAAATAGTAACTTATAACTACATTATAGCATTCAATGAAATATTACAAATAACTCAATCTAAATCAATTAATTTTAGTCAATTTTTTTGTTCACATAACTTCTGATAATAAATTCTATGGAGTCAAAGTGAATGTCACAACAATTGATTGTATTAGGGAGTTGGTCCTCGGAGTCTCTAGCTGGAATAATTCTGTATTACGAGAATTTTGCCTGGGAACACGAAGTTTCAAAGCGGACAAGATGGGAGGACAATCAATACTATTGTGCAGTGATTTGTACAAAAATTTGAGTGATAAAGTTTCTCTCCTGCTCTGCAATGAAATTAAACTAAATCTACTCAATAATTCGTTATGATTGACTCCTCTCTGTGAATAAACTTTATCCTCCCTCCAAACTAAGAATTTCAAGAACCTTATCTTAATAGCCACAAGATGGCATTGATGGCAAGTGTAATTGGGATGCCAGATCGTGCTGCTATACTCCAACTTGCTACGGATTAGGGTATCAAATAGTCCTATGAATGTTGAGGAATTATTAAAATATTTACCATTACGTATAACGAATCCATATATTTTCGCAGCAGATGAAATAATTTGGATGATGTGTGGGACAAGGGAAAGCTTCTTGTCGAAGACTACACGAAGATCTCTCGCCTTATCAGAAGGAGGGATAACCTGACCACCGATGCTATAATCACAGTTAATTCGATCTCTTTTCCTTGTGAAAGGAACAACATCACACTTTGATACATTAAAACTCAAACAATTGGTCTCACACCAACTAGCAACATGGTCCAGCGCGAGCTGAAGTTGAACATAGTTGTCCTGTGATCTAACTTCATGATATAGTTTCAAATCGTCTGCGAACATCAAATGTGGAGAGTGAATATTATCCATCAGATCAGTTACGAACAGAATAAATAACAGTGGTCCAAGATTAGACCCTTGAGGTATTCCAGAGGTAGGTATGAACTCAGACGACTGTATACCCTTCATCTGTACGAATTGACGTCGGTCAACCAGGTAGAATGAAACAGGTTGGTGAGGCTATCAGAGAATCCAAATTTGTTGCGTAATTTCTGTACCAGGAGCGCATGAGCAACTTTATCAAATGCTTTCTGAAAATCTGTGTAGATAATAATAATATATATTTATTTATATAGCTAAAGCTATTACCGGTGGAGTCTAGTACTTCAAAAACGTACTGTGAAAACAGCATAAGATTGCTTGAACAAGATCTCATTGACATGAATCCATGTTGCATGAGTCAATTATATGACAGCTATGCTTTTATAAATTTTCCAGAAGTAAAAGTAATTATCCAAATAGCAATCGTAAAGTAAGTTATTGATTCGAAAAATATTATGATGAACCTCATCTGGTATTTAGGCTAGACATTTTTTGTCGAAAATAATCGTAAAATTAAGCTTCAAACTGTGATTAAGTGTTTGCAGATTTCTTGGTGAAACATCGTTTAATATATTGAATAAAAACTTGGTTTAGTTTTTCGAAATTATATTATTTCTTGACAATTGTATCAGAATGTTGCCTAGTTTTCGAAAGTTAAATTGGTTATCCGTTCTCTATGCTGACATTTTAATATTTTGCATCGTTACTTCCATCCCTATTTTCCCTCCCATCATGTGTTTGTAGCAAGTAACGATGTGAATAATATAGAAATTTTAGTTTGGAGAACAAGTGCTAAATTCTAATCTTGAAAATAAGGTGATAGCCTGAAACAATTGTCAATAAACGATATAATTTTTAGTTTTTATTCAATATTTTAAACTTTAGATTATGGGTTTCCTTTCTGCGGTTGTGAAGTCAAACTAAAGGGGCGTGATACTAGTATTAAACACAACCCCTAAATTTATCTATTTAATACATTGAATGAAAAACACTAGTCTCACTTTCACAAAATTATATTAATTACTTGAAAATTGTTTGTAGTGTTACCTCGTTTTCAAAAGTTGGATTCTTCCCCTCCAACTCTTGAAAATGAGGTAACATCCAGAGGCAATTGTCAAATATCAATATAATTTCTTGAAACTTAGGCAAGTCTTTTTTATTCAATATATTGAACAATGTATAAGTATTTTGTGTTGTAGATGAAATTATTCAAGTCAATGCATCGAAAAGTTCATTTCTATAAGTTGTATATATTAGATACACTAATAGGTAATCAATATCTGTAATATATGCTTCTCTATTATGGGACAGTTTTAAACAGTCTGTTGAGTGAGCCCTTGTATGTAAAATAAAAAAAATAAAATAATCAATATCATCTATCTATTTCGTAACACATTAAATGCCACATATATACGAAAAAATCAGCGACAAGTTCTATATTGCATTCTGTTATTACATTTCTTCCAACTAATGTTAATTTGAGTCCTAAAAACAACATCGTTTCAATATCATTCATACAAGGTCGACTTGTCCTCCTGAAAACTTTGTTAACTTCTCATCCCAGTGAGTATGTTAGAAATTCATTCCAGCATCGAGCAGTAGTTATTCAAGATTAGGAAAATAAACGCCAGTTTATAAACGTTTTTGAATTTTGTAAATTATTGTGACACAAACGGTTTAGGTTTGGAAAGCCCTGCTATATATTGACTAAATTTATTTGAACATAGTCAAACTAGTTTAGTGTTTGATTATATCTAAATTAATTTGTTCAGAAAAAAAAATATTTGAAATCACACTGGAAGGCACATTCAAGCATACAAAAGTACTTATGCCATAAATTTAAAAATTTCTCAGAAATTCCAGAAACTCACTATAATTTCACTGGAAATATTTGCTTAATATTTTATCTATCCAAATCAATAATACTGATTTTCACGTTGAATATAAACCAGACTACGAATCCGTTTTGCTATCTATATTTCATATTTTACTGGAATATCACATAGAATATTTATTACTGATATTTTTCGAAAAGTCTTACTTATTTTCTCAAGGAATAGAAAATATTAGAAATGATGAAAAAGAGAAAAGTTTTAAACCTCACTCAAATCGTTATTTATAACTCAATGAAAATATTGAGAAACTGCAAATTAAAAATTAAAAAATTTCATCAAAATCTTTACAATCTTATTGATTAATTAAGATTAATCTATGTAGACTCTTAATCTATTAGATTAAGATTATAATAATATTATATTGTGCTAATTCATATGCATTCATCTGTATAATTTAATTTGGTCCATTGTATTCTCTCATGCTGTAGTTTTAAAATTTTCTGCCGTACTCACATATAGGAAACTCTGGTATTGGAGGCGTTTATTTACTGAGATTGAATTCTCCCTTCCGCCTTGGTGAAAAATGATTAGATATGAATTTAAATCCAACATTTGGCTAAATGTTTCACGAAGGGACATTCATGAAACATACGACCAATTGTTTTATTTGAATTAATATAAAGCTATTATTTCTGCTATTATGATGTGGCTTCATTTTTTTGAATATACTTTATATTCTTCAGATCATTCAATCAATTAATTCTTTCATCCCATTTGAAACATTGTTTAATATTTTATATAAAAACAATTGGCTTGGTTTCACAAAATTTGAAATAGATACTTGACAATTGATTCGGGGTGTTACACCATTTTCAAAAGTTAAACCTTTCAACTTTTTAATTATATCTTCTAAATTTAAGTTTTAATTTTTGAAAATGGGGTAATGATTGTTATGGGGTAAACAATTGTCAAGTATTTATTATACATTTTGTGAAACCACGCCAAATGTTTTTATTTTATATATTATTTTAGTATATTTGACACATAACCTATAAATTCGTTAATCACTTTATCGAGGAAAATCATAACTTTAATGATAATTTCATATTTCATAAAGAAAAGGAATGAGTTTTCAATTCATTAGAATAACTTGAATTAAATCGTTGGAAGAATTCAAATAAATTTTCGAATTAAACACATTAACATAATTCATTTATCTCATAAAGTAATCCTCAACGAGTAACTTTTTATTTGTGTGAAAACTAACTCGATGTTGAGATTACCTAAAAGAAGAAAACTAGGTTCTATGCACCGGCTCAGAAAAAGAAATAATGATGACTTTGTTGTTTAGATAATTTTGGTCGCTTTATATTTAATCGCTCTTTCATTACATAAAATGATCAATTCCTGATTTAATATATTATTTAATATAATTATTAGTCAGGAATTTATAAAAAAATATAGGCAGAATTTAGACTATTATGTCTCATTATTATGACTGAGGTTATTCATTTGAGTAATAAAATTTTCACCAAGGAAAATAAATTATCTAACACTTTTAAATCGAAGTAAAATTTTAATGAGATTTGCTTTCCACTATTTTTAAGATTAAATTGTTTGGTTTATCACTCGGTTTGTACCTGCATATCACAACAAATAATGTTAATTGAATCGATGTCCTAATAGAAACACAATTCTGTTGGTTTTTAACATATATAGGCACTTTCTCCGGATTTTACGTTTGTCATTCTGAACATTCCGATGGGTGCTTAATCTACATAACTCAATATTTTATCATGTATAGAAAGTGATGCTGAAACTTTGTAATTAAAGTTTCATTTGTAGTCATAACCTCACCACGATGCGTACACACTGATTTAACATATTTACATATAGTAAATCATTCATTACCCAAATTTATTTAACAATATCCCTCGGAATTAATTCGAAATATGCTGTATTCAATGATTGAATATTCATTTCGAAATTCATATGAATCTTATCATCGTCAGTTATTTAGATGTAATCATTTTAGGACACCAAAAGTCTCTCTAATATTGAATAACATGACAATTTCTCTAAATATTAGTGTTTTATGTGGACATTCCTATGTCAAGCAGATTTCATTTAAGTGCTACAAAAAGTGTCTAGAGAGCAGAATTTCAACTTGCAGGGGTCTGTGAAGCAAACAGAAATTAGAAGTCGAAAGCATTTCAAGAGTGATTAATCTTTGCTTTTGGAAATATTTCAAACTAGAGTACCTGGCGAGATCTGTTATTTTTTTCGTGAATATTTTCGAAAATTCTGAAAGGCGTATTCTATTATTTGTTCACACTATTCATTTTTTCACTAGTCATACCCTGTGGAGACTAGAGAGACACCCATGGACTGAGGAAATATAACACTTCCAGTAGGTTTTTTCAAATAAGTGGTATTATCAATATTATTGTGGTATAATTACATTTTGTAAAATGCTTTTATTTGTAGATTGCCCTGATGATGAATTGAATAAATTCGAAAGCTTGGCTTCATAAGAAAGAGTTTATACTTATGGCTCATAAGGTCTAAAAAACCCTAATATTGAATTTATATATATATATATATATATATATATATATATATATATATATATATGTATATATATTACTATTATCATTATATTATTAACGATTGTTTCCCATGAGGAAAGCGATTGAACTTGAATTCGAAATTCTTAGGACTT
>JARQZJ010000099.1:0-275000 GCA_030704895.1 Henosepilachna vigintioctopunctata
GTCGTCTATATACTAGTGACCTGAGAATCACCGATAAGCTCATTACTAATGAGCAAAGAAAATGTGAAAAAACCTTATTAACGATTACAAATAATTTTTTGTGAAATATAGTGTACAGGAATAGGTATTCCGCATATGATTCAGTAAGTTTCAAGCTTACTGTATTGACTGTATTGCATTTTCCTGAAACTGATATCATCAGAGAAAAGAAATTCGTTGCAGCTGGTGGGATTGTAAGCATACCTACAAGAGCAAGATTAGTCTCTCACGCGGTTCCTTCAATTTTTCCAAATTTACCACATTATTTGTTAAAAATATGCCCTTACCTGAAAAGGCCTTACAGAGGAAAGGCGGATAAATTATTTAGCTGGCAATGTTAATTTGAATAAAATTTTTGCAAAATCAGATTTAATTGTCAATTTTCAAGATTTAATTCTTCATTACTCCAGTAAAATAAATATTCCAGATTGGTGGAATATTAAAATGGGTACAGTTAACAACAAAATTAATTTTTATCTTCTCAATTTGAATGAAGAAATTATTACCATAAGTAACCAAATTACAGTGAATGAAGACATGTTAGTAACAGTATTTTTGAACGAAAAAAAAAGTTGTACAGTGATTTAAGATACAAAGATGTTCCAGACAGTGTGGATCAATCTTTCACGTATTTAATCGAGAAAAGTTTATGTTATTTAAATAAGGCATCGATTAAAATTAGTTGTGATATGGTTGAAGATTTTTCAGAAAAAAGGCAACTTGTTTAAATAACCCTCGAATTTCAATTGATATAATAAAATTATTACTTCCAAAAAAGAAAGAATACTCGTCTGATACAATAATTATGTCTTTAATGTTATACGCTCTTTCTCCCTGTGCTTATGATTTAATGCGAAATTACTTCAATGTTCCGACAAAAAAATATCTTCAATATTTGTCTGCAAATCTTAATGTTGCCCCAAGTGCTTCAGCTCGCGACAAAAATACAAATAAATATTTACATTTTGTCTCTGACTCTTTAAAACCTCATGAAAAAGTTGTTGTTTTATTAACAAATGATGTATACATTAATCAAATACTAAATTATACAGGAAAAAGTTTCATTGGTGTCGCTTGTAATGACCATTCGTTAGCCACAACATTTTTGGGGTCAATAATTTCTTCAGCTTTTGGTAATTTCTCAGAAGTGGTAAAATTATTACCCGTTCATGATATAAAAGGTTCAGAAATGACACTAGATTTTTTGAGCGTTAGCTCATTTTCTTGAAAATGAGCTAACGCTCGAAACACGTTGACTATTCATATTGTTAAATAAATCGTGAAACATTAAGCCAAGAGTTTAATTTAATTTAATATTAAAATATATATCCGGTTATGTCTCACACAAAATATCCCAAAAAGCACAATGTAACATCTGCATCTCGCTTGTAACAGAAAGTATAGAAAATCTGACTGATAATGAATATTTTAATTATTGCAACGGGGAGGACTAAATATACCTTTAAGACTTATTTAAAAATGTCTTATTTAACATGTGTGACATACACCAGAAAGCAATTTTGTGCAATATCACTATTTTAAACGTGTCATTGGATGAGTCCTAAGATTTTTATTGTTGCTGATTATGTGGTAATGATAATAAAAATATTCTGAACATGCTGTATTCCATTTTTTCTGATATATTATTGAATAACTACACAAAAAAAATGAAGCCAAACACGAGAAAACTTAATCACAACATAAGCGAAGAAAGCTCAATACTTTCCTAAAGTAGTTTGTTGGTTGAGCTAATCAGAAATATAATATTTATTTATACTTAGGTAAACAATTTAATTTGAGTAATTCCTACAGCGTTTCTTTCAAGTAATCAAGTCTATTTTTTTCTCTCAAATAATTCAATAAATTTGGTTAGGCAACTTTTCATGTAAATAAATCCCACTGACTACTAGAAGTATTTTTTACGCAGTGGGGCTTTATCGAAAACATCGTTGCTTTCTTGCAATAAAAAATGTTTCAAATTTTTCTGTTACAGAAATATGTGCTCACAACACCCAATACAATATTCTATATGTTATAAATACGAATAATATTTCTTATTCGTTCGCTATATACAAAAATAGTGTTTGAAACTTTGGGAACAACCGACTAGGAGAGTCACTAACTGACTAACTCAATTTTGGCAATACCGCCGGAAAACGCTCTTCGCGGCCTGTTCAAAGTCGGCCGTGCTACCGCCCTGGAGAAAATATTCAAGACTCGAAAACAGTTTTTAGATTCACGAAATTAGTTTTCGATCAGAAGTTACAGCAAAGAAACCGAAGACTTGTTTCAATTAATGGACTACGCCACAGTCTTCAATAACAGAGGGGAACAATTTGTAACATAATTTCTGTTGACTTCAATTTTTACGCTGTTTTAGAGGTAAATTGACATATCGATTCCAAAACTTCAATCAGTTTTTTCTATGAGGTCACGTTTTTTTCTACAGTTGTTGCGCATACTATTACGCTTCGCGGAACTGAACGCGAATTACAGAAAGCCCTACTGCACTCCTGTCGGCGGAACTTTTTTCTGTAACGACTGGAGGGGATAATGACGAGGCGCAATAGGTTTAGATTCGTATTGTCTAGACTAGAGTCTAGACTAATTTGGTCAGTTACGCATGAGACAACTGAAGGGGACTGATTTAAGTGTATTATTTCGGCATTTCCTATCTTGGCACATGAGAAGATAAAGGTTGGCGTCTTTGATGGGGCACAGGTTCGGGAACGTATTGAAGATGAACGTTTCATTGAAACAATGACCGAAAAGAATACTTTGTTGGCATTCAAAAGTATTGTCAAGGACTTTCTTGGAAACACACGAGCCCAGAATTACGTCGAAATTGTTCTGCAAACTCTTAGAAAGCTTGGCTGTAATATGAGTATCAAACTGCATTTCTTATATAGCCATCTTGTTAACTTTCCAGAGAATGTAGGCGCTGTTAGTGATGAACAGGGTGAACGATTCCACGAAGATTTGAAGGTCATGGAGGCAAGGTATCAAAGGTAGATGGGATGTCCGTATGATGGCTGACTACTGTTGGAGCATCAAGCGAGAATGTCCATAGATTGAACATTCTAGGAAAAGATATAAGCGAAAATCTTTACCCTAATATCTTTTTTTTATTTTTTGTATAAACACAATTTAACTTTTAATATTATAATATGAATCAAATATTTCAATATAATTGGTTAGTACCCACTTTATTGTCCCCTCTATGCCCATTTTGTATGACTTTTGGGGTAAAGAGAGGGTATCCTAGTTTAAAAACTTCACGCGATAGAGAAAAATTCCCAAATACGAACAATTTAGGCCTGAAAAAATGGCAGGATTCACATTTTAATTTATTTACATTCTTCATTATTATTAATATAATGAAATTTAATGTTATCATTTAAATTTATATTGAATATTTCGAATGAATACTCCGAATTAATGTTATTCTTAAAAATAAATAGTTTCAGGAGCTGAGGAAGCTAATATCAATTAGAATCAGAATGTTATTTATTACTAATTATTTTCAAATTGAGAAAACATAGACATGAATCATCTCAAAAAAATTGTTCAAAATACGGGATGACCCATGCATGCTTCAATTCAAAAAAATTTCACGAAAACAAACTTTACAAAAAAATATTCATCAGTCTCAATTTTGAGTCAACTACCTATATTTGGTTTAGAGGACGTTGAAACAACATGGACATGGACAACATGGAAAAAAAAATAGGGCCGCAATCGACATTTGACAGATGGAATGTATTTGTAGCCACAAAAATATGTGTTAATATACTGGGTGTCTCATGTGAAGTCTTAATTTTCATTATAATTCATAGTTTTTACTAAGACCGGAAGTTCAAACTCAAAATTACGCTTGATACTACCTTACGAAACTCAATACTATCAAAAAATTTTGACGCATTATAGATATATATATATATATATATATATATATATATATATATATATATATATATATATATATATATATATATATATATAACATTAATGAAAAGGAGTATTGCCTGGTAATTTAAATATAATTGTTGTGGGTTATAGGCAAAAATAAGAGGCCACTATGAATAGATTTTATCCAATTTGTCTGCCTGGTCTATATTTCGACTGTGTTTACAGTCTTCATCAGGACTCTGAAGAAGATGTTTATACAATTCCACTGATAAAAATTATGATTTACAACTTACGGCTAACTAGGTATAAAAGGTATGGCCAAAAACCATCAAACAGGAATGTCTCTTTTTAAAAATTAAGCTGAATTAAATTATAGATGTAAAAAATATTCTTATGTACTAACTAAAAACAATGATAGGTGAATATTAGAATAGAAATGACAGGAGCGCAGAGAAGACATTGACACTGAAAACCGAACACAGAGGCGAGAGAGTAAAATCACCGTAGTGACAAATGTCATATTGCACACGTAACACATAAAAGTCTATTAAAGTTATGAGATGTCTGCGAAGTTGCGAAGGTTGCCTGAAATGATTGGAGAGTAAATAACTGTAAATGCAACTAAGTTTGGAAACGTCCGTCTTCTTATTAATACTGTTGGAATTATTATTAATGTGGACCATTTCCAAAAAAATCCTTTTCTGGAAACTACCAGCTACATCCAGTATTCCTACATTGTCGAAGTCAAAACGATGTCCCTGTTGTGAGGAATGTAGTGCTAAGGCGCATCTGTCAGGGCGAAGTCTAACATCGCTCTTATGAAGAGTTATTCTTCTTTTAATGGTCTGAGACGTTTGACCTATATATACTCCTTCACAATCTAAGCAAGGAACACTGTAAATGCAGTCTGATGTACCTCCATCTCTAACATCTTCAAATCAGAAGAGTTATACCAGTGCGTATTACCATCGATGACCTACGCCAGAGAAACTTAGACCCTGAAATCTGCTCACATCCAGAAGCTTCGAACAACCCAGCGGAGTATAGAAAGATACATGATGGGCCTAACCATACGAGATAGAATACGCTGTAGCTGGATGAGAGGCCAAAAAAAGGTGAAGAATGTCGAGGAGTATGTAAAAAGGTCAATGGGAAATCAAGAAAGACAAGGAAATGGGCAGGACATCTAACCCGAACAAAAGATGAGCGTTTTTTAGCTGTGGTTGGTGATTGGGAGCCCAGAGACAGGGTAAGACCAAGAAAGACCAAAGAGAGGGACTACCCATGGGAATCTTGGCAAAGACAGGGAGAGGCCTTTGTTCTGCATCGGACGGACAGAGGTTGTTGATGATGATGATGATGATATATATATATATATATATATATATATATATATATATATATATATATATATATATATATATATATATTGTAAAAATTCGAATCTTGGGTTTTTTGGTTCAATTGAAACAAAATGATATTAGTTTATTTCCAAATTATTATTTACAAACATAGTTTGTCACCTGACATGAGCTTTTGTTCCGAAGTATTTATATTGTGCGAGCATTGCGAGCATATGACATATATACCAGTTTGATAAAGGTTAAAATAATAACCGAAACGTAATTTTGAAATAAACTAATATCATTTTGTTTCAATTGAACCAAAAAACCCAAGATTCGAATTTATACAATATAAATAAAATGGTTCACGAATCAGATAGATTGTCAAAAAAAAAATATATATATATATATATATATATATATATATATATATATATATATATATATATATATATATATATATATATATATATATATATATATATATATATATATATAGTAAATACTGAGACTCTTAATCGAAATATCGAAATATTTCAAATAAAACTCTCAGGGAGATGTCTACACAAATGTTGAAAACGAGAACGAACCCATCACTTTCGAGAGTGAATATTAAGAGCGTTTCGAAAAGTTCATCGATCTTGTTGAATGATAATAGGATGCAATTGTTTCATCATTATTATGAATAATCAGTCCATATTTAATAAATCAATCAAGAATCGATGACTTTCAAAACGAACATAGGTCCTATACAAAATTGAGGACAATTTTACAAAGTGAAACATTCACGTAGGTTTCCTCTATCAGAGAACAAACGTATAAACTCTCCCTGGCGTTCAAGATTCCTACTCATGACAACAAAAGTGAGAGTGGAAAGCTTTGTAGATATTTCATTCGTGTAGACAGCTCCCTGAGAGTTTTAATTGAAATATTTGATATTATATATATATATATATATATATATATATATATATATATATATATATATATATATATATATATATATATATATATATATATATATATATATATATATATATATATATATATATATATATATATATATATATATATATATATATATATGTGTGTGTGTGTGTGTGTTTGTGTTACTATTGATGAAAATTTGAAAATTTGAAAATTTACACAGTATTCCAAAAAAGGTAAAACTACTCACCTCCATGTTTCTCAATTTTTTGAACCCAGTTCGGCATTTCTTCATCTAAATACTCGTCTACTTCAACAACGACGAAAACACATCCCAAGAAGTACAAGTCTGAAGGCACTAATAAAAAAATTAATTAATGATTCGCTTCACCAAGTAGACAATTTTAAGGAACTGATATTGATTAACGAATTTGTATATATATATATATATATATATATATATATATATATATATATATATATATATATATATATATATATATATATATATATATATATATATATATATATATATATATATATATATATATATATATATATATATATATATATATATATATATATATATATATATATATATATTAAAATAAATTAAACTCTTGGCTTAATGTTTCACGATTTATTTAACAATATGTATAGTCAACATGTTTCGAGCGTTAGCTCATTTTCAAGACTGTTAAACATTAACAAAGTCAAAGTCAAAACATTAAGCCAAGAGTTTAATTTATTTTAATATTCAATTATGTTTCACCAAGAGTTAAGCGAGAATTCAATCTCATATATATATATATATATATATATATATATATATATATATATATATATATATATATATATATATACATATATATAGTTCAAAGATTCACAGGTAATTCAATACTAGTAAATACTGAGACTCTTAATCGAAATATCGAAATATTTCAAATAAAACTCTCAGGGAGCTGTCTACACTACTGTCTCGTTGACAACATTTGTGTAGACAGCTCCCTGAGAGTTTTATTTGAAATATTTCGATTAAGAGTCTCAGTATTTATATATATATATATATATATATATATATATATATATATATATATATATATATATATATATATATATATATATATATATATATATATATATATATAT
Source organism: Henosepilachna vigintioctopunctata (assembly GCA_030704895.1). Taxonomy (NCBI): domain Eukaryota; kingdom Metazoa; phylum Arthropoda; class Insecta; order Coleoptera; family Coccinellidae; genus Henosepilachna; species Henosepilachna vigintioctopunctata. Next base: position 7,368 of record JARQZJ010000099.1, read on the forward strand.
ATATATATATATATATATATATATATATATATATATATATATATATATATATATATATATATATATATATATATATATATATATATATATATATATATATATATATTCTTGAAATTGGTTTATTTTTTATTAGATTAAAAATTAGTTTTGACAAAGTTGTAATATAACAACGAAACGTCAACAAAAATAAAGTTTTTCATATCAAAAAAAGCCTGTTATTGCTAAAAACTTCGAAATAATCTATATATATATATATATATATATATATATATATATATATATATATATATATATATATATATATATATATATATATATATATATATATATATATATATATATATATATATATATATATATATATATATATATATATATATATATAAAGAAACTTATTATTATTTATTATATTTAAAGAAACGGTATTGAATTACGACAATTTTTGTGACAGCCGTTTACATATGTCTCAAACATGTACATATGTTTTACCTGTATAAACCTTTTAATATATATATATATATATATAAAATGAAATTTATCGAGAAACACTCATACATTGTGAAATTACATTTATTCAACTGATACAATAATTACAAACAACTAAGAATGTTCTCAAAAGTACTGAATTCAGTTTTGAGTCTGATCTTCCATTCAGCCCACGAAAAAAATATTGGTTAAATTTATATTCACAATAATATACCACTTAATTTGAAAAGAAAAGAAAAAAATTACCTCAGAAATATGAATCTAAAAATAAATAGAAATTAACATTTGAGACAATTTCACATGGTGAACGAAATTTGTGGTAAAAAAAAATATACAAACATATGAAACAAAAAATTGATTCATACATTATTGCCTACATTCGAATCATCGAAGTGCTCTGCCACACTATATATATATATATATATATATATATATATATATATATATATATATATATATATATATATATATATATATATATATATATATATATATATATATATATATATATATATATATATTTTATTTGATATCGGGTACGCGGTCGAATAAAGATGTCTGCCTAGTGTTCTCGTAAACAATTTAGATTTTTAATAGACAGAAGGTGAATTTTGTTTGGAGACTTTATTGGGTGCAAGTTGTGAAGTAGTGAGTCATAAACAGTTATTGTTGAGTGTATATCTTTTGAAATATGTTGGGTAATAAGTTCCAACTTACGGAAGACAAGCGACAACCATACTTGCTGTGAAGAATGTAGGTGTCATCACAGTGGCGTGCATTCCGGGAGATAGAAACTGTGAGTTACAATGGAATGTACAATATGTAATCAGATCAAGCAACCAAGTAAGGACGTAAAATGTCCCTGCTATTCTTGTGATAACTGTAGAAATCTGATTTGTCTTGACTGTAGTGGCTTGTCACCGTCTGAGATCAAGTGTTTGCCTCTGCAGAAAAGATCGTTAAAATTCCTATGTGTAAGATGTCGAAATTACGACTTTGCAGTTATTCTTCAGAGTACCATAAAGGATAAAGAAAGAATTACTCAGGATAAAGAAGACATAATAAAATTACTCAGAGAAAGAATATCTCATCTCGAAGGTATGAGCAAGGTAACCTTTGGTAGATCGTATTCTCAAGTGACTAGAGGGTTGGTGAATGATCAGAGTGAGTCAAGAATCCAGAAGTAATCATTAAACCTAAGTGTACACAATCAAGTAAACAGACGATGAAAGATATGGAAGAAAACATCAAACCAGCTGAATTAAAAATTAGAATAAAGAAGTGTAAAGTTATAAGAAATGGAACAATGATAGTTACATGTCAAAGTAAACAGGAGAGTGAAACTCTTCAGAAAGCAGTATCTGAGAAGATGGAGAAATCCTACAATATTGAGATGAAAAGACTGAGGAGACCGAGAATTAAAATTACTAATATTACAGAGGAATATAGAGTGGAAGAATTGGAACAAATTATTCAACAACAAAATTTAATAAATGGTGAAGTAAAAGTGAAATGTATAAAAAAAAGGACAAAAGTGGTGAAATGACGGTGTACTGTGAATGTTCCCCTAAAGCCTATCATGATATAATGCAAAGTGGAAAGATATGCATTGGATGGAAAAGATATCCTGTGTACGAGGATTTGACGGTTCCAAGATGCTTCAATTGCCAGGGGTTTTTCCATAAGAAGGACAACTGTACGAATGATTTGGTTTGTCCGGTGTGTTCCGAGTGTCATGAAGAGAAGCAATGTCTGAGGCAGAGGACTTGCTGTAGGAATTGTACTGTATCCAACGAAAAATATAGAACGTCGTACGCTACTGACCACTATTCGTATAATCGAGACTGTCCAGCACTGATGCACCATCTGGAGAAGTTGAAGAAAAAAACGGATTATTGTGGTGAAGATTAACAGAAAAAACTAATTCATGAATCAGTTTACAAGAGGTATATTACACGCACCGAAACAAGATAAGGAATTAGAAAATATGTTGGAATATAATGCAGTCTCAACAAGAAATGATTTCAGGATTTTTCACCAGAATATACGGAGCATAAATAAGAACCTGGATATGCTTAAAATTTATTTATCGCAAGTCAATGACCCATTTGATTGTATTGTTCTGACTGAAAGTTGGCGTGTCGATGGTTTCGACCTCCTCCAGATGAAGGATTATGATTTGCTATATAATAAAAGCGAGTTAAATAGAGCGGATGGTGTGGTAGTCTTCATTAATGCTAATCTGGAATATTCTTATGAAATTATAGATATTGGGAGATGTAAAGCAATAGAAATAAAAATCGTAGAAGGTCTCAGTACATTGGTGGTAACAGCTGTATAGTCTCATGATCTAGTGGATATTGAGTTTTTGAATAGCCTTTTCCAGTATTTTGGGGGGTCTCCTCTTACAGAGCTTCATTTAGATATAACATTAGATAGTGATATTTAGACTTCAATATAGATATACTGAATGAAAGTGACGTAGCATCTCAGTATATGGATCTTTTGTGTGAGAATGGGTTTAAGGCTATGATTACCTCAATTACAAGACCAGAAAGTGGAACATGTCTGGATCACATCTTTCTAAAGACTAAAAATAATGGAGTAAATTGTAAATCTTATACTGTTAAGCTTGATATAACGTATCATCATTCCACCATAATAGATATACCCCTTGAAGATCGAAGAAAACTTAATAACAACCAACCCAGTTATAAATATTTTACAGATTATAAGCAGATGATCAGAAACTTAAATAAATTTAACTGGACCAGATTTTATGAAACAGTTGATATAAATGAATGTGCAGATTTCCTTATTGATACTATAAAAAGAGAAATCGAAAGAGCTACAAAAAAAGTCAAAATGAAAAATTTCAATAAAAAGAGGAAAACTTGGATCACTATGGGACTTGTAAATTCAATCACAAGAAAAAACGAATTATTTAGAGTATACAGACAGGACCAAAATAACATACAATTGAAAAGAGAATATACAACATATAGAAATAGACTTCATAATTTTTTGAAAATAGCGAAAGAAAAGTATTTTTAAAAAAAATCGACAACTGCGGTCCTGACAGCTGAGCACTTTGGAAAACCGTTAAAACTGTTAACGAAAATTATTACAGAAGAACAGGAATAAGCGAGGTTATAGGCTCTGCTGGAGGTTTGGTGACAGAAAAAGCTGATATTGTTGAAGAGTTTAATGACTTCTTTTCTTCTGTCGGAAAAAATCTTGCAGATGGTATTCGTAAACCTGTAAGAACAAAAATAAAGAGAATGTCTATGAGGGGCTCGCTTTTTCTTGCACCGACAACTCAGCATGAAGTCAGTGAAATGATCAAATCATTGAAAACCAATAAAACCCCAGGAACAGACGAAATACGATCAGAAACTTTGAAAGAAATATCAGAAGAAATATCGCCTCTTTTAACATACTTAATAAACAAAATAATGGTATCGGGTGAGGTGCCTAAGGCATTTAAAGTAGGTATCATAAAAACTTTATATAAGAGTGGTGACAAAAACGTATTATCGAATTACCGACCCATCACGCTAATAAGCTCACTAACAAAAATTTTCGAAAAAGTGTTAAAGAAGCGACTGATAGAATATTTGGAAAAGCACCATTTGATTTCTCCGAGACAGTTTGGCTTCCGAAAAAATTTTTCAACACAGGACGCAGCCGTGTTCTTGACGTCCAAAATATATCGAAGCCTTGAAAAGGGAAAAAAATCGATGGCTGTATTCTTAGACCTTGCGAATGCCTTCGATACAGTTCATCATGGGCAGTTGTTGCAGGTGTTGTGGGATATTGGTTTAGGGGAATTGTGGGCGATTTAATGACAAGTTACCTGAAAGATAGGGAGCAGTATGTAAAAATTGATTCAACTTGTAGTAGGAAGAATATTGTAGAGTATAGTGTGCCGCAGGGTACGGTGTTGGGTCCTGTTTTGTTCATTATATACATGAATTGTATACTTAATGTTGACTCAGCAGGTGAGATATCAAGTTTTGCAGATGACACTGTAATCTTTTACGAAGATGAACCATGGGAAAATTTGAAGGGGAAGGTGGAAACAGATTTGGACCATTTGATTGACGCATTCAGTGAAATGTTTTTGACAGTTAATTTTAATAAAACGTGTTTTTTGGCCTTCAGCTGTCTTGCATCTAATGTCCCCAAATATGATAAATTGAGAATTTTTAAAGATGATACAGTTATAGAAATCTTAATGAAGGATCAAGTAAAGTATCTTGGTATTATAATTGACAGACATATGAGATGGAATTCTCATATAAGTGGGATGGTGTCTGGCTTGAGGGGACTACTGCAAAATTTCAGATTTCTAAGACAAGTTCTAGACCTGAAAAGACTAAAAGTAATTTATTATGCTTTAGTTGAAAGTAGATTGACATATGGGAATTTGTTATGGGGATCAGCTGCCAAATGTCATATAATAAAATTAGAGAGATTCCAAAAACGAATACTGAAATTGATGCTTAGTAGGACTAGGGATTATCCATCGGATAAACTATATCGGGAGGCAGATGTTTTGGATATTAGACAGCTCTTTTTTTTGAAGTGTGTAATCGCAAAATATGAGGAACGGCTGAAATTAAATTATATTGAACACGACTATCATACCAGAAGTGTTACGCAGCAGAAAACCAGAACAGCCTTTTGCTCCACTACTGTGGGGCGCCGATCTCTCGAATATCTGGGAAATAGATTATTTAATTTTCTACCACATGAAATAAGAAATCTGAAAACTAGAAAAAAATTCGTAGTTAGAACGAAAACGTTTCTCATGGAGCGATCTAGAAATCTCATCGGCTCCTTGATGGAATGAGTGGGTTGGAAGCGCTCTGCCTGGGGTGTTGACCTTGGGTCTGTTTTTCTGAACGAATGATGTTACTTTGAATTATTTATATTTTGAATTACTGTTTTGGTTGAAGAAATTATTGTTTAAGTTGAGGAAATTGTTATCCCACGCTCTGGCAAAGCCTTTGTGGGAATAGAGTAGTTTTTGTTTATTTACATTTTGGATTTGACAGTTTGAAAGTCATATTATAGAAAACAATGTGCTGGTTTGTATATTACAAAATTCTGTAGCCAATTTAAGTTAAATAAACTATATTATTATATTATTATAATTATTATTATATATATATATATATATATATATATATATATATATATATATATATATATATATATATATATTTATAGGAATTGGAAGAAATAAATATAAGAATGTAATGGATTATAATAACTTTTTTTTCGGGAATTGAAAGAATTGCTAAAGATAACACTAGAAATGATTTTAGACATTATTTACATAAATACCGAAAATAATATGAAAAATTATCCCAAGCATTATTGGTCTTGTGAATCAATGCCAACTGAAATGCACCTAGAATGTATAGTGGGTACTAACAATCAATCGATCTTTTCTCTTCTCTATCTTCTCTCGAATCTCTATCTGATCACTTCAATAATGTATTTTAACTGTCGATCACCCCATCCTCGTAAGGCTGGCTGATATAATCTCAACATACACATATTAGCAAAGCGGAATGTTTACATGTAATGATAAATTTAGATAACAATAAGGGCTCCGTCCCGAATGGTATTACATCAATAATTTTGAGAACACTGTATTTCATATATCCTTACACCGCTTCACATGTTCTTCAATAAATGCTCAATTGAGGGGAAGTCCCCTCAATAATTGCATATTGCTCAGATTGTTCCTGCGCACAATTCAGGTGAGAAAAGCGACGTAAGAAATTATAGACCTATTTCATTGTTATGCCAAATGTGTGAAATGTTTGAGTTCATAATCACTAAAAACCTGTTTTTCCAACTTATAACCATTTGATTCCATGTCAACATGGATTTTTCTCTGGTTCGTCTATATATTGTTGGAATATATTCGCGGAATTTGCCGTCATTTATACAAGTTGGCATTTGGCAACTCTAAAAAAACGAGATCGATATTTGCCAATTTAGAGTTAGTAAAAATGGAGCGTTGCACGAAGACACAACGTGTCTTCATTATTGAACAATATTTAAAAAATAATGAAAGCTTGGCGGCCGCAGTTCGAAAATTTCATACGAAAGAAATAGGGTCGGAATAGTGTTTTAACATCATCAACTGTGATGAGATTTATTGAAAAATTCAGGGAAACAGGATTTGTTAGATATGACCATCACAGTGATCCTCCAAAAATAAGCCACTCAAATGTCGATATCGAAGCAGTGCGTCGGAGTGCCAGTGATAATCCAGGAACCTCAATTCGGCATCGTGGACAAGAATTGCAAACTTCAAGAAGCTGATTACAACGTATACTCATTAAAGATTTGTATATCCATACTCACAAAATTCAATTAACAAAACAATTGAAGTCTAATGACAATGCACAGCGAGGAGTTTGCAGATTGGACTTGCAGAAGCGACCAAGCGCATTTTCACCTTGATGAGTTTGTTAACACCTTTTCGTAACCTAAAGCCTCTACGTACTCTCACTTATGTTGCCATAAGAAGGAATCTAAAATGCTGGAACGTCTTTTCTACGATAGAGGGAGTTCACGTGAATAGTTCGCGAACTAATGTTCTCCTCATTCAGATATAGGACCTGGGCAAGTTTTGAAGTTGTCGATTCTTGATTGAGTGTTTAAATAAGACTGAAGATTCATAACAATGATGAAACAATTGTATCTTATCATTCAACAAGTTCGATGATTTTTCGAAGCGCATTCAACATTTACTCTCGACAGTAATAATTTCGTTCTCGTTGACAACATCAGTATAGACAGCTCCCTGAGAGTTTTTGTTGAAATATTTCGATTAAGAGTCTCAGTATTGACTATTTTTGAATAATTTTTCCCATTCTGAAGTTATGATGTATTTCTTCATTCTTTTTAAGTAGAAGTATATTGCTTTGTAATTGTTAGATCAAATAATGTAAATAGTCAATGTATCCAAAACTTCAGTTTGTAATTAACATGTGTAATATGTGTTCCTCTTTTATAAGACAGTTTTGAACCGTCCGCTAAGTTAGCCCCTGGATGTAAAAATAGAAATACAAAATAAAAACATCAACATAATCACAATTTTCAATACAATGTTTGTACCCTACAGCATTTATTCTAACAGAAATACGTTTCAAGATAGTACCTATTAATAGAATGGAGAAGGGATGTTGTGCATTAAACTACACATTTCTGAAATTATATCGGTATCGATATCTATAGACGGAACTTACTGAATGCAAAACAAAAGGTTAGTATTTATAGATATGTGATAATATGATACTGTCATCAGACTTCTTATATATATATATATATATATATATATATATATATATATATATATATATATATATATATAAAAGGAGATGAAATTTTTTTGTGCTTATGGCACTGAATGAAATATTTAAGAAAATGAACACTAGCAATTCATTCATTTGAAAAATTGAAATTAATCAAGAGAATGTTATAGTAGAGCTAGATATGTGAACGTGTACGATGTGATGTCTCCATTATCCTACAAGGGATGAATGTTAGAGAAATATTGAAATCGATGCCACACCTGATGGAAGTGCGAGACATATATGTTTCGTTCTGCAAGGAACTCGTCAGTCGCACCACGTCCATCGAATTAATTACATATTATTAATTCGATGTGTGATTTATCTCTTGATTAATTTCAATTTTTCAATTGAATGTTCTAGTGTTCATTTTCTTATATGTATATGTGTATATATATATATATATATATATATATATATATATATATATATATATATATATATATATATTCATCAATATCATCGCCCACCATGATATTATATATATATATATATATATATATATATATATATATATATATATATATATATATATATATATATATATATATATATATATATATATATTAATATCATGGTGGGCGATGAAGATGTGTCTGAAGATCGCTCTTCAAAAGTTTATAAAAATTCAAATAAAGACGAAAAACTTTGTAATCATTGTAACAATAAAAAAGTTAAGAATATGTTGTGTGTATCAAGAGCGGTGAAAATTTCCACTTTTCATGCATGAATCAAGCAGCAAAAAGGAGAAATGCAATTTGTGTACATCAAATGACTCAAGTTTCAAATGTAGAAGAGGACAATGAGAGTGGATCTCGTCATGCTCAGGCATTTCAGTTTATGGAAACCAATCTCAAATTTGAAAAGGTCAATGCTGAAAATATTTTACTGAAGGAACTATTAAGAGAAGTTCAAGAAAAAAATGAAATTTTAACCGAGAATAATAACCTCCTAATTCAAAGAATATGTGATATCGATAAAAAGAATGCGCAAAAAAAGCTAATGATAAACAGTCGAACGACTCAACAACACATGATAGCCGGCCTGTCCGTCCCGATAACATTGGTTCCAGTTGACATGATATAGCACCTTTACGTATGAAATCGGACAGAGACGGAACAACAAGTTTGAATTACGGACCATCAAGACAGAAACATCGCTCAGGAACAGAAACAGGACAAATCCAACCTCAATCGAATGTTAATGTGCGGACACAGATGCAAAAACACGGAGTCTCAATTAATGACGTAAATATCAATGTTACAAACGTCAACGAAAAAGCTAAAGAAATTGCGAAAAATGTACACGATTTCTTCGAAAATTCTGAATCTGATATCACTGAGAATCGTATCAATAGAAATGAATGGCAGACTGTAACCCACGCCAAAATGAGAACAAAGCGTCCCGAGTGTATTGTGTCCGTTGGACCTAAAACGAATAATAGATCTGCAAAGTTTAAAGCTGTCTCAAAGAAAAAATGGTTTACATTGAAAAAATGTTGGAAAAAAGGAAATGATGTACCAGAGGAAGCTATTAGAGACTATCTTAGGGAAATTGATGGCTATGAGAGTATTGAAATCAAAAAATTTGTAACTAAAGGCAGGAATTCCGCTTTCAGCATCGGAGTGCCCACAGATAAAATCTTCAACACGTTGAAAAGTGATGATTTTTGGCCTCGTGGAGTTAATGTCAGAGAATTTTCTTTTCGCCATTTTTTCCAAAAAGACAACCCCACGTAGAAACGTGGAACAGTTTAAAAAAGTTGCAGACTGGGATAACTGCTAATCATGGAACCAGGAAAGACCAACTTTGTGTGATTACCCAAAATGTATCAATCAGTACCTCCTTTAATCGTTTAATTCAGCTAACTGATGAACAGGATCCTGATATAGTTGCGCTAAATGAGCACTGGATGTCTAAGGATGAGTTGGCAGTGTTCAATCTACCTGGTTATGAACTTGGGTCATGTTGCTGCAGGTTGAGAGGTAAACATGGAGGTAGTGCCCTGTATATTAAAAAATCTCTTAAGGTAAGCGAAAGATCAGATCTCACTGCGATTAGTGTATTGAACGTTATTGAATGCTCTGCAGTTCAAATTACCTCACGTGATGTTAAGTTCATTGTTTTATGCATATACAGACCTAATACAGCACCTCATTTTAATGTTGACTTATTTCTACTAAAATTGCGAAGCATTCTAATTCTTTGCCATCGTGACATGTCGAGAATTATCATAGCTGGAGATTTCAATATTAATATCAATTCTACTAGTAAAGATGCACGCGAGTTTATTGCAGTTCTTCAGGAATATAATGTAATCATTGGGACCAAGCAACAAACACGCTCTATATCAGGATCATGTCTCGATAACATATTTAGCAATTACTCTGGAAATTCTGTAATCATAGATTATCATATCTCAGACCAGTTTGGACTGAGGTACACAACTAATGCACCTTTGCAAAAGCATCTCTCAAGAACCATAGGTTATCGTCTCATAAATGTTAAAACCAGAGCAGATTTTGCTGCCCAGCTCAATAATATAGATTGGAGCCACACATTTTCTTCAACTGATAATGTGAATCGAGTATGGGATGACTTTTTTAATATGTTCAAGTCACTATTCGATAAATGTTTCCCAAAGATCACCAGAAAAATAAAGCATAAAAGAAAGGTAACCACGCCACAATTGGTAAATTCAAAGAACCTATTGAAACTCTATCGCACAGTATCACTTGTAGATCCTGATTATAAAGTGGTATACAAAAACATCAAAAGAAGTATGACTTGACACTCGCTGCAACCAGGAAGTCACAAATTGAAGAAACAATATTGTCTTCATCAAATAGATCCCAGACTGTCTGGAGAATAATTAACACCATCACCGGGAAGCAAACATGCTCTAGAGATTTACCATCCACATGGTTCCCCATCAGACCTTGCCAATAGATTCCTAGAAAATTTTGGTGGGGCAACAATTCTGTGATCAGTGCCCCTTCACAGACGGGTTCTTGTTTTGCATCAAGAAAAAGAATTACTAATTCATGTTTTATATTCAACATCACGCCAAATGAGATCATTGACGCAGCAAAATCTTTGAAAAACAACAATGCGTCTGGATATGATGAAATTCCTTTGAGTGTAATTAAAGACAATATTCACACAATTGCTGCTCCACTTACTCATATTATATATAGGTGCTTTGTCGAGAGAGTTTTCCCTGACCAACCTAAGACAACCATAATAAGACCGTTTTTCAAAAAGGGAGATGTCGAGGATTTGTCCAATTACAGGCCGATAAGTTCAATTACTTCTTTTTCAGAAGAAGGTTATAGCAGGTCGACTGTTACATTTCTTTCGGAAGTTCAAAGTCATTATTGAACAACAACATGGGTTTATAAAAGACAAAAGCACTGAGACAGCAATATATGAACTTGTAAATAGGATTATCAATGCCTTGGGCAATGGTGAATTTCCTTTGGCCTTGTTTCTCGACCTTTCAAAGGCATTCGACCGGGTGGAGCACGAGTTGCTGTTGGGATGGCGATGGCTTAAACACTACGGAATTAGAGACAACCAACTGAATCTCCTTAAGAGTTATCTGTCTGGAAGAAAGCAGATCGTCTTGATTAAGGATCGAGAGAATGAGTTCTTTTCTGATCCATCAGTGCTTGCTTCTGGAGTACCAAAGGGGAGCATCCTTGGTCCTCTTCTTCTTGTGCTATAAGTCAACTATCTGCCTGATGCCTGTGGCAGTTGCGAACCGATCATGTACGCCGACGACACGAACATCCTGATATGTGCCAATAGTATCTCTTCAGTACGTGTAGATGCAGCTCATGTTTTGAGAAGTGTGAGAGAATGGTGTTCTGATAATAGGTTACTCTTGAACTTTGATAAGACGGAAAGTATGTTCTTCCACACCAGCTGGTCTCGCTATATCTACCCTGCTACAATCTCTGAAGATGACAGCCCTGTGCCGGCGAAGGAGTCTGTGAAGTTTTTGGGTGTTATTGTGGACGAATCATTGAGATGGGAGTCCCACATATGTAACCTGAGAAGTAGGCTTAATATAGTTATATATACTTCACGTATGATGCAGGACCAAGTTGATCTGAATAATTTAAGAACATTGTACCTCAGCAACTTTCAATCAATTATGGGGTATGGCATTATTTTCTGGGGGGCTTCTTCTTGTGTTGACAGTATTTTTGTGGCACAGAAATGGGCATTAAGAACCTTGCTCAGGATGGGCTACCGACAATCATGCCGAAATCAATTTAAGTAACTTGGGATCCTGACAGTTTATGGCTTGTATATCTTCAGACTGTTATTATTTTTCAAGAAGCATGAAATCAAGTTCTCCAAATACAAGAATCTAAACAACTCGAGAGGTGTGCTGCCTTATCTCACGCCCAAGCATAGCACTGCACTACCAGAGAAGGGACCTGAACTCATGGCCATAAAAGTTTTTGGATGTCTTCCGCACCACCTCCCGAACATAGACAAGTTCACTCAATTTAGAAAAGAAATTCTCAGCCTCCTCCTGGAATGTGAACCATACAACCTGAATGAGTATGTGGAACTTGTAAGGAGACGTCAAACATAAAACTGACTTATTTCAATATTATTAATACTTCTTGTATGAATATCATTTGAAATTAATAAATATTATTATTATTATTATTATTATTATATATACATATGTATAATACTGAGACTCTTAATCGAAATATTTCAAATAAAACTTTTCGAAACGCTCTTAATGCTTTTAATATTCACTCTCGAAAGTGATAGGTTCGTTCTCGTTGACAACATTTGTGTAGACAGCTCCCTGACACTTTCATTTGAAATATTTCGATATTTCGATTAAGAGTCTCAGTATTTACTAGTATTAAATGACCTGTGAATCTTGAAACTAGCTACACTTTTGTCCGCCTGGGCATGATCTGGGGCGATTAGGCATGGGATTATTCGTACACATTGCGGACAATATTTTGTAGTGTTCGAATGAAATATCTACAAAGCCTTCCACTCGCGCTTTTGTTGTCATGAGTAGGAATCTTGAACGCTAGGGAGAGTTTATACGTCTACTTTCTCCGATAGAGGGAGCCTACGTGAATATTTCACTAGGTAAAATTCCCCTCAATTTGGTATAGGACCTATGTTCGTATTGAAAGTCATCCATTCTTGATTGATAGATTAAATATGGACTGATAATTCATAATTGAAATTCCTTTCCGTTCTGAACTAGATCGAATTAAAGATTGAACTTTTCATACTAGAGTTCAAAATATTTGTCATCCAAAATTGTACCAGAAAAATATTTCAATATTCAGGGGAATTCTGCTTGATAATAGTAATCTCCTTAAACTGATCAATAAATTATTGAGAGCTTGCAGCAATATAATTGAAACAAACCAGGAAATTATCAGCAACAGCCCAGAAAATCTACCATTCGGTGTTTTACCGCATATACACAATCTAACGCCAAAATTGATCCAATTATGCCATAATAAAATGAAAATAGCCCAAAAAACACATTAACGATACAATCATTATTTACTCGCACAAAACATCCGCTAGAATTGAAATTTAAATCAAATGTCGTCTACAAAATTCCTTGTCAAAATTGCGATTCTGTATACTTATATAGGTCAAACATCCCAAAATCTTCTTCAAGGATCATTTCTCATAAAAGTGATTGCCGAAATACCAACAAGATAAATTTCTCTACATTAACCCAACACGTACAAGCCACTGGTCACAATATGAATTACAATGCCACAAGAATTTTAGATCACGCAAATAATTACAGCAAACGCCTTTTTCTAGAAATGCTTCATATCAGAAAGACAGGGAATTGTATTAACATAAAATCATACAGATAATTTAAGCAATATATATATATATATATATATATATATATATATATATATATATATATATATAAGGAAATGAAATTTTTTGTGCTTATGGCACTGAATGAAATTAACAATGAATGTTATAGCTCTGCTATAACATTCTCTTGATTAATTTTAATTTTTCAGATGAATGTTCTAGTGTTCATTTTCTTAAATATATATATATATATATATATATATATATATATATATATATATATATATATATATATATATATATATATATATATATATAAATCTCATGGGTTCTTCTGATGGCTCATATTCTGATATCCTATTCACCGAAAAATCCACTCTAAATACACAAAATAAATTCATTCTCTTTTCGTTAGTCATAAAACTTCGGCCAAAGTTATGCAGTTTAAGAAACGCCCTTAAAAACATCTGGAACACTCCACTTGAAAAGCGGAATTGAGAAATACAGTCAGTGTCGTCGTTTCCTTCGGCTACGTAACACGTAGAATGCAGTAATATTCCAACCCAAAGAATTTGGGAACACTTGTACTTATTTTCAAAATTCAAAAAAATAATGTACTTTCGGACTAACTTCATAGTAATTGTGAGGAAAATTTTCTATAGTACCTTGCTATATAAACTGTTAATTTTTGTAATATTTTAGCCCTGAAGAAGAAACTAAACATTTTCGAAAGCTTGGAAAATACTAAAGAGGTAACTGATTTTCCTGTCCTAGACTGCAGTCCCAATTAAACACTGAAAAATACATATCTAATAGTATATATATATATATATATATATATATATATATATATATATATATATATATATATATATATATATATATATATACTTGTTTTTATTGTATTCGTAAGTTATATAATAATTAGATCTAAAAGATATGCTATAAACATGACTCGTTTTCGATAATTCAAATATGACAATTAAAGCTCGGAAAAAATGCAACCGAAAAAGCCAAAAATATGCGCTTTTAAATGCATCACACATTGACAAAAAATGCAAAGATTTTAGGAAAAAATGCAAGAAATGATGTATATTATATTATTGAATAATACTATTATTTCATTATTTTACTATGGTAGGGAGTGGGGGCGGTATTTAATAATTAGGTATTCAACGAAAATTTATATTAAGTATCAGATTTTATTAATAATAAAATAATAATAATACATAGGTACCATTAAAATTATTATGGTAACAATAAAACAAAATAAGTTTTCTAGGAGGAAACTTTGTCTGTTGTCAGAAAACGTGTTTAAAAATTGAAAAACTTCCTTCAACATCAACTGATGCAATGAGAGCATATTTATATTTACAAATGATGTTCAATTCCAACTTTGGTATATATTTCACGTGTTGATCCACAATGAATTTTTTCTCGGCGTGGGTCTATAATGGGAACGGAAAACTACTGATTATTTTTACAATACAAATATACGCAAAAAAAACAAATATCAAACTGCAAAATAATTCGACACCCTGTATGTTTTTAAAAGGACAATATGTCTGCGATGTTTTGGAAATCCCCCGGTTACAGTTACTTGTTTATGGTATTTGGTATTTTCCATTTTGGGGTAGCAGGTGGTACCAAACTCAATCATATTTAAAAATTCCATAATGAAAACTTTTTGTTCGATTGGATTTTGAACTAATTGGCAATAAATGCAAAAAATGCTCAAATTTTTTTAAATTTTAAAAAATGCATTTTTTTGGGAAGAAGTATAAAAAAATGTAAAAGATGCAAGTTGCATTTTTTCCGAGCTCTAATGATAATAAATCTTGATGATAACAATCAGGCAATTATGATTTACTCACATTTAAGGTTAGGATTATGTCCATAAAATGGTCCAGGTCGGTGCTGCACTGGTAAACTAGCTCTAGATGAATACTGCAGCTGGGGCGGTTCATTCTGAGAATTCACAGATAAAGTTTGAGATAAAGGAGGCCTGATATCACTATTTGGACAACTAATAACTCGACGTTGCTGAAGAGCTATCAAATCCAATGGCCTAGAATTGGCATTGAGCGAAGCATTATGTTGAGCTGTCATTAATCTAGAAGAGAAAACCAACAGTTTATTTGAAAAAAGTTTTTTTTTATCATCAACAATAGTTCAAAGTAATGAGGCAAATAAGAATTAGATGACCGTAGATGATCAATGTAGAATGCGAACAAAAATATAAACCAATACAACATATAATACAAAGTGAAATCAGAACTAAAAGAGACCATGTTAATACAAGAAATTTCAGAAGTAGACACTTAAACAGAATGACAACTTCAATTCACATTACAAGGTAAAATAATTCGATTCAATTTCGGAACCGACCCAACGCATCTAAGGTAAATTAAGGAAAAAAATTGTAGATATAAAGGTAAAATTGTTTAATCCGTTTGATCAAATTTTTTTTGAATGATGAAAACGGTTGCAGAAAACCGTCGTCAAACCATAATTAAGAATTAAGTTTTCGAAGAAACTTCGAAAACTTTTGTAGAAAAGAATAAGACCTTTTCCCTTCACTTCGTAGAGTGAAAAGATTATAGCTTCCCTTCATACTTTTAAAAGTATGAAGACAAGTTGATTTAATTCGGTAAAACGAACACGGAACAAATTCATTTTACCCAATATAGTTATGAAACATTGCAACGAGCAACCTGCTCACTCAACGAACTCGAGTTGGACTTTGGTGGATTTGTTTTCTTGAAACTGTTTTTCATCGTTTCAGAGTACACCCGTTGCTTCTTCTGACTTATATATTCTACTGACTCTATTGGATCCCTCATTGAAACTCATTGCAGATACGTAAGATACTATGTTGTAACATCTCATTTGATGACTAAGTAGACGTAAATAGTCTCCTTGAAAAACATATTCGAAAACTGGTTCGCAAAACGTAACCTGCTTTGATTTGATACTTAAAACAGTTTCATCGTCAAGGATTTTGTATGAATAGCGAACCGAACAGAAAATTAGAAGACTTTGTGTTAGAGAAATAGAAACTCTAGCAGATCAAATACGATCAATTTGGAATACGATTGCAATAAAAATTGAGTTCACATTCAAAATGGTAATTTTTTTATTAAATTTTTATTCTCTTTTCCTAATAACTGTACTTTCATTCAAAGCTTTTAATCGAACAATTATATTTAGGTCATATGAGGCACTCCATGGTTTATCTACTATAAATTGAATCGTTTTTATTTCAAATAACTGATGTTTCATTTTAATATAAGTAATTTCAAATTGATTACTCAAAATGCATGTTATTTTAAATTGATTTTCGGAGGTCTGTAACACAAAGTCTCCAAAATCGAAAATTATTTCGTACTTTTTGTTTCTTTTTCTATGAGGAGTTTCAATGAATACTTTTCCAACTATACTACACAGATGTGTCAAATTTATACATTTCAAATTAGATTTCAATGTTAGAGGGGTTTCAATGAATAATTTTCGAACTATACTTCACAGATGTGTCAAATTTATATATTTCAAATTAGATTTCAATGTTATTTGTACTTAAAATTGTATTCAAGTTATGTGATTGAAAAAGCCCAGTGATATGATGTATTGTTTCAAATAGGTTTTTTTCTGTGTTGATTATGCATGAAACATTGAAATAGTATATGGTTTATTTTCCCTCTCTCTTCACACCTGCAGAGAGCATCATTTCTGCATTTTATTTTGTGTAATTAATCTGGGAGATTGCGTGGCGGCTTCTTGATAGAATCATGAACCGAATAAAATCCCTCATTATATTAGATATTGATTACCACCATTTACTTTTCCCATTATCTTTAAACCAAGGATTTTTTGGGGGCAGACATTCAATAGATGAGTAATGACGACCGTTCTGCTTGCTTTCAAGCTTTGCAACCAATTTTGTTTGATTTCTTATTTAATAAAAATCAAAAAATACACATAAAGGTTGTTCAATGCTACAGAAGTTAGAAGCACTTTTGTATAATATGTAAACTTTGTCATTTCCAGAAATACCCGAATGCGCTTTTACCAAAAAAATCAGACCATCGCTCGTTTTGCGTTGATGTCTCTTAGGCACTCTAATATACCTTTGTGAATATAATAGTCTAAGAGACAGCTTAAATCTGACAACACATATTTAACGGTACCTGAAATTTCGTCCAGTGACTTTAATACCCAGTAAACTTAACGTGTAAATTCCCCACACAACCGCCGCCACTGAATTGTTGATTTACTTTCTATGTTCTTCGTACATTCTGCATACATCTAAAATGCAGATATAGTGGGCTGAATTCTTGTTGCACGTTTCTTTTTCGTCAATTACCCATCTAAGAAGTAACATCGTAATTTTACACATAAGATTTGGTAGATTTCAATTACTTTCATTATATTCTTATATTAATACCAAGTGGATTGATTAAATATCTGTGTCATCTAAACTGACGGTAAGGTATGAAAATAAATTCTATTTTTCGTAGAAATGCATCGTCTGGAAAACCTGAGTTGAATTTTTTCATTTTATTCATTTCGCCATTTTCATTTTTTTTTCTATCTTTTTAAATGGTTCATCTTTCAATATTGCAGTAATCATTATTACATTTTCTAATTTAAAATATTCTCTATTTATCTATTCATTTAATTTTTCAAATTGGCTCAAGATTTTTGTGGGCTAACGATGGCTAATTCCACGTGTTCGTATCTCATGTTCATGTTTAATGTTAGAACACTTGCTTTATTTCTTAGTATATTTAAATTATATCATACTATCTGTAAATATGATTGTGCCATCGAGACCCTACAGAAATTCTTGGAATAACTTCAGCTTAAAAGAGAATGTTGATTTGCCTGAATGTTTTTAGTCACCTCCGCTGAAGCTGTAAAAGTACCTCCGCTGGAGCTGTAAAACTACCTCCGATGGAGCTGAAAGTACCTTCGCTGGAGCTGTAATACAACCTTCGCTGCAGCTATCAGTGTATCTTCGCTGGAGCTCTCAAAGTACCTTGGCTTGAACCTTAATAACACCTTGGCTAGAGCCTCAAAATTATCTTGATTGAAGCATTAGAAACACGTCACTGGAGCTTCAGGCTACATATATCTAAGGACAAACTTGTGAATCCAACATCTATAAAGTTATATAGATAAGTTATTTTCTTTTATTGTAAATACGAAGAAATGTAGTAAATTCATACATTTTAACTTTGTTATTACTAAGTGTCAATCAGACCGAATGTGTGACTCCTCGTTTTCAGCTAGCCTGGGTTATTTTAAGTTAAAAGGGAGGTTATGAAATAAGCAATGGTTAGTAGCTAAGCCCGGCCGCGGTATGTTTGGGGTCTCTCAGGTGGGCCAGGTATGAGAATTAAGTAAATTTTCGAAGTATTTTACGGCATCTGGCGTTTCAGTATGTTATAATATACCTCTAGAAAAATTGAAAAAAGACTATGGCTGCCGATTTCAAAGGTTGCAACATCACGGCAGCTACTTTTCAAAATTCGAAAAAAAAAATTTTTTAAAGTATTTTACGGCGTCTGCCATTTAAATATAGTATTTATTGAACTATTTTAAGCTAATATTGAAAAAGGCTGCTTATTTATTTATTCATATCAGGATATATTTAGTTTTGGAAATAATTGATAACAAATATATTGAAAGTTAAAATTGTCAGTTATTGATTAGTGTTATTATAAATTTTCATTTTCGGAATCGTCTTCAGAAAGTGACAAGCCATCTTCGTCCGTCAAATCAGATTATAAAAATAAAATACAAATTTTTAAGTGAACTTATGATAATTAAAATAAATAATTGATGAGGCCGATACTTGATGTAAATCGATAAACATAATAAATCAATTGTTAAACTGATTTACACATATATTAAAAAGAATACTGCATGACGTACGTTTCGATGAGATTCACCTTTTTCAAATGCTACGTGCACACTAATGACAATTTCTCGAATACATACAATATATAAACTTAAATTATGAATACAGAGAAAACAGGTAGATAACAGGTAGAAGGGATCAATTCATACTGAACTACTATATAGTAAACTAAGTAATTTTGAAAAGATTGAGAAGGGGGCTTGAGGTATGATCGATTTGGCTGTTCAAAAGGTTGCCAGAATATTTGTATTTATTAATTTAATTATAATAATTATAATATTAATGACTCTAACAAATTAAGCTTCATTCCCTTGTTTGCGGTATTCAAAATTTCAAAATCGGAATTGAATATATGATTTTCATTAATCAAATGATTTGCATAATGAGAATCTGTCTTCTGATTATGAAAGCTACGTTTATGTTCCGAAATTCTTGCTTGAAAACTTCTAAACGTTCTAAGAATAAACTTTTTCTAAAATCTTCATACATTCCTCCATTGTTTCTAAAACTACTGGGTGAGCTGGAGATGCTTTAATCGGAGTGAGATGAGAAATTAATTGCTGAGGACTGTCATCTTTTGTTACAGCACTAGTAAAACCTGCCCACATTGGGATATCTGGTAAACGTACAGCATGGCTAAGAATCTAAACAGAATCGATACGATTGTACAAATCTGATGCATGATAATATTTTCGTCTTCTTTTTCAGAAATTTCTGGTCAAATTCCGGATCAATTGCTTCAAAAGATCGTCTTCGACGTCTTTTAGTAGAGATTTCTCGCAAATCGTCAATTTATACCAGGTATCCCAGGACATTGACTTTTTCTCTGGTTCACCAAGATCATTTAAATTGATAGTACATAGGGTAGTGAATTTGATTTTTAAATAAAATTTGTATTTTTTTTGAAGTAAGATTGTATTTCGGCTACTTTGCCTCTATATGTAAGATTTTTATATGTTTTTATGTTGGTTGTAACTTTATTATGTGTGCTATATTTGTTAAAAGGGGGTTTCCCGTTCACAAGGTATTTATATATATGTTCATATTATATATATATATATATATATATATATATATATATATATATATATATATATATATATATATATATATATATATATATATATTTTGAAAGTTTTTAGCATTAACAGGTTTATTATTAGTTTTGACAAAGTTGTAATATAACAACGAAACGTCAACACAGAAATAAACTTTTTCATATTAAAAAAGCCTGTTAATGCTAAAAACTTTCAAAATAAATACCTCAAACAGGCAATAAATCAATTTCAAGATATATATATATATATATATATATATATATATATATATATATATATATATATATATATATATATACTTAAATAAATAAATAAATTATAGTGAAAATGAAGAAACTACTTAGTTTTATTTAAATTAAGTTATTTTTCATTAATCTTTAATATTGAAATATTTTAGCATATCTATACGATTGATATATTGTATTATTATAAAATAGTATTTTTATTATCTCAAGTACTTACTCGATTCAATATATTTTCATAAAGAGTTTTTCGATAAGTCAAAAAAGTATTAAATTAACAAATCATTCAAGGTTGAAATATAATCAACCCATTATACTGTGTGTAGTAAAAAACTCATGAAGAATATTTGAATATGCTCGTAAGGATATTCAAGTACTGTTATCGTTTTTATTCTAAAGATAAAGACATATGAAACAGCACAGATAAATATCGAAAGAAGCAAACGAGCACTTGAATCGTACACCGACCCGCAACAACGACAGCAACGGGGCGAGAGAAAGGGGCCAAGTAGCTACGAGGAATATGTTATGGGGAGCAGAGGAATTGAAGGAACGATATAGTTCAAGGGTTCCCAACCAGTGGGGCGCTCTCTATTTGAGTGACGTAGGATGATCCAGGGAGGGCTCAATGAACAGCTTATGTATTTATTGAAATCCATAATTTGGCGAGCGACACAAATGATCTGCTATATGTACTGACCAATATGAACCCAAGAATTTATCAATTGGTTGGAAAATGCTGTAAAAATTTTCACTAATTATTAATAGTATGTTATACTTCATATTATTTAATTATATACCCACTTCTGATTAATAACGTTCATTCGAATTTTTATATTTTGTTTAATTTCCATTGAAATTGAGTTAGGACAAGGAGGAGTAGTGGTATTTGAAATTGAGGAACCATGGAAACCCCTGATCTAACGGGTGTTTTTTTTAGAGGTACAGAACTTTAAGTTGGCATTACTGTTGAAGGTGGCGACCGATTTAACAGCTGAGAAGTGATTTATTCTCAGTTTGGTTAGGCAATTCATCATGAATAGACTCACGCCTGAACAACGCTTGCAAATAGTGCAATTTTATTTCGAAAATAGTGGTTCTGTGCAGAATACGTATCGCGCACTACGTCCATTTTATCGTCGATAAAATCGTCCATCAGAGCAGTTAATTCGATTAACCATGGAACGTTTTCGCACCACGTTTACTCTTATTGATAACTCGCATCCCCAGAGACGCCGTACGGTGCGTACAGAAGAAGCTATTGCTACTGTAGAGCGTGGCATTGAGGAAGACCCGAATGAGTCCATCCGCCATCGAGCACAGGAATTGGATCTGTGTCCATCCACTTTATGGAAGTTTTTGCTGAAGGATCTTGGTTTGCGTGCTTACAAAATCCAACTCGTGCAAGAATTGAAGCCAAACGATCATCAAGCAAGGCGTAGATTTCGTCGAATGGACCCAAAACGAGATTGCCGTTGTTCCCGATTTTCATAAGAGAATTTTGTTTAGCGATGAAGCGCACTTCTGGTTGAATTGCTACGTCAACAAACAAAACTGCCGCATTTGAAGTGAAGATAATCCTCAAGTGTATGTCAAAACACTGTTACATCCAGAAAAACTGACTGTTTGGTGCGCTTTATGGGCTGATGGAATCATTGGTCCGTACTTATTCAAAAACGGTGATGGCCAAAACATTACAGTCAACGGTGATCGGTATAGAGCCATGATTACTAACTTTTCAGTCCTGAATTGAACAACCATGCTGTCCAGCAGCTGTGGTTTCCAACAAGACGGCGCCAAATGTCACATAGTTCGAGCCACAATCGATTTATTGAAAGACAGTTTGGTGATAGCCTAATATCACGTTTTGGACCTGTGAATTGGCCTCCAAGATCTTGTGATTTAACACCGCTGGACTACTTTCTGTGGGGCTATGTAAAGTCATTGGTCTATGCGGATAAGCCACAAACGCTTGACCATTTGGAAGACAATATTCACCGTTTTATTGTAGATATACGACCACAAATAATGGAAAAAGTCATCGAAAATTGGACGTCCAGATTGGACTATATCCGAGCCAGCCGTGGCGGTCATATGCCAGAAATCATATTCAAAATGTAATGATACAAGATTACCTTTCGAATAAAAAAAATTCTTGTCAATCGAATGATCCATCGTTGTTTTATTGCAATTTAAAGTTCTATACCTCTAAAAAAACACCCTTTAGTTCCATTTCGAGTCTGCCTTCTATATCCTTGCCTTCTACAAAGGTCAAACAGGTAAGAAATCCAAACCCTAGTAAATGAACATAAGAGGTCCATTTTATTCAGTAAAAACAATATGCTTTTCTCCAAATATTTTATTGAATTGTTTGAACCTTTTCATAGATTTCAATATTTGGGACCTATACTTTATAATGTGCTCCTGAACACAATCAAAAAAATTCAACATTTTCATAATTATAAAAAAAAAGTGAACCTTTGGCTGAGAGAAACACCGAGGCGATATATTCATTCTCTACTCAATAGGAACAATTTCACCTGAAAATGGTATCTGTATGTCAGAAACTTTCTATATATGCTGTGTTTTTCGTTGTTTCGTTGTTTTCTTTTGCACTGTGCTATCTTGTGAAGATTACTGTTCTGTTACAATAATCTGTTTCGCGATTATTGTTTTGTTTATATTGATATATACGAACTAAGTAACAACTCACGCACAATTTGCTATTTTCTTTATCACTTTTGTGAGTAATATGTTTATCAACTTTTTATTTTTGTTTTATATATCTTATATCTATATATATAAAAATGAATTGCTGTGCGTTAGTCTCGCTAAAACTCGGAAACGGCTGAACGGATTCATCTTATCTTAGTCTTGAAATGTTCGTGGAGTTCCAGGGAAGGTTTAAAAGGCGAGAAAAAATCGAATAATTGCCGGGAAAACTCTAAAAACAGCACTTTTCTATTTCCCATACAAACGTTTCTAAATGAAATGTGGTGTCACTTTGAACTTTACTACTATCCGATAAAGTTCATATTAAATTATTCGCGTGCGCTTTGGAGGATTTGATGTCGCGTTCCGAAACTAAACAAAAGTAAACAGCGAACGTGACAGAATCGGATAGTCACAAAATGTAATAAATCATCAGTAGTACTGATTTTCGATCAATTTTCAAATTTGCGTAACTTTATTTTAGCTAACTTCAGTTGTTACCGTATCAGACAATTTTTTTAAGTTTGATAAATCTTTAAGTTTGGTCACAACTTGAGCTTCAGAACGCAACCATAATATTTGACAACCACGGAGCTAACCTCAAAACACGGAAAAAAGTTTTCCTATTAACAAAATTGTGTTACTATCATGGTTGCGATATTTTATGAGTACATCTTTGTTTGTAAGTGACGATTACCGCTACGTGCGCGAGAATTTTTTTGCTTTTGTGATGCTTTATGGTAGTGACATTCCAAGTAGTGTGCTCTTTTTTTGTTGATATTTTGGTGATAGTGACACTTTACTGTTAAGTGAGCGCGAATTTTCTTCACTTTAATTTATTATATTACGTTACGATGCCGAGGAGAAGACGACCTGACTTAGGTCGTCGCAGTCAGTCAAATGTACGAAGAGCTACCTCACGTGTTAACCGCACTGATGACCAGAGAGAGACAGATCAAGAAAATAGTCGTATTGCTATGTCAGAATTGCGTTCTTTAGTGAGTGGCAATGAAGTAAATAGGCTCAGAATGCAACAAGTTCGTGCACATCAATCACAACAACAGCAAGCACGACATAATGAAATTGAGCGAATCCGCAGACGCAGTGCTTCTGTGATTCTTGAACGAGCTGCATTCCACTATGATCCGGCAATTGATTATTGTGCCGACAAATCGGTAACAATTCACCTCGGAATTAAATATGTGTCCGCCGTCGTTCAGAAATCAAATTGAGAGAATAGTTTAAAATGAATAACCAGTTAGAATTTTTATATCTTTGTTACTACATATTTATTCTTAGGGGTAAAAAAAGAACTAAATTTTAGCTAACTACAGTTGTTTAATATCTATCAGATTATTTTCATATAAATTGATAAATCCTAAGGTTGTTCACAAATTTAAATTCTGAAAGCTACCATAATATTTGACATTTGACAACCAACTAATGTATCGATCTATCCTCTATGACATAGAGTCTATGTCGATCGATACCTCATACAAAGAGTGCATCCTTCTATATTCGTGAGTGGCGATTACCGCTACGTGCGCGAGAATTCTCTTTACTTTGGTAATCTTTTGTGATAGTGACATTTCAAATTATGTGCTCTTTTTTTTGACCTTTTGTGATAGTGACAATTAACCTCTAAGTGCGGGAGATCTTTTCTCACTTATATTGATTACAATTTACAATGCCGAGGAGAAGACGACCTGACAGGTCGTGGCAGTCAATCAAATGTGCAAAGAGCTACCTAACGATATAATATATAATTTAATTAATGAGATTGAATTCTCGCTTAACTCTTGGTGAAACATAATTGAATATTAAAATAAATTGAACTCTTGGCTTAATGTTTCACGATTTATTTAACAATATGTATAGTCAACATATGTCAACAGTCTTGAAAATGAGCTAACGCTCAAAACATGTTGACTATACATATTGTTAAATAAATCGTGAAACATTAAGCCAAGAGTTTAATTTATTTTAATATATATAATTCAAGTTTCACTGAGTGAAACTTAACATATTAACTAAACGAGTATGTTCTGGGCGGTTCCCATTATTAAGAGTGATAACTTAATTTCTAAATCAATTTTGAAATGGACGAAATATCAAAATGCATAATTTCTATTTGGAAATTTCTGACTTCAAGTAGAAATTATGCCTTCTGAGATTTCAAAATTATTTCAGAAATTGAGGAAGTTCTGATTTAATTATGAAATAAATTGAAATCAGGAATTTACAATTAGAAATAATTCATATTGATTTTACGTTAATTCAAAAATTAAATCAGAAATTTAGATATTATTCATCATAAGGGACTAGCCACCTGAAACTTACGTAGAGTTAATAGTATTTCAATTTCAATTTATTATTAATATACTGCAACTCAACGGCTGGATCGACTTGAGTGAATTTTTGTATATGCATTAATTCGTTTATCCTGATAGCTTGGAATGTCATGGCAGGACAACGTTTGTCGGGTCCGCTAGTATATATATATATATATATATATATATATATATATATATATATATATATATATATATATAATTTCATATATAGTTTGTATATGTGTACAATTTCATTTTGAATAAACATTTCATTCATTATATAACAAATAATTATTTGGTTAACAATTAATTAAGACTTTTTTATCATGACGATCCAGTCATGTGTACTACTTGACACGACTGCAAATTTTGTATCTAATCCCAAGGAATTGGTGAAAATTACGCTGAAAGCTTCCATTACATTAGCTAGATATTGGGTTAATAGTATCTTTAAAATTCAATTTGGAGCATAGTATTTTACTTTTATCCTTGATCATCATGTGTAAATAACTCTCTTCTAATAGACGATAGTTTTGTTACTCAAAACTTCTGAACTCAATAAATAGATTCATTAAAATGGTCTTTGAACACGTTTTTTTACAGTTAGTTGATTTCAAGCAAAAACTAAATTTTAAGGTTAACCTATTACATTCGTAATATATGCAATTTTGAAATGAATTGTAAAAGATTAGAATTATTTTCATCTGTCGACCTCATACATACTCGTAAATACGAGTATATAGTAAAATAAATAAATTATTTTCATAAGTCGTTCTGTTATTGGCTCTAATGTATTTTATTAAGGGTATTCGTTTTTATTGCTTCGAAATGATATGTGATATAATCATTTGTAATGCTTTCAATTAGGTGATTTAGTGAAAATGAAGACACATATATGACTCATTAGTATATCGATTTGCTAGCCTGAATAATATTGATTATATGATTAAAACAAAAAAAAATCACAACAAAAAGATATAAATCTTTTCCGGTTAGAAATATATCCTTCACATTTGAAAATATACAACAAATAGTTAACACACCACTAACTAATTTTTACCTCAAAGTACCAGCGGCTGATGGTTCTGCCATTGTTTCTTGAGTAGCACCTACTGAAGAACCGCCACTCTGAAGTCTTATACTAAGCATATTTGCTAATGCAGTCTTTGTTTTAGCATTCACTATTAGTGGACTCTGACCTACTGCTGGATCTTGAACAGGTACAGGAGATTCTGGTGTAGATGCTTGTCCAACTACTCTTAATATGTTGCTTTGCGGATCCTGAATAGACGTCAGCGGTTTTTGGATTTGATCGCGTTGAGCGGAAAATTGTTGCAGACGAATTTGCTGTATCATAATAATCAGAATTATTATAATGCTCATATTTCTTCATTATGAAACGTATTATTATATCCTACACAAAAAGCAATACTCCGGAAATTACCGATCCTCCACTACAACTTCATTAAAATTTACACAGTTGAATGCTTACTATACAGCCAAATAAAAATATATTGAAAAAGAGGATTCCCAATAGGTGTATATGGTAGGACTCGCGGTCGCGTAGTTTAGTATCAAGTACAAGCAGAAGCGAAATAACACAGCTCCCAAAGTGAGAAATGCCGCAAAAGGACACTGCAGTATGAAACGCTTACGGCGGGTTTCACTGATATCGTCGGAGCAGAGGCTGTAGTAGTATGAATCTATACCGGTGCCCCCACAAGACCTAAGGTCCAAAGAAATCTTCAGGGAGAACAGCAATTGATAGTAAAAATAAAACAATTACAAAAAGTCACCAAGTCAAAGAAAGTGCGGATAGGAAAAAGCAATACCAGGGCATCCCCTTCAATCAATGATGAGTGATCAAATTGCCGAAAATGATAGGGCGTGCTCCCGTAACACCGCAAATGTGCGGTGTTACGCACCCCAATAACACATATAATGTGTTATTGGGGTGTAAACTATTTCATTGAAGACGCATCATTTGTTGCATACAAGAGAGGAAATGAACGCTACCATATCATGGAATATAGGCTCAGAAAAGAATCGGCATTGTAGTGAACTTACATGCTGAAGGTTCTTCAAATGACACTAGCACACGAACCAGGAGTTATTAATTATGATTTCTACGCTCAACTTGAAACTGCTTACAACCACAAAGAGATCTTAACACGACCACTAACCTAAAACTAAGCACCAAAGGATAATATATATACTGTCCCGAAAAATCAATGAATGAACAAGTAAAACTACTATCGAACTCAGGAATCAGAGACCACCAGAGAGAAAACTACAAAATTGCCTAATGCGGAGTTTTCTAGTGAGGAACTACAAAATATCTCTGGAACCCACAAAATTCGAACAGTTCTAAGTGAAATGCTTTCGAGGAATATGCAGAACTTCTCATGCGTCTCCTTGTTTGGACAAAAATGACGACACCTCACTGATCTTTTTTCTCAAACCTAATAAATAGTTCTTCTTTCACTCTTAAAAATTGTTCTATAACGGCCACATATAAGGCACACATTAAAAACTGAAATTTAAATTCAGGTGAAAAATGAGTGTGTAGCAGTTTTCTCAAATCTTCCATACCTCCCTGTCAGACCTTATAGTTAAAGGCATTTACTATTCAAAAGTAAATCAAATGCATATTTCTCAACTTGAAGTAATAAGAAGCAATCAGAAGAAATGATTTTTCATACAAAGTTTAAGAACTATTTCTTTAGGTAATAAAATTAACTATTGCTATAATTTAATCGCATGTAAGAAATTATTTTCTTCAGAAAATTTCCACACATCACAAATTGAATTCGAAAAAAGATAATTAGATATGTGTCATAAAAGCAGTAAACGACAAAATGAATTAGTCGTGAAATTTATCAAGTGGAAAAAGCTTGTGAGAAGGCAAATAAAAAAACAAAATAACAGTGATTTCTTGGGCTTATGCTATAAACATCCATAACTACGTAAATTGTAACTTATAAACACAATTATAAACACAAAGTTTATAATTTTCACAATATTCTGTTGAAAAATAACACAAGTTTCGCCAATTAAAATGAATTAATCATAAAGAAGTGTACCAATTTGATACTATATTAAGTACTATTTATCCGATAATGCCAATGTAGTTACAGAATTGTTATACACTGTGAAATAGCCAATCGAAAAATTCAATATTTCCGTTATAGAGTAAGATCCCAGGGCCACCAGACGTCATGTATTTTCTGATGAAGGAAATTTGGACCATTGAGTAGCGTTGGTATGTACTAAGAACGCATGACTACCAGCTAGCTTGCCCAGACGGCCAATTTTCAGGTATCAGGTAATCAAGGTACATAAAAACATTACTTACCTCACGTAAATTCTGAAAGCTGATTTTTACGTATATTGTAAATTCTGTAGCTGATTTTTTCAAATATAAATGATTAATTGATATGAGTAAGCTGTGAGAAGGTGAGAGGGAGAAGTCAATAAATCCTTATACATGTCTCACTCAGTCTCATGCGCGTGAATATTGCCCTCGCGCTCCTACCCACAGAGGCATTAAAATTGAGTTTATGGGATGATTGGCTCCTTGGATCGATCTTTCGTTTTGGAAAAGGTTTCAAAATAGTTGTCTGGTGGACATATATAAAAATGATGCATCAGAAAATACGTGAGGTTAAGTATTTATTTTGGGAGCTTTAATGCGTCTGCAAAGCAATACGGCCGACGGAAAGTATCTGCGAGTTTTGGCGACTTATTTTTAAGGATATTGCCTACAATATACGTAAAAATCAGCTTTCAGAATTTACGTGAGGTAAGTAATGTTTTTATGTACCTTGATTACCTGATACCTGAAAATTGGCCGTCTAGGCAAGCTAGCAGGTAGGCATGCGTTCTTAGTACATACTAACGCTACTCAATCGTCCACAATTCCTTCATCAGAAAATACGTGACGTCTGGTGGCCCTGGGATCTTGGACTATTACTGTACATTTTCATGAAAAAATACGGAAACACGCAAATTTATAAATTGACATTCTGCAACGTGTAAACATAGCAATATCGTAAAAAAAATTATGTTTGGACACGGGTTGTTGCGCATCGATCATTGAGCCCTTTTACATTGAAGTCATTTCAAATAGCAATCATTATTAAGCACTAATTCCAAATACTGTCGTTCCAACTTTGGCAAATTCAATTCTTGATTCAGTAAACCCTCGGTTTCAGAAAATACAATATACTTCCAGCAGAACGGAATACCACTATATTACGAACTCGATGTCCAGCAGTACCTTAGTCCAACATTTCCCAATGGAAAGACGAATGGCGAAGACTTAATATATGGCCACTGCGATTACCCGATCTAAACTCATTAGATTTGTTTTTATGAAAATATAAGAAGAACCTTGAGTACAAACTGAACTTCTAGATTTAATTAGATTGTTGCGCATCATGTCATTGAGCCCATTCAAAGTGAAAAGTCATTTCAAATACCAATCATTATTTAGCATTAATTCAAAATACTGTCGTTCCAACTTTTGCAAATTCAATTCTTCATTCAGTAAATCCTCGGTTTTTTGAAAATACAATATACTTCTAGCAGAACGGAATCTGTTAAAATGAACTTCTAGATTTGATTGACGTAAAAGAAGATGTTCCAAGTGAACATTCTGGACAACTTCCTCACTAACATTCTTCGTTTTTTCTGTTTTTCACATTTTGCATTAAATCCCAGTTATCTATCATAGTGCAATGAATTTCGGAGATCAACTTATTTCAGTTTTTTGTTTCAAGTTTTGCAATAACTTCGAAACGAAAACATTGTTGAATGGAGAATGAAAAAACTTTTCAAACATTTGTCACAAGCAAATACTTCAGATTCGAAAAAAAATGGGGTTCATAATTATTATCAGTTATCAATATAGGTAGGAATTATATTTTCAAATTATGTAAATTTTATAATTAAAAATTATAATTATATTAAATCATAAAAAATATATAGAATATTATAGAAATTATAAAAATTTATAATTCAAATTATTATGAATCTGACGTGTTTCCGGATTTTTTATAAATATAAACAGTAACCTAAATAATCAATGTATTTCATTTGGCTCTTGCTCAAATCATCTGTAGAAACTATAATGAAAATTACAAACTGTTATAGTTACATTCACAACAAAATTTTATATTAGTCTTCATTACCTGTTAATATGTATATAAATTCACATATTTATATAAATTCATAAAAAACAATAACAAGCGCTTGGTAAAAATTGTTCTTGAAATATTAATTTCAAAGACTCACTTTCAACTTCATTTGATTTGGATCGGCTAAAGAAGCGTTCTGTTGAATTGGACTCAATCCGGGTGTTTGTGGAATATTGGAAGAACCACTAGGTGGTACTGGAGTTGGACCAGCATTTGGTTGATTCAATGCATTGGAATTGATTGTTTGCTGTTGCAAATTATTAGGTATCACTAGTCCTTGTGATTTCGCTTGTTGCTGCAACCATGCCACTTGTTGATGAGGACTCAATCCAGGAGGCACTGACCCTAAATTTTAAAAAATCACAAAATTAATCGTTTTACGCCTTTACGTACATTACGACTACACATGGATAAGTACGAATAACTACAAATAATCATGAAATTTATTATAGTGTTTTTAATATATGTTCACATAAAAATTTCGTTTGACTGTTTTGATATGCCCAAAAAGCTATTGAGCCACTGCAAATATTACAGAATCGAATTTAAATATTATCTCCGCAGAATGTCTGATATTTGACAATAAACAAGGAGAAGTTAGAAAGTTAATGGAAATAATTTAAACATTGTTTCTTTTCATTTATATTCTCATACTTGTACTACATAAGTATCATAAAATCAGATGTACAACTTTTTTATTGCGGAGGATGTTTCTGAAACTTAAAATTCAATCAATGTTTTTTTTTTAATTCAGTGGACCTACAGTTTAGCGCCGGTTCCGAATGGCCAATGGGCTTGTAATCAATGTACATTACCCAGCATATATCATTATTTAAATTTCTCAAATCATAGACAAACACAAACACCCATGCCTTCAGCGGGGCTCGAACCCGAGTTCTACCGCACCATAGTCGGTTGTTCTACCGATTAAGCTACGGAGACCGGCTCAATCAATGTTTATTTTGAGTAAAACTAAAGCTCACTCAAAACAAATTCATCTCGACATTTGTCTCACTTCTGAAAACAACTACTGGAATTCGATCTACAAAACAAAAAATAATAAAAACTCTTGGAATTCTTACTTTCCAATTCACTTTTGGATTCCATCAAAACAAAATAAGCGGCTTCCAGAAATCGTCTGGACAAAACGTAGGAACACTAAAACGTATCAATTTGTCACCAATTCATCAATTTGTGTCCATTGAATAATGAAAACGAATTTAAAAACATGAGAGTATTCAAAAGAAATAAAAATATTTAGATGGACATCTGCACAACATCATTATATGTTAATATCAAAATAATTGAATATATTTTTAAACGAAAAAAGCACAAGTACACATGGACAAAATCAATGAATTTTTATGTGAACGAAGCAGATTATCATACAAAAAACATTGTTTGGAGTAATTCAAACTAAATTCGCTGTTATAGCTTACGAATAACAATATCATAACGAACAAAATCTAGTTTAAAATGAACCATAACTTATTTTTCAAAAATATTTTTCAAATTTATTCATTCAAATAAAATTACCCATATATAAACAGTTCTGAATTGCGAAAATTTATATTTTTCTTATTATAACACAATGTCTTTATGTCTTTTCATGAATTTCCAACTGAATTATTAATAAATTCAATGGACGATGAATCTACTCTGTGATAGTTCATATTTAAATGAGAGGTAATAATAAAAACTTGTCTAAAAATCACTGACTGAACAATTCTTTATTCGACTAGTTTCGCCTTTTACAGCATTATCAAGAATGAATACATATTACAAAGACAACCTATAAATATTTTGCAAACCTGTTCGGACCACCTCGAATTACGTCATAGAGGTGGGGGTTTCCAAATTATCAGAGATTTAACAGCGGGGAATGGTTTAGGTCTAACAGGTCATTAAGAAGATCGTACTTATCGGATTTTTGAAGTTTATTTATTTCCATGGCTTCCAGGTAGTTCATTTTAATCCCTTTTTCACAGTAATGAAGTATCTTAGGTTTAAAACAACTTGAGATCTTATGTCCTGTCGACTCTAGATGTTCCCGAAAAGCAGATTGTCCGTTTTTTACACGTTCTTTTAACCTAGTTTCAAAACATCTTCCGGTCTGGCCAACATATGACGACTTACATTCTTCACAGTCTAGTCTATAAATGCCAGACTTCTTCATTGGCTCGGATTCGGACAATTTGTTATTAAAGATCATTCTATCCAATCTACTTGAAAATGCTATATTTAAATTATTATTTTTGAAGAACTAAATGATTTTTGAGGAGGGAACGTGTGTATAAGGGATGCTCACATATCTTAATTCATTTCTGTCATTATTACTATTTATGTAGTGTGGCCTATATAAAAGTCCATTGATGAAGCGTTTCTCTTTCTTTATAATTAGTGTATTGATTATTTCCAGTGGGAACTGATTGTTCCTACCTATCGTACGAATCACATTAAGTTCTTCCCTGAGGTCTTGTTTAGATAAGGGAATCGAAAAAGCCATATGGATCATTGAATTGAGAGCTGCGATTCGGTGGCTTATTGGACTGAACGAATTGAAATTTATGATGGCGTTAGAGAAGGTAGGTTTCCTAAATATTTTGTACGAAAATTTATCTTGCTGTTTGGAAATTGTAAGGTCAAGAAAATTCATCGAATTGTTCTGTTCCTTCTCTACCGTGAATTGGATCTTCTCATGTAATGAATTTAGATATGTCAGGTATGAACTGATATGTCGGTCTGTTCCACTAAACCCAACTAAGATGTCATCCACATAGCGGTACCAAAAAATTATATGTTTTTTTGACATCTCCGATTCTGAAATTGTGGTTTCCATGTTGTCCATGAATATGTCCACTAATAACGGGCTTAGGGGAGAACCCATAGGTAGACCTGAATTCTGTAAATATATTTTGTTTTGGAATCTGAAATAATTCTGTCCCAAGGCAACCTGAAATGATGTTGAGAAGTCTGCTTTTATCGTAGGAAGTGTTTTTTTTTTCCAAGATGTTTTCAATTAGGGCTATACATTCTTCCGTAGGGATGTTAGGAAACATGTTGGATACGTCGAAGGATACTAATTTAAAGTTTTTATCAAAGTCAATTTTATTTAATTTTTGAATAAGGTCTATTGAATTTTTCACACTATATTTAGGAGAGAAATGAGTATGTTCTTTGAAGGCTGTGTTGGGAAATTTAGAAAGCTTACACGAGAAAGTACCAGTCCGAATAATTCAGGAGGTTCTGAACTCATTGGTTAAAGTACACAAAGACGATCTACCCGTTAGACCAGTTGCTTCTTTTTCAAAAGCACCTTCGTGTAAGCTTTCTAAATTTCTCAACACAGCCTTCAAAGAACATACTCATTTCTCTCCTAAATATAGTGTGAAAAATTCAATAGACCTTATTCAAAAATTAAATAAAATTGACTTTGATAAAAACTTTAAATTAGTATCCTTCGACGTATCCAACATGTTTCCTAGAAGTCTGGCATTTATAGATTAGACTGT
This sequence comes from Henosepilachna vigintioctopunctata, assembly GCA_030704895.1. NCBI lineage: Eukaryota > Metazoa > Arthropoda > Insecta > Coleoptera > Coccinellidae > Henosepilachna > Henosepilachna vigintioctopunctata. The sequence continues at coordinate 42,052 of JARQZJ010000099.1, forward strand.
GAAGAATGTAAGTCGTCATATGTTGGCCAGACCGGAAGATGTTTTGAAACTAGGCTAAAAGAACACGTAAAAAACGGACAATCTGCTTTTCGGGAACATCTAGAGTCGACAGGACATAAGATCTCAAGTTGTTTTAAACCTAAAATACTTAACTACTGTGAAAAATGTATGAAAATGAACTACCTGGAAGCCATGGAAATAAATAAACTTCAAAAATCCGATAAGTACGATCTTCTTAATGACCAGTTAGACCTAAACCATTCTCCGCTGTTAAATCTCTGATAATTTGGAAACCCCCACCTCTATGACGTAATTCGAGGTGGTCCGAACAGGTTTGCAAAATATTTATAGGTTGTCTTTGTAATATGTATTCATTCTTGATAATGCTGTAAAAGGCGAAACTAGTCGAATAAAGAATTGTTCAGTCAGTGATTTTTAGACAAGTTTCTATTATTACTTCTCATTCCAACTAAATTATTCTCTTGAAGTTTTTACAATCGGATATATATATATATATATATATATATATATATAAGGTTATATCAGACTACTCGAATTTCTAGTAACTACTCATCAGATTTTCAACTCCAAACTTTATAGATTTCCCTTATTCCGCTAACCGAACAATAATCAAATAACCTGTATGGTTCCTTTCATAGGAAATTTTATTATTTCGTGTGTTCGAAATACATGAAGAAATTCGCACTTTTTCAAACAAGAATGTCATGAAATCGACGTATACTTTGTCGAGCCAGATTTTTTGCTATAACTAAACGAACTGACTCTGTCAGTGTAAGTCAACAACACACAGTCTGAAATTTTTGGACCACATTGGGGCGTTTAGAAGAAAACTGCAGTTGTGGATAAAAAAATGTCCGATGTTCCAATCGGTCCATTTTGGTCAACGACATCATTCGATCACCGTTGAGTGACTTATTTTTAACGTCAGATAAATTTGATGGCAACAGATGACGTAAGGGCTAAGTACTATTTTTGTCAATTTATGACCGTAATTTTTTTTAGAAACGAAAAATTTAAAATTTTCTTTTCACTTAGAAAATAGTAGTTTTCACATATTTCAACAAAAATATTCATCAATGTGTCAATTGTTTATATGGTCAAGGTTTATAAGTAGTCAGTCAATTGTTCTATGGACTACACTTTCAAATTCTGTGTCTGTCGTAGTTTTGCATTCAAATAAAAGATGGACGAGTTTTTTTTGTGTTATAATAAATTTTACAATATCTGTTAAGAATTCGGGTGTACATCGAAATGTGGCATCAAACGTCTAAGAAATTGACCTTGTATATGAATGCAATATTAAATTAAATTAAACTCTTGGCTTAATGTTTCACGATTATATTCAACAACATGAATTTGTCAATATGTTTCGAGCGTAAGCTCATTTTCAAGACTGAATACTGAGATCACGCTCGAAACATATTGACAAATTCATGTAGTTGAATATAGTCGTGAAACATTAAACCAAGAATTTAATTTAATTTAATATTTAATTATGTTTCACCAAGAGTTAAGCGAGAATTCAATCTCAGTCATAAATGCAATATACTGCGGAAAAACCATATGTAATCTGCGTAGTGTAATAACCCGATGTAAACGAAACACCACTTCGAATAGTGCCTTCAAACCTTGAAGACGAATTGACGGTAACATCTCCTTTAAACTGAAAAAGGAAAGTTGATGGTAACATCTCCTTTAAACTGAAAAAGGAAAGTTAATTACTAGTTTATTAATTGAAATATATATTTTCAGGAAAAGACGAAAAAATAAATTATGTTAATTGAGCACGGTAAGTGTTTTGTCATCAATGTTGTAAAATTATTGTATACTAAAATTTGTTAAATTGTACAAGTAAGTTCATATCTTTCAGATGAAAGTTCAAGATTATTATCCCCCGTCAAAATAAATACATCCACAGTTTTGATGCAAAAATAGATACATGTCGCCATAAGTTTTAATCTCAAACATGCAAATTATTAACAATATTGTTCTATAACTTTCAGAGGCATAGCTTCACATTCGATGTTAAATATTGTAGAACATACAATACCAATATCAAGACAAAGTGTTTCGTCACATTATAAAATTTTATCAGCTTTTCAAAATAGAGTAATTCCCTTACTGCCTCCAATTAAAGAACAAAATACGAAAATAATACAGATGTTCAAAGAGAACAAAAGGATATCTCTGAGTATTCTCACTAATTTTACTGTTGAACTGTTTAAACTGAAGAAAACTTGATATTTTTGAAAGTTATTCAAATGACAATGAAAAATTCAGTTTGTTGTAAGTCATAACATTTTTGTTTGAAAAGCTAATTTTTTAATCAATAATTTGTTTTTTTCAAATAAAGTTCAGTAAAAATTCTCTTCATTTGCTTCGTTTCAACTATATTGTAATATTCAAGATAGTATTTAACTGACTACACCAACAATTTCTGCGTATGATATAGAAATTGCTTTCAAAGTCTCTATGACGTCTATTTTTCTCACTTATTAACGTCTTTTTAAAGTAATTTAATAACGTGTTTTAAACAGCTCAAAATGGCTGTGACATTTCGACGTCACTGCATGGTCAATAAGACGTCTCAGTCGACGTCTCTTCCGACATGTTTAATGTCGGTACAATATAAATCACTACATAGTATAAAGCAAAGTCGCTTTTTCTGTCCCTTTGTACGCTTTAATCTTTGAAAGTACGCAACGGATTTTGATGCGGTTTTTTTTAATAGATAGAGTGATTCAAGAGGAAGGTTTATATGTATAATAACATCCACTAAATAGTGGAGAAGTACTGTTATTTTTGAGGTTTCTAATGTGATGTCGTAAATAATTACATTTTTTCCGCTTACATTGCAAACGCAGGCTAAACCCTACGAGTTTTATCAAAATAATGTACTAAGTATTGTACACATTGAAAAGGTCTACAGAAAAGTCCGTGATGGTATATGTCTATCTCTTATGGATAACCCACAATAACTTTTTTTTGTCATTTACTTTTTGCGACAAATAATGGCTAATTTTCGAAGCGATTTTAACCCATACAGCATTAATCCTTAACCAATTAAATACCTTGAATACATTGTTCATTTAATATAGATATATATGGCCCTTTACACCGTATGATTTAAGTGAATATTTTCGAAGATATTACAGATTTAAAAATTGCGGGGCGTAGCGTTTGCGGCGTGCGAAGCCGGGGCGGGTCGCTAGTATTTTATAAACGCCACTTCTCGTAAATAAGTCTTGCATATATGCAAATAAGTTTTGCAGTGGATGTGATAATTTTTACATAGGTCAAACTGGACGTTCTATACAAAAAAAAATTCGATGAACAAAGAAAATCAACACTGTTGAATAAACCTAATACGGGCTTTTCTGAACACTGCATTAAACATAATCATTTCTTGGATCCCAGCAAGACCTAAATAGTACACTCAGGTAGTGAGGGCAAAAGATTAGATACCAATGAAGTCTTGGAAATTTCGATAGGCAAAAAGAAGAACTCGCCTGGCCAGGATTGACCAGGAATGACCAGGTGGATTTTTCCGTGAAACCAGTGTTAAATTCTGTGATTAAGGATATATAAGTGAAAGCTGTACATTTTGAAATTCATCAATATTGTATACTCTTGACAATGGGATAGCCACCCGAAACATATGTAGAGTTTTTAATATATTCAGTGAAACTTAAGTCAAGTGTATTAATTTTTATTTTATTGTTTTTAACATAATTTTTCACCAAGAGATAAGCGAAACCTCTGTGTCATTTATTAAATAGGTTCTATTTGCTCAAATCATCGTATTGCAAGAAAATTACGCGTGATACCACTCACAGCACAGAAAAGTAGTTTGGCAAATGTAAGATAACATAAAAAATGAGTTTCCATTTTTCTCATATTGTTCCATCACCAGAGAAAAGTTCTAAAAACTTTCTGATAGTCCATTGAAAAGTTACATTTTTCAGAACTAGCATTGAGTTTCTTAGAGGGCAAAATTTTATTGATGGGATGTTTGGAGAGGGAACACTAGGTTAACTACAACTTTGCGGTGTTGCAGCTTTTGTCTTGCGGGCACCATATTGAACAAAGGGGTGAAAACGCCATTTGCCCTATACCTCACAAACTATGAATAATTTGTAGTAAATCGCTTCGCCTATAATTTTGTCTCTATTACTTTCTTCAATAAAATTAAAAATAAAAAAGTTACTACCAAACATATGAAAACAATTCGCAATAAATTTCCTTTATTGCTAAGTATAACTTTTTTATTCAAAGGCACTCAAGGACAAATTATAATAATAATAGTGACAGCAGGCAGATATTCATTTGTCTCCAAACTGTAACTTAGACCTTTTCTACATGCTTAGTAATTATTGTAAATGTACACTTCGATTAGATATTATTGTAAAAAACAAAGAAAGTTGCCAAAAATATTAAAAACTATCTATAAAAATAAAAAGTCTTTCTGAAAGTGAAGCTGACGTTTCGCTGTCACCAGTTTCTTACGAGCATTAAGAACCCGGTAAAATTCGGAGAGCTCAAAAACCCCCATAAATGGACGAAATCGAAAAAATTTTGATAAAAAATGTTTTTCAGAAGGCCCTCTACAATATTGATATGAGGTAATTTTGTCCTACAATAATACATGAAAAAGTTATAAAAGAAAAAAATTTTGAAAGTAAAAGATTTGTTGCGAATTTTCCTCAAATATTTGTTAATAACATTTTCATTTTCGATTCTACTGGAAAAAGTTATAGTCAATATTGTAGACAAAGCGATTTGCAACAAATTATTTCCTCACAAATTATTTGTGTTATTTATACATAGATAGATCTTTATTAAAACTCTAAATCAACACAAAATTGTTATCACAGAGTATCTCGAACGTTTTTTAAATTAAATAGTTAACAACAAAATTTTAACAGTTGGAAATATGTGACTTGATACTCTTTCTGAATATAGAAAGTCTGAGATGAATCAATTTTTTTTGGTAAGTTATTGTACATTATAACCGAGACGTTTTATTCCAAAAACTGATTTTATGCTGTCATTCAGTGTGTATCGGTCTTTGTTTCTTGTATTGTATCTGTGAAGAAATTTTCCGTATACAATGTTACTCTTCAATATGTTATGACCTATTTTGTATACCAATTAGGGATATTCATTCAATATCGATATATCGAATTTATTCGATATTTTCCGTACGATATATCGGATTGATTCGATGTTTTGCCAAATATTTATTGTATTCGATATATCGATATATTTATAGAAATGTTGAATAAAATGTTGAAACATCGAATGTTGTTTTTTATGTAATTTATTAAAAAAATTTAACACTATTTGATGACTTAGATATTAAATATGGTTCATTAAGATAGTGACATCTGTAAGTGACCAGCTTAATTACCTAACTCATCCAGCCTGACAGATCCATCGAACATTCACTCTCAATGTATATATTCTGTGGATGTTATAGGTTTATTCTATATACTTCCATTGTCATTATTTTAGCGTCGTTTTCTGTTTGGCGGTAACGCATTATATCAAGGTTTTGATTTTGCTGATCTTGCTACTATAATTATTTACACAAAAATAACTGAGTTGACGCATCATCTGATTACTAGTTCGAAGTTGAACAGGTATGTATATTCCTATTGCTTATGAACCTAATCTCTATTCATTTATGACGGTATTTTATATTTTAAGATATAAAATAATGATATTTTATACTATAATACATTTCATAATAATAATATATATATTTCGTTTTTTATTCTTATAAATGCATCAAAACATTTATTTAGTGTATTTCATTTAAATATTTCCATTTAAATATACATACTTGTAAACAAACTAACTCAATAGTGACACAACACTACAGACACAAAATTAAATTATAAAAAAAAAATAAACATCCTTGAATGTTCCCAAAATTCACAAAATAAAAAATCAACATTTACTTTTTTCTTTTATTTAGATAATTACAAAATGGCGCCTCTAAAGAAAAGTCATGTATGGAAGTTTTTTACGAAAACTGAAGGAAAAGAGAATATTGTAAAATGCAAAATTTGCTAAAAAAATATTAAACTAATACATCAAACCTATTTCGCCACGTAAAAAATATCCAAAAGGCTACCTTTTTAGATGAAAAAAGAATATTCGCAAGTATTAAGAAATGTCAACTTACAAAATATCCACAGTGAAACAATTACAAAAACAAATGAAGTAGACTCTGATCTTCCTGTTCTCAAACCTCAACCACTGACATCAATAAGTACAGCTGCGTCCAAAGATATCCATATCGATAATCCTCTACCTCCACCATTAAAACTGCAGAACTACATTCATAAAAGCTTCGAAAGAATATCTGCTTATTCCGAAAGTGGCAATAAAACTTTGAACGTGAATAATGCCTTCATCTACATGATTTGCAAAGATAATCAACCTTTCACGATTGTAGAAAATGACGGATTTCGTAATCTTATGAAGGAAACTGCACCACATTACAAGCTTCCAGGAAATACAACATTGACTCGCTGGGTTGATGACAAATATGATGCATTATCGGCTGTGTTTAAAAATAAACTGGAAAGTGTAGAACATATAACACTTACAACCGATATGTGGTCTGAAACAATGAGTATGTGAAGCTTTTTTGGAATTACCGGTCACTTTGGTATATGTACCGAATTTTTTTCTTTTACTTTTGGAGTATATCAGTCATTTGACCGTAATACTTCGGATCATATTGCTGAGATGCTCCTGAATTCTTGTTCAGAATGGGGCATTGACGTTGATGAATTTTCGGCTTTAGTAATGGATAACGCAGCTTCTATGATTAAGGCGGTCGACCTGGCCTTTGGTAAAAAACACATACCGTGCTTTGCGCACACATTAAATTTAGTTGCGCAAAATGCGATACAACAATGTCCAGAATTACAAAATCTAATAACTAAGGTGAAGGACATTGTAACGTGGTTCAAACAAAGTAATACAGCAAGCAATTAATTAAGAAAAGCCACAGAAAAAGAAACAAAGTTAATTCAAGAAGTTTCAACAAGATGGAACAGCACCTACTATATGATTGAGAGATTTTTAGAGTTACGAGTTGTAATCAATGATATAATATTTCGCCATAAAACAGCGCCACCCATGCTCAATGCTTCAGAACTGTCAGTACTTTCTTCAGTGTTATTAGTCTTAAGGCCGCTCGAAGCTGCTACTAAAGAAGTTTCTGGGGACAGATACTGCACAAGCAGCAAGGTGATTCCGTTAGTTCACTGCTTAGTTTTAAAAATCCAACCACTTCAATTGGAAGACTCGCTTGCCAATGAATTGAAATCGTTTGTGCTTAATGAAGTTGAAAAAAGAATGGGCGCTATCGAGAGGGTAACTCCACTCGCCATCGCAACTGTATTGGATCCCAGGTATAAAAAAATTCACTTTAGAGACGCACTTGCTTGCGCCACAGCAGTCGCAAAAATTAAAGACTTCATGAAAAATACTACACAAAATATCGAAATGTCCGAATCAGATTCTGATCAATCTGAAAAACAAGAAGAGATCTTTTCCTTATGGGATGATTATCACAAACTAGTAAGCAAGAGTTGGAAATCATCAGAATCAGATGATGCTATTTCTGATTAATTATCAATCTACTTGCGTATAAGATTTATAAGATTGCCTTCAAATATTTAACTATTGTCGGAACGTCTGTTCCATCTGAACAATTATTTTCAAGAGCTGCTCAAATAAATAATCAACAAAGAAATACAATGAAAGGTAGAAGATTGAGTACCTAAACTTCTATTTTTGCAAAGTTTGTCCGAAGAGCGTTGGTCTTAATTCAATAGTTAAAGTGAAATCAAGTTTTTGCAGGTACCTAATTTAAGGCTAGTACTAAATATGTCATTTTTGTTTTGTTTTGTGGTATGTAATGAAATTTTCCAATAATTTGTCGTTTTTATTTCACTTGCAAATGTAGTTATAACTCATCTCACCACTATTCTACTTCTTATAAAATTCGATAACCACGGACTGACTCAGTATTTGACAGAATTGTTCTCCCGGAAGGAGAACCCTGATGTTATGATGAAATACGGTTCCATGTGGTCACTAACATAAGTCTAAGTAACACTCGTAGAAAATCCCTATTGTTACTCTAATAGTTTATCAATGTTACTCGGATTTTTGATTCTACATTCACACTTACAAAATCAAGAACCACAAAACATTGCGCGTTTCACTGGAGAAGGTTATATTAAACTTTTTTGAGAAGTATTCGATATTACAAAATATCGATATTTTTTTGCGATATATCGATAAACATCGATCTGGGAATCCTATATTTCACATCGAATATAAATATCGATATAATTTTTCAGTGGACACCCCTAATACCAATGCACATAGTTCAATACAAATAATAATAATAATAAATTTATTCTGAAAAAATACAAGATAGCAATACAGTTAAACATTATCAAAAGGAGCGAAATCCAGAAAGCTGAAAAAATTAAGATTTCTCCAGGTTCTGCTCATTTAACTCCGGTTAAAACTTCCCAGGCACTGAACTCCATACAAAGACAAATGAATGTAGTACAAACAATTATATAGCAAAACAGTACAAAAATAACTTCCTATTGAAACCCACTGAGCAAATTATACTTGTCGTATTAGGAGCCAGCGAGACAGTTCTCGTTTGAAAATAGATAATCTCGAATTTCCCTTAATAGTGGATGGCACATAATTATAAACCTTGAAACCTATGTAAGAGAAAGCTCTCTGAAAAACAGTAGTACAATGACGAGGTGCTGAGATCAAATTTTGCCTAATGTTAGTATCATGTCTTTGATTCGCAAGTTGGATATTTTTGCGTAAATAATAAGGTTTTCCGCACAATAGTAATGTAGACAAATCAGTTTCTTAACTGGCAGAATTGGGTATTTTTCGTACAATTGATCTAGTTTCATATCTTAAGTTGAATATATTTTTATTGCTTTATTTGGAAGGCGGTTGGTATTGAATTGCTTTGTGTTTTCCCATAGTGCAATTTGATAGCTGAAAACACTGTTTACATGTGCGATATAGAATATAAGTTTGGTTTTATCATTAAAAAATACATTTATCTGTTTCACACAGTAGATAAGACCATACAGTCTGTTAAATATTCTGTCTATGTGATGTCCCCAATTCAACCTCTCATCTATCGTAAGACCAACGTATGTGTGATACAGGACTTTTTTGGTGGTTTTATTGTTTATTTTATAAGGTTTATATTGATATTATCATGACACTTAGGGGAAAACAACATGAACACTGTTTTTTCCTCATTTAAAATTAATTTATTTTGATTGAGCCATTTTGAAAGTATCTTCAGAACTTCATTTACTTTTTTTGGAGCTGTTCTAGATGTTTGTCCTTTAACATATCCGTGTCATCAGCAAACATATGTATAATATTTGGCGGAAGATCAGCTTTGGATAGACTTTCCACATACAAAAGGTATAGTAATAGTAATCGGTCCCAGGACCGATTCTTGAGGTATACCACATTTAACATCCTCTTCAGAAATTTTTGTTCCTTTCACCTCCCCAAATTGTTTTCTTTCCTCTAAGAAGGTCTCGATGAGCTTCCAGGCAGGCCCTTGAAAAAAACCATCAGGTATAGCTTTCTTAACAGAATTTCGTGACTCAACGTGTCGAACGCCTTTTTTAGGTCGATGAACACCGTAACCACAAAATTTTCTTCATCTGTACTGTCAATTATACATTCAATTAGGTCTGTAGCGGCTCCCAATGTCGAACTTGACTCGAGAAATCCATATTGTTGATCAGAGATATTAAAGAAGTCTGCCAATCTTGCTTTTATGACTTTTTCGAGAATTTTTGAGAGAGTTGATGTAATGGATATGGGACGGTAGTTGCTGGTGTCATCTCTATTTTCCTCTGCGAAGATTGGAATTATTTTAGGAATTTCCAGGGATGATGGATATTTCCTTCCGCAAGACATTCGTTAATCAGTTTCCCTAGTAATTTTTTCCCTAATAATGTAGAATATTGTTTTAATATCCTTTATTGTTTTGTGATCTGGACCTCTGGCACATGTATTTTTTATTGAATGTACAATATGGCCAAGCTCTCTTAATATACACTTAGTTAGATACATCTGTCATTACAGCACTCTGAAAATGTAAATATATTTTGGGAAATTATATTTTTCTGAAAACTGCTACTTCTGAAAAAAGTGTTAAAACTGTCTGCAATCTCTACTGGAGAGATTATTATCCTGTCTCTTATTTTCAGCCTGTGGATAACATTTGTTTCCTTTTTTCTTGTATTTAAATTATCGTTTATTAGTTCCCATATTTTTCTAATATTTGTCCCTGCCTTAGTCAGTTGATTCTTAACATATTCTTGTTTTGACTTATGATATAGCCAGTTTCTTTTTTCAGTAATTTAAACTGATTTTTGTATGAATTATTATTTGGATATATTTTCATTTTTCGATAGACCTTGTCACGTTTTTTTATTGTGTTTTGTATTTCATAATTGAACCATTTATTATTGTTGCTTATTTTTATTTTCTTGGTTTTAGTGCAACTTTTTTTTCAAATCTTTTGTAAGTCGGGTGAGATGATTTATGTTATCTATGCTCTTCTGTATATCAGCTTCTTGAAGTTTTTTGCAAAATTCTGTATAATTTGTTTTTTCTACTATTTTCTACTATTAGTGTTGTCGCTACCATTGAATGCATCTAGACTGATCTCAACAACTATTATTGCATTTTCCATCAACAGACTCTCGATGTAATCTATAAAAAGTTAAATATTGTTTTTTGGGGCTCTATAAATATTAATGGCGTTTGTTTTTAAATCATTTACGTAAATTGCACCTATTTTTGTTTTTTCCTGATTACTGACATTTAATATTTCTTGTTTTACATCATTTTTTATATATAATATCGTTCCACCTCCCCTTGATTTTCGACAGTCAAAGACGCATTATAATTATAAATATTGAATTATCTGGTTTCTGCATCTTTCATCCAGGATTCCGTGACAGCACCTAAGTGTGGATAATTGAATTTATGAACAGTAGTACTACAGCGTAGTACAGTAGATTATTAAATTTTTTTTTTCGAATGAATCGAATATTCAAATAAAGAATATGTAATTTTTTTAATTTTTGAGGTTTTTTCTGAATTTGTTATATCCTCGTTTGTTGTGATTCTCAAAACAGGGCTCTCATCAGATTTCCTGACCAAAATTTTCCCATCTTTGTACCATGCGTACTTTACAATACATCATTTCTTAATTTCTCAGGCTTTTTCAGGAGTAGCTGATTTTTATTGTCATATCATGATTTATGTATATTACGTTATCCATCATCAAGCCAATATGTTTTGTATTGAGTTCGATTTTCTTTTTTTTTTTCACTATCAATTCTTTCGTTTCATGATTCATGAAAACAACTTTAATTTGTTTGGGTTTATCTTTACCAAGCATTGAACATGTGATGTCTCTCTCATTCGCATTTATCTCCAGTTTTTTAGGCATATTGATAACTAGTTTATTCAACTCATTTTTTTCAATTCATGGGACAGTGGCATCCCACTAATAACGAAATTATTTTTCAGATTATCTTGTTTATGGACTTCTCTTTATGTTTTTGTATTTCCAGCACTTTCTTCATTTTGATATTCTCTTCTCTCATTTCTTTAATCTCCTTTTTCATCTGCTTATTTTCTTTTTCCATCATATCTAGTTTATTCAAAATCTCTCTATTTTGCTTCAGAATGATGTCTAATTTATTGTCTGAAATTGTTTTAACATTTGAATATCCTGAGTTATATCTTTACTTACACGTTGTTTAGTGGCCTTTGAATCATTATTGACTCTTATTTTTTTTTTGGGGTCTGCTTGCTTTTCGCTTGAGCTTTCTTCCTCAATTTCTTCATCACTGGTATCGTCCATATTGCATATCTAACAGGTCCGCGGTATTTTTTCCTTTAATATGTAATTGAGTTCGTTTTCTTCTAAGCCAGTGCATTTTTCTAGCGCATCATGCCAAGATTTGCATTCACCATTGCATTTGATTTTCGCGAATTTTTTAACCAACAGTTTATTACATCGTCTGCAATTTATGGCTTTAGTTTTCTCTTTTGAATTGGATATACAAGATGCAACGATCGAAGTACGCTAATGAATGATAAGAAGAACATCACTCATTAGAGTACATCATCATAATAAACAGCACCACAGGTGTTTGAATTATTTCACAACAATGTAACAATTTTTTTAGGCCTAAAAAATGTAACATTACAATGGACATTGCAGTACAGAAGTAGAAAAACACATTTTTTGGTAGAATTCGTTGAGTGACACTTTTCAGAAAGGTGTTGAGAAATAAGATTTTAATTTGATATATTTCGCCTAAGATCGGCATTTTTGAGAGGATTCGTTTCTAATTTATCATTCATTACTCTCAAATTTTACTGAGAGAAAAAAAAACAGAAAAATTAACTAAAGGCTTTTTAATATCTACAAAACTGTTTTAGTTGAAGAGCAGAAAGTTGTCCCGAATTATTTTTATTTAGTACCGCGGCGGCAGTTCCCATTGAAACCCAGTTACAAACCTTCACCGTTTCTTCACCTCATTTGAGTCTTTGAATATTTTCATATCTAGAATTTTAATTCTAGATTCAAATTGAATTGTTTTCGCTTCTAAAGTTGAAATGGCCGCCGTTGCGAATTCAATTCAGTTCAATTCATATTTATTGTTAAAATTTTAACTTATGTCAAAATCGTTTTTACTCTAAAAAGCGATAATTTTTGTAATGCCGTTCTCAAATATAATTATTTTACCAGTCGTACAAATTTCACAGTGATTTAATCAAAATATCGCATATTGCCGAATTATGTTCTTGATGACTTTATTGAAAATAAGAAACAAATGATAAGTCGCTATGGTTGGAAATAATCACGTAGTCAGTAGTGGGTCAAGCAAGAAGTACAATGCGGTCCGAGAGGTTCCATTTTTCAGGACTCAAAATGCCATACACGGAATACTCGAAGAGGTGAGGAACATCAAATACTTCCAATATGATTTATAGGCATCCAAGATATCTATCTGAAGTGCATTCAGAAGAAAATTCGGCATGTGCCACTTGTTACGGGTTGATGCATTATTCTCATAACCACTTAGTCTATCTTGCAGTTCTTTAGACAGAGGCTATCTTGAAAAATATGCACATTGTACAAAATACGCCAAGTAAAACTTTATTCTCAATAGCTTTTTTTGTAAAAACAACATTTTCTATAGAAGAGGTTAGGAATTTAGTTTAATTTATTTATATTGATTAATAATTAACTAATGCATTATTTAACTAATCAATTAATAAAACTAGTTCAATTAGACTGTAGAGTGTCAAATTAACACAGAAGTCACATCACACACAATTTAGTACAACAAATATTGAACTAAGGAGGAAGACAACAAATATTGGTAATAATAAGTCAAATGGTTCAATAAACTACCTGAATATTTTTAAAAAATAAAGAAATACAAAGTTTTGACAGGACGAGTGAAGGAGATCTTACAGAGTCAAGAAATCTATTATATCGGGCGGACACACTGACGTGTATCCGCCCCAATTCAATCCTCCGATTAATTTAAATTTACCTTGTTTCATATTCACTAATCAATTTGTTATTTACTCTACATTCGAAATTAATTCTTTATTTCAAGTTCAATTTTACCTCTTCAAACTTTTACCTAATCTGAAATTCAATTTCATTTGTTCCATATTCCTCACAAACTTTATATTTACTGAAATTCACACTATTTTTCAGCCCAATTATAATTGCACGAAATTTTTCTCCTTTGATATAAACTTCAATTGTTTCACATTCGCTTAGTTGATATTCACTCATCGCATAACCTTTATTGGAAATTACATTGAATCTAATCAATAATAATAATTCAAATATATATATATATATATATATATATATATATATATATATATATATATATATATATATATATATATATATATATATATATAGGTAGGAAACAAAAATTGTTGATGGACAGTCAGCAAAAAGGTATTTAAAAAAACGGAATCCCAATAAACAATATACGTTATGCCGATGACACTGCCATCTTAACAAACGATCTACAGCAATTTCTAAACAAAATTAATACGATAGGTAAGGAATATGGACTCAAAATCAACACCGAAAAGACAAAATTCATGATCATCAGCAGAGAACAGCATAATCAGGCCCAAATAATGATTGAGGATAAACCCATAGAAAGGGTCAAAAAATTAAAGTACCTTGGTTGTAGCAAGGTACTTTATTTAATATTTAATATTTAATATTTAATATTTAATATCGCTATCCAATGACAAATTGGATAGCGATATGGAAATAAAAATACGGACGGCGATGACAATAACTGCATTTATTAAATTTCAAAGATATCTATGTCGAAGAGAAGTATCATTAGACATAAAACTTCGTATGGTAAAATGCTATATTTGGCCCATAATAACATATGGGGCCGAAACATGGTCACTCAAAATAAAATCCATGAACCGTATAGAGGCTTTTGAGATGTGGACACTCCGCAGGTTATTAAGGATTCCTAGGGTGGACCGAATAACGAATGAGGAAGTACTTAAAAGAGCCGGCGTCGAGCGAGTGTTATTAAAAAATATAAAACAACGCAAGATCTCTTATTTGGGCCACATACTCCGAGGTAATAGTGTTCCGTGAGAGAACGGAAATATGGTAAGGATCTATATATGATTGACGCAGCCTACAGGTTTGTGTATAAGCTCCTCTGTATTAAAATTGGTGCTAGTGGTAGGAAACAGTGGTCTAATAACAGTACTCCATAGGATCTTCCTCACAAGAGTTTTTGGATATCCATTGTTACTCAGGATTACTTCCAGACGGGCTAGTGAACTCTGACAGTCATTTTGTCATTACATTTTATTAACATCTGTTATGTTAATGAAAGTCCTGGTGAAGATGATAACCATAATCGAAATATAGACCAGGTTAACAAATAGGTTACCTTTCAATCATAGTGGGCCTCCTTTTTGCTCATAATAATATGTTCTATTTATATATATATATATATATATATATATATATATATATATATAATAATAATAATAATAATAATAATAGCATTTATTGCATAATATTCATTATACAAATGGTAAGAGTTTGGCATGCCAATCTTCCACTCCACCAAATAGTCATTGGCAACATAGTATACTATACATATAATATTTCTGATACAATACAAATTATTTAAACTCAAAATATGGATAGATGATGAATAAAAAAAGAAAACATAAAAATTTTTAAAAGAAGAAAAGAAAATGTTATACATATTGTTTCATCAAAAAGGATCTGAACATCCAAAAATTAAACCTTTTAGTTTCGTTTTAAATGAACCAACAGAACTGTTATCCTCTACTAAATAAATGTATTTGTTCAGTAACTTCTGCGACACATAATCAAAACAACCCTCGTATTTCACAGTCCTATGCTTCGGAATACTGTACTGATTCTTAGATCTGATGTTGACACTATGTGCTTCACTTCGTGATTCCAGTCTACCGTAGAGATAAAATGGAGATTTCCTTCGCAAAAGTTTATACAAAAAAACAACATATAGATATTCCACTCTTTCTCCAAAACTGAGCTCATTAAGTTTTCTCCTGAAGGGCGTGATAGAATTCCCATACTGGCAACAACAAACAAATCTGAGGCAAGAGTTTTGAATTTTATGTAACCTCTCCTTATCCATTTTAGTTAAAAAGTTGTAATATACTGCACTACAGTAGTCGAAAATTGGATAAATAAGAGATTTGGTTAGCTGTAGCTTAATTGATTCATCCAGCTCATACTTGTACTTTTGCAAACCTCTCAACCTCACAAAGCACCCACGTCTCACTTCTGAAGTATGTCTCCTGAAGCTAAGCTCATTATCGAACCATACACCGAGATTCTTAGCTTCGGTAACCCACGGTATCTGTTCACCCCCAACTGATAACCGCAAGTTTTCCATGTCAACAGTGCGAGTATGTGCTCCACCACGAATAAGTAGAGCCTTTGATTTGCCTGGATTAAGTTTTAAAGCATTTTTAGCACGCCAAAGAGTTAGATTTTCCAACTCACTATTGATTACCTTAACAGTTTGCTGAAGCTCAGAGGGTTGGCAAGACATATAGATTTGCAGGTCATCAGCATAAAGATGATTGGAGCAACTCCTGAAAATACCAGGAAGATCAAAAGTGTAAATTGCAAAAAGCAGTGGCCCCAGATTACTTCCCTGGGGAACACCATACTCAACATGACTCAATTCAGATACACTTTCATCTACTTTAACCATCTGCTTTCTATTACTCAAGTAACTATTAAACCACTTCAGAGCCGTAACATCAAACCCTAAATATTTCATCTTAGCTTGAAGTAATAAGTGTTCCACCAGATCAAATGCCTGGCTCTGATCCAAAAGTATCAAAAAAAAGTACCAATAATCCATTATTTAATAGTGTTGGCGTTTACTTGATGTAAATCCATTAAATTGTATCAAACACTTGAACTTATGAAAAAAGACTTCTTACCAATAATCCATGCAATGTCTAAGGTTCAAGTGTTTATTTAAGTTATATTCAACAATAATCCATTGTCTAAGGCATATGCTATATCATTAGCAACACACAAGAGTGCTGTACTTGTAGAATGGTTTGGTCTGAATCCCGACTGTACCTGTGGAAGTATGTTATAAAAGTCTAAATATTCTCTGAGCTGAGCGACTATAATTTTTTCAAAAATCTTAGAAAATATGGGTAGAAGACTTATTGGTCTTAAGTCAGAATAAAATTCTGGAACAGTTTTTTTAGGTAGCGGCAAAACCATGGCCGACTTCCAGATGTCGGGGTAAGTACCGGTAGAAAGCGAATAATTGAATATGTGACACAGAATATCACAACAATAAGGCAGTACCATCTTAATCATTTTCAGACTTATCCCGTCCACGCCAGGTGACCCAGATTTGATCATATTAGCCTTCTTCATGACATCAATTTCAGTAATATTCCCGAACGAAAACGAATTGTCGTGCAGCTTATTTGAATAATAATAATTCGTAACTTCATGGTCAGATCTTGGATTTCCCACTTTTTCGATAAAGTATCTATTGATTTCATCTACATTTTTCAAGGCTTCTGGCACTTCAATAATTTTTTTCGTCCTGCAAACTCCAAGTTTTTCCAACTTATTCCAAACTTTTTTCGAGGAATTGTTTTTTTTTATTCAGCTCGTAACTCAGATAAGCCCTTTTTTCTGCCGTAATAGCCCTTCCTACTTCATTTCGCAATTGCACAAAATACAGCCTATCAGTTTCACTTTTAGTTCTAATATATTTTCTGTGAGCTCTACTTTTCAATTTTATCATATGCTTAATCGTATCTGTTATATATGGTTTAAATTTATGAGGTTTACTATGAGTTTTTTTTACTTGTACAATAGGAGCATATACATCAAACAATTTTGTTATACAATCATTAAGTATATCTACCTTTTTATGAATATCATCAGCATCGTAGACAGACCTCCATGGAATTCTAGAAGCACTGTAATTGAAATCCTCAACCGAAATCGAATCGAGCCTTCTCACCCTTACCGTTTTCGTGGCCTCGCCATCAAAGCCAAGGAAAAGCGCACACGTAACCATCATGTGATCCGTCAAGGTGTTCATATCCACTGTATTACAGTCGTGGATCCCGAATCCCTCACTAAGGGCGATAACATCAATCAGGTTTGCACTAGTTGCAGTTATTCTAGTAGGCTGCTTTACGGACTGGATGAGAGAGAACGTGTGAAATAATTCTCTTAATTTTAAAACATTTTTTGAATCCACATTCAAGAAGTCAACATTCAAATCTCCCAGCAGAATAATTCTATCACATTTCATATACAAAGTTTCCAACGCAGTATACAATTGATCCAAAAAGCCCTCAATGTTAGACGATGGCGGCCTATAAACAACGATTATGCCAACCTTCAGTGAGATGTGTTTGATATAGGTATTTACAAGTATAATTTCCGATTCACGTTGACAATTCATTTCGAGTACATCATATTTGACATTTTTTCTTATATAAAGTCCAACTCCACCCCCAACACAACAACGATCCATTCGAACAAAATTAAAATCAGACAAACTAAAATCGTCAGTGGAGTGAGAGTCAGTCAGCCACGTTTCGGTCACCCCAATGACATCCAGATCATGAAACTCGACAATATCAGAGAATGAGTTGAAAACTTTAACTAAAGATCTTATATTTACATGGCCAACTCCGAATTTCAGTTTTTGATTTAAGAATTGTTGGTTCCCTTTCACCCTTGGATTTCCTATCGTCTAATTCGGTTTTTAGTTGTTTATAATAATCTCGCATAATATATAATAATATAATAATATAATGTAATGCTATGTATATATATATATATATATATATATATATATATATATATATATATATATATATATATATATATATATATATGATATAATGATATATGTATATATATATATATATATATATATATATATATATATATATATATATATATATATATATATATATATAATTTCAATTCGCAATTTTCACTATAAAAATATTAAACATATTATTCACATCCACACGTGGTTGGTTAAATACGAAAAATGTACTATATTATATATATATATATATATATATATATATATATATATATATATATATATATATATATATATATATAATTTCAATTCGCAATTTTCACTATAAAAATATTAAACATATTATTCACATCCACACGTGGTTGGTTAAACACGAAAATGTACTGTACTATAATAATTATATATATATATATATATATATATATATATATATATATATATATATATATATATATCTATTTCATAAAATTGATTTATTGCCTGTTTAAGATAGTTTATTTCGAATGTTTTTAGCAATAAAAAACTTTATTTTTGTTGACGTTTCGTATTTTGTATATTATAATTAGGAAAACTTATTTTTCATATTAAAAGAAGCCTGTTATTGCTAAAAACATTCGAAATATATATATATATATATATATATATATATATATATATATATATATATATATATATATATATATATATATATACATCATACAATCATAAGAGCGTCAATGTATTGTGATTTTACCATCAATAGAGCGTCAGTTGTAATACGGCGTCAGTATACTGACGCTCTATTGCACTCCTATGCCAACGGATTCAAAATATTACCTTCTTCCTGTTGTATCAATATTTCGATGACGCTACATGACGATAAAATGTATAAAATATATTTGAAGCGTATATTTGCAGTTCGGCGATGTTCCGACGACAGCGCTGCTTTAGGTAAGAGTATACTGCGTAAATGAATAATTCAATATTTTCATTCGCGTATAAAGCGTCACTCCATGTGGCAACATCGCGAATGATATTTGTTCAAGATAGTCGATCGAGATGTATCCCAACGGCAGGTTCTTCCCGCCGGAATATGTAAGTACATTATAATTATAGGTGATTGAATTAGTACACTGAATTACTTCTATTTTTTCAGTATTCGTGTACAAGTCATTCAAACAAAAACAGGAAATATCACAATTGGTTTTGCAATAGGCCTCTCTCACCACAAAAAATGGATTCATTACAAGTCATGCAGACAGACAGCAAGTCTATTTCACCAACAGATGTGAGTACAGTTTTTCATGGAAAATATCGAACTTTAATTATGAATCGCAATGAAATGAAAATAACTAGGAAACCTCGTGTATTGTGCCGATTTTCTGTTATTTATTGAAGTCATTTTCAGCCGTAGTGTATTCTAAAATTATTATAATTTCATTTTTTACATATTACATTTTAATATATTGTACTTCTGTACCATCGCTCGCTGCAGGCATATGGAAATTTAACACACTGCTAAATTTGATGTTTGAAACCACATGTAAAATGATTTGAATGTAATTCGAAAATGCTTTTCTAAATTGTACTAAAAATTGTCATTTTCTCGACATAATTTTTCGCGTAATTAAACCATTTTCATAGGTGTTCTCGAATCAGTTTGTGCAGGTGACAAACTATCTAATGAGAAACTATCAATTTCAGAGCAGTAGTGTAAAAAGATAGATAATTACGTATTTCAAATTATTTGTAAGAACTCTTTTGATGATAAGTTACTAGCGCAAAACATGTCGACAAAATGCAGTTCTGTGGAATTCAACCAAATGTTTTCAAATGCAGTATGAAACTTGCAGCATTATCAAGGTTTGAAAAAATTAATAACAGCAAATCAGTTGTATTGCAAATGTTTGTATTGGAAAATTTTGTTCTCAAATTTCCAACATATCCGACATTGCGAAACAGTTTTGTTGAACATTATCTCTTGAAGATGTATGCATTTTGTGAGCACATAAATGAAGATTTTTTTCATCCGTTCATTCATTTACGATACTTACGTAAAAGTTAAAAAACGAAATTATTAGGTAAATGAGATATAAGTAAATAAAATATAACTTGAGTAAGAATTGTAAAAAATATGTAAGCAATAGGTAAATGTTTAAACAATTTAAATTAATTAGTTGAATTAATTAGCTGATAATAATGCGTTAAATATAAATTTGGTAGGATGAATTTAATAACTAACACATGGGTTATTTCTTTCCGACGGGTTGTATTCTATGTTAGAAATACTAGAATATGTCTAATATCAGAAATCGAACTGTTGAACAGAATGTTACACGTTATATAATGGAGAGAATTTCGAGAAATTAGTGCTTGGTGTCTGGAGATGAAAGAAAGGCGATCTTTCTTTTGCATACACGAGGTACATGATTGTTCAGTCTGATACTCTAATTTAGATTTTCTGTATGCCTTATAACGGGTTTTTCAATAGGTGCGCTTCAACTTTTTTCCGATAGGGGCGGCGAACGACGCCATGTTTTTCCTTGTTCTCTTGACATATAAAACTTCATTAGTATACATTTCATCATGGAACGCTACACACTTGAACAGCGATTGCAAATTGTGCAAATTTTTTATCAAAATAATCGTTCTTTTTCTGCTACTTTAAGAGCATTACGGCCATTTTACGGTCACTTTTACGGGAGGCTCACTTTTAGCTAAATGGATTTGTCAACAAGCAAAATATGCGTTACTGGGCAGGAAGCAACCCACACGTGGCTCATGAGGCACCGTTGCACCCCGAAAAAATCGCTGTTTGGTGCGGATTACATGCCGGCGGCATCATTGGGCCATATTTTTTCGTCGACGATAACGATCGCCACGTTACTGTGAATGGAAATCGCTACCGCGATATGATAAACGATTTTTTTTTGCCGCAATTGGATGGAATGGACGTGGACGACATTTATTTTCAACAGGACGGGGCCACATGCCACACAGCACACGCTACAATCGCAATATTGAAAACTAAGGTAAATGAGCGTGTTATTTCGCGAAATGGACCGGTCGAGTGGCCGCCGCGCTCGTGTGATTTAACACCTCTAGACTATTTTCTTTGGGGTTACTTGAAGTCATTGGTTTATGCCAATAAGCCGGCGACGTTGCAAGAGCTCAGAGTCAATATTGAATGCGAAATTGCTTGAATTTCGACCGATTTATGCGAAAAAGTGGTTGAAAATTGGGTTCAACGATTGGACTTCGTAAAACGTGCACGCGGTGGTCATGCGAAAGAAATCGAGTTTCATAATTGAATGTATATGTTCGAATTCGATAATAAAAAAAAAAGTTAGTTGAAAAGTCAAACCGTTTGTGTTTTATTCAAAAAAAAAGTTGAAGCGCACCTATTGAAAAACCCGTTATAAGACAGAAGCAGCTTGCGCAAAGTAAAACCATGTTTTTGAAGCTTCAGAGATAACAATATTATCCTTAAATGCAATTGTACGCTGAACCACGTGATTCCAAGTAAATATTGGTACTCAATACGTTGAGATCAAGTAGTTTATGACATTGTCTCATATTTATCTTTAATAAATAGGAGCTCAATAATTACCACACGCCATTTTTATACATCAAAATCTGAGGGAAACTTAATACAGCCACCTAGGCTTTTTATGCTTCTACACATTTTCACGTTATCAATATACAACAACAATTTTGCGATACTATTTTGTCCAATATTGTTTATGAAAAGATTAACTAACAAAGGTCCCAACACTGAACTCTGCGGTACCCCAGAAGTAACTCAGAATGATGAAGATCTAGTGCCATATATTTCCACATATAAACCTTTCAACGAGTAATCTAAAATAAATAAGATCTATGATCAAATCTTCAACAGACAGTTATAATATTATGTTGTTTATGAAATTCACAAACGTAAAAAACGCAATTATTATTTTTTCAGCTTGATACTAGGTATGTTGATTGATGTATTCAATTCCATACTAGATGTATTCAACAATAGAATGGTCAAATAATTGAAAGTGAATACTTAATTCGATTTCGAAAAGAACGATGACTAAAAAAAATCTTTTTCAGTCATCGTTACCACTGTAATACAGTAGCACATATTTAAATCAATTAACTACATTTTGTTTGACAGGAACGAACTGAACGAATAGAAATATCTTACTGTAACGACAGGGTGGAGAATACGAGATTTTCGCCCCAAAAAGTAAGTATAATGCAAAGTGAATATTTTTTTTCAAATGTTAAACAATTTTATTATTCAAGGAATCATGGAATATATCAAATCCTTTAAAAAATGATGATATATTAAATCCTTCACAAGTTGATGATTTATTGAGTTCATCAGAAGATGATGATATGTTGAGTCCTTTAGAAGACGACGAAGATTACCACCCAAATTCATCCGTAAGTAATTTTTAGCTGAATTTGAAATGAGTTATTCAACATCCAATTTTTTCTTTTAGAGTTCATCTGAAAGCTACCATTGTGTGAAAGAAATTAGCGAGATAGCTAAGAAAATTTCGAAAAACTCCACTGCCTCTTCAAAAAGCCTTGCAGAATTTGGAAAAGAGACAAACACCAGAGAATCAGATATGAATTCAAAATTAGGAAAGCTAAAAATGAACGGAGAAAAACGCAAAGGAAATAGGGGAAAAGATTATTGCATTTACTGTGACAACCTAGTACTCAATTTTGCAAGACACATACAGAACAACCATTCATATGAGGTTGAAGTACGAAGAATTTTTTCTCTGCCTCCAAAATCGAAAGAAAGAACAAAATTACTGAGCAATCTCAGAAAACAAGGGAATTTCATAAACTCTTCCAATATAAGAAAGCCTGTCAGGGCTTCATCAATAAATGACACAAACGTGCTTCCATGCACTGACTGCATGGGTTTATATTCGGTCAAACAACTCTGGCGCCATAGAAAGAAGTGCTGTGCAAATGCTGACAGAAATCACAGGTCTCTCGGTCAAAATATGTTACTAGCACATCTCAAAATTGATCCCAAATTGAGGGAAGAAGTGTTTCCTCGAATGAGGGCCGACAACATATCGTTGCAAGCAAAAAAGGATCAATTAATATGTGCATTTGGGTCTCGTTATATTTTAACACACAGGGAAAAACACTTAGCTATCGTAGCCTCAAGAAAGATGCGCGAGCTTTCAAAATTACTAATTGAAGTGAGAAAATATGATGCATCCATTAAAAACTTGTTTGAAGCCCTACAACCAAAATATTTTGACTCTATTGTGGATGCCACGAAAATAATTGCTAAATATAACTATCAGGAAGACAGGTTCAATTCGCCTACTTTAGCTCTCAACATGGGAACAACACTTAAACAGTGCTGTAATATTGCAATTGTGTTCGTTTTAAAAAGAAAAGAAATTTGCTCTTCAATTCCTGCAGCTGAAGCAGAGGCCAATTTAAAAACAATGATTCATCTTATCGAAACAAACTGGTGCTATGAGATTTCTAAGAAAGCAGCTACTGATCTAAAAACTAAAAAATGGAATAAAGTCACAATTATTCCTCTTGCCAGTGATCTCAAAATATTTAGAGAATATTTAGTGAAAACTGCCGACCTTGCCATTAAAGAATTGGATAAAGAGAATACAGATAAAGAATCATATTTAGCCCTGATGGAAGTTATCTTTTGCAGAATAATTCTTCTTAACCGAAGAAGACCAGGGGAATTAGAAAGGCTGCCTCTATATTTATATGAAAACACAGACAGTCTCGAAAATAAAACTTATGAAGAACTTGCTGAAGTCGTAACTCCGTCTGAGAGAATTTTATTGAAAAGTCTGAAGCGAATTGTGATAAGGGGTAAAAGAGGTCGTGGGGTTCCAGTGCTTTTTCCTTGTGATGTTCAAAATAATCTGAAGATTGCTTTGAAATGCCGAAACAAAGTTTTCGATCAAGATAATATATATCTATTTGGTAATCCAAAAACCTCTTCGACTATCAGTGGATACAAAGTTTTGAAGAAGCATGCTGGTCGTGCTGGATTAAAAAACCCTGAGGCCATAACGTCCACCAGATTAAGAAAACATCTTGCTACGTTGTCACAATTGTTCAACATGACAGAGTCTGATATTGAACAGCTCGCTTCTTTCATGGGCCATACTGTTGGTGTACATAGAGGTTCTTATAGATTACCAAATGACATCTTTCAAACTGCTAAACTTTCTAAAATTCTCTTACTTATGGAGAAAGGTGATACCTCCAAATTCAAAGGAAAGCAGATTCAGGACATTGAAGTGGATTTCGAAAAAATTTGTTATCTGATGAAGAAAATGAGGAGAAGGAAGATGAAAGACTTTCAGAAGAAAAAGAGA
Organism: Henosepilachna vigintioctopunctata; assembly: GCA_030704895.1. NCBI lineage: Eukaryota > Metazoa > Arthropoda > Insecta > Coleoptera > Coccinellidae > Henosepilachna > Henosepilachna vigintioctopunctata. The sequence goes on from JARQZJ010000099.1 coordinate 66,962, forward strand.
TAGTTCCGAAAATAATTGGTCCGGTTGGATTAGCACAGGTCGGGTTGGATCAGGAAAGGAGTCGTACAAAAACACGTGTACTTGTACCATGGACGCAAGATCAGAAGAATATTATTCAGACATTCTTTGCGGAACATATTAGGAAGAGAAAACCTCCCAGGAAACGGGAATGCGAGAAATTGATAGAAAATTATCCAGAAGTTTTCATCAACAAAAATTGGAAGAAGATAAAAGTCTTCATTCAGAACGTCTACACGAAAAAATGAGTAGAAATTGGCAATGCTGCAAATTTACTAACAAAATTATTATTTTGTAAATTGAATTATGTTTTTATTTCTAGTAATTAGCTTTAAGTTATGAAAATAAGAATATTTTTATATGTCCAAGAATGTCGAATGTAGGAGTATACAATAAATTGTGTGTGAACCAAACATATTTGAATGTGATTGGCCAAAAACAAATCCTCCTGAAATATTAGTATTATGAAACATAGCATACGTGAATTATGAAAATAGTAGCATAGACTTCGAAATTTTTAATTCAACATATGTTTCTCTGAAAATATCTGATAGTAAAATTTCAATGAATTTCCAATATACTCTATAGTTTATACATTTATTGTATCTCGTATAAAACAACGCGTTAAGAATTGGTTGCGAAAAATTTCCTTAAACAATTGAGTAACAAATTAGGTTAAAAACAAATTTTCCGTCGAAATTATTGATTATACAAAACAAAAGGTGATCAGAAAAATTGATGAATATTTTGTATATTCAACTTTATTGAGTGACTGGAAGGAGATCTTGTTAAAACAGTCAAGATCGGCGGAATTGGAGATTGGATCACCAATTTTCAGTTTCGGATAACTTTACAATTTATATATTTTTTTAAAATAATTAAAAAATAAATTTTAATATATATTATAAGATTCAAATCTGAATCATCTCGGAAAAATTCATGATTTCCGTGAATTCAGATATAATGGACTACCGCGAGCTCTAACCCAAACTCGTAGCATTTAAGCTTTTATCGGAAGGTCTATCTAATTAGATGCCTTTCAAGCAATACAATCAAGCATATTCACATAAAAAGGCCTAGCTGCGTACAGCCATGCCTCTACCTTGGAGTCGTTATATATCCTCAGATATATCTGACTAAATAAGAACAACAATATTAGAAGTATATTAAGAATTATTAATTTGAATATATTAATTAATATTATATTATGTATAATGATATACTTTTATTTCTAAGATAAAATTAAATTGTAATTAAATTGGATAAATTAAACTAAGTAAAAAGATACGGTATTTACATACGATATTGAATATTCTTATTCAAATCGAATCAGAACTCTCTAAGTTGATTTTTGAAATTTGCTGTCAAATTTTCGAAAAAGGAAGTGAAAGATTTTCATATATAAACTGTCTAAACATTTCTCATCTTATAGCTGTATAGACAGCACTACTCGTCAAAGGCAATTTCTAACACAAATTGCGGCATACAATATGTCGACTTTCTACCACGAAGCAGGTTGAACCACAATGTAAAAAGTATAAATTCATTTTTGCTTACACAAGGCTTTATGTCTATCTTTTCTCGTAGTGTATCCTAAAATTGAGCTCTGAAAGATATATGGAATACCGGCAACGCTGTGTGACGATGTAGTGCCGCCGAAACAAACGATTGAAATATATATTGACGCTCCATAAGCGATAGTAAATGAAAAACTGTATATTTTGGTTGACGCTTTATTGACTCGGTAATGTAAAGGCGCCTCTTAGCGGCAAAATGATAATAAACGAAATATCGGCCAAACGTTTCACAAAATGAATATGATATTACGGTGTATATATATAAATATGTTATCAAAAAGAGGAAAAAAAATTAAAAATCATATTCAAATATGTCTGACGCCAGACACATGCTTTTTGTAATGACGCTTCATTGATACTATGATGTATATATATATGTATATGTATATGTATATATATATGTATATGTATATGTATATGTATATGTATATGTATATGTATATGTATATGTATATGTATATGTATATGTATATGTATATGTATATGTATATGTATATGTATATGTATATGTATATGTATATGTATATGTATATGTATATGTATATGTATATGTATATGTATATGTATATGTATATGTATATGTATATGTATATGTATATGTATATGTATATGTATATATATATATATATATATATATATATATATATATATATATATAGTGGGTTGCCAAATTAATAGGGACAGTCGCAAAATATTGGTTTTTTTACACTTTATTGGTCCATAACAAATTTAAAACGTTGTTTTAAGTTATAATTACATTTAATAATATTGGACACATATGTTATAAGTAGTTTAAACAAAAAAATAATAATATTTAGGTAATTAAAAAATAATAGCAGGTAGTATGAAAATGGCAACGAGATATTGCTAATATTTTGTCACATTCCTTTAGCCTGAATGAGTGCTTCGATCCGCCTTGGCATGCTTTCTATGCACTGTTTGACACTCTCCTTTATTTTAGGGTTGTGGTGCCACACATTTATTAATTTTTCGATCAGTTTTACCTTGGTGGTTATCATTTCAAATCCCATACAAATGAACATACAATCCCATACAAATCCCATAACACTTGAAATTTACTTTCAAGTTGATTTGTAAAGGTGCTGTGAACGTAAAAATACATTCCAGGACCACTTACGCCACTTGAAACAGCAGTCAAACGCGTCTAAAGAAAAAATATGATAAAAAATGTGACTGTCCCTATTAATTTGGCAACCCACTGTATATATATATATATATATATATATATATATATATATATATATATATATATATATATATATATATATATATATATATATATATATATATATATATATATATATATATATATATATATATATATATATATATATATATATATATATATAACAAGTGCTTTCTAGTAGGAGTTGACTATCAATATATGGACTAAGTTTACGAAACTAAGTTTTGGCCAGCTGGAGTTGCCTTCTCTGGTTTCAACTTCAGGGTTGGTCAGCATTTTTTAGAGAAGGTGAAGGACCATAAAACCCAAAATACATAGGAGACAAGAAACACAGAGATATTTCGATGCATGGCAACTCGGATAAACAGAAGAAGATATCTAAAATTATGCATTTGAATATACAAGGGATCTCCAATAAAACAGAAGTATTGGACAACCTTATAAACTCCTTGTATTAACAAGGAAATCAACGTCTATTAAGACGTTGTGTGTTTAAGAAAACATTAGTTGAATGTACAAAATGCAAACCTATATCATCCCTCCAATAGACAAAAAGTCGCTTGTTTTACAAAAACATTATCAACATGAAGGTGTATGCATATACATCAATAAAAACTGGGAGTACACAAAATCTGAGGTGGTTCAGAATATGTTAAGAGGTATGACACATGAGGTATGCGCAGTTCATTTAAAACATCTAATTCTGGTAGTTATAGCATATTATACACCCAAACTGCCAGACCATTTCATACAATTCTGATGTAAATTGTTAAAGTACATATATTTAACATTTAGTTGCGATATAGACATAGTTCTGGGAGGCAATTTTAACGCTGACTTTAACAGCGATAAAACACAGGCATTATATGTTGAAAATATACTAACAAGCTCTAGACTTCACAGAACTATAATTACCTATACACGTGAACATAATACTGGTACAAGAACATGTGTACAATAACTGACACGGAAGTTTGGCTTATCTCTTGGTGAAACATTATGTTAATAACAAAAAATAATGTATGGAGAATATTTTTTCCAATGAACCAATTCAGCTCATACTTTCAGTGCGAATATACCTGATCATTTGGTCCAGATATTGGAAATAGAATATACGAAGGAAAAAATTATTTCAACAAAGGAAAGGAACATTGCACCAGAAAATACTAAGAGACTTTCAAAGGGATCTGTACAAAGAGGATTGGTATGGGGTGTATGAAGTGAATGATGCTGATGAACAGTTTGGCATATTTTTGACCGTCTTCTGTCTTTACTGTGTTAAACTCTTTCCCATGAAATGCATGAACACCATACAAGAATACAAACCATCCCAGGAAGAAAGGCATATGAAGAAAACGTTGGATTTGATGGGAGAAGCTTATGAGCAAAATCGAAACGTTATTACGTTAAAGGAATTCAAGGAATATAAAAAGCATTACATTGAATTTGCTCAGAAGAATAGAAGAATGGTAAACAAGAACAGAATCATCAATGCTGACAATAACCAGAGAGCAACTTGGCAGATCATAAATACAGAAACAGGCAAAACAAATAACAAATACACAAGAAGTAAAATTCACTGCGAGGTTTTCAATAAAATTTTTGAAAGCATGGGACAAAACATAATTAGACAAATAGAAACCACATCAAAAGTTTTATAACGTGTATAAAATATATAATAAAGAATATGAAACTTTATGCTACATTAAAAGAATGAAAAATAAAACTTAGGATATTTACATCTGTGCAAATTTGGCCAAGAAAGTATGTAACAAAATTTTGAAACCAATGACACACATTACAAATTCATTTCTCAAACAAGGAATCTTCCCAGAAAGAAAAAAATTTGTTCGATGTCAATGAACTTTATTTGAATGAGAAATCTCGCACAGTTATCTTTGAAACATTTAGAAGAATCACTGTTCTCTATTAAGAAATAATTAGTGCAATATATGCAATACGCAGAGTTCAACAAATAATGAGTCACAGTGCAGCTTTCCTGGCTTATTATGCCTTATTCCACTTAAGATTGTTATATGGTCTAGAATTAAGGGGCACTTCCTGTTATCTACAGGAGGTGCTTCTAGTACAGAAAGACGGCATCTTAGAGTTGGAAGGTGTAAACTATAGAACCTTTATAAACCTTTATAGAACCTATGTAAACCTTTATTTATCAAAAATCGAGTCCTCACATTAACATCTGAACTTATTAACGAATTGGTAACGGAAATGGTGAAACATTACGATTGGTATACTACAAGATCGCAAACCATATCATATAGTATTAGGACAGGATACAACCTGAATATTAAGAAATCAAGGGTACAAGTCACTTCTAGAAGATCATTAGGAGTTATATAATACAATAAGTTACCTAGAAACTGGAGAGAATTACACAAAAAAATTATGAAATACGAAATAGACGATTTTAAAATTTCGTTGGAAAACTAACATTTTTTAAAGTGTTTGTAATGCCTGATTATGATGTAATTAAAAGAAAGTATATATATATATATATATATATATATATATATATATATATATATATATATATATATATATATATATATATATATATATATATATATATATATATATATATATATATATATATATATATATATATATATATATATATATATATATATATAAATCAATAGGTACTTGATATTTTGTAGTAAATCATTCAATTTTCTGAAATAAATAAACTGAATTCAACTTATATCTTTGTTGTATTCAAAATCTAAAGTGTCTAAGTGAAAAAAAAATACTAACCTCTGATAACAATATGTCCACTTCCTCTTTGCTGAGCTTGTTTCATCAACAACTGCCTTTGCTTCTGTTGCAACTTTTGAACAAACAATGTTCTCTGTTCTGGTGGCATTTTTTGAAGTTGGTTATGAGTTTGAGCATCTAATTGAATAAATTGCCTATGGGTATGGGGTACCGATTGTCCAGATGACCACTGAATTCTAGGCCCTTGTTGTATATTCAATGTTTGTCGAGGAAGTTGTACTTGGTTTTGGGACTGTTGTTGACTCCATAGTTGTTGTTGAAGATGTGGTCTAACTGATTGGCCCTGCTGCATTGTTTGTTGAGATTGGTTTGATTGTGTAAACTGATTTTTCTGGTTTAACAACAACTGAAAACCTTGTTGACTTTGCACTTGGTTTTGAGTAGCACCATCCTGCTGCGGTGGCTGACTAAATGGCTGATTTTGATTATGTTGTTGCTGAATTATCTGTTGATTACCACTTAAAGCTTGTCTAACAGATCCCATATGAGTACTCCCCAGAATCTGCGGACCTGATATTTGATTCTGGTTCTGCAGCTGATTCTGATTTTGCAACTGGTTCTGAGTTTGTAACTGATTCTGATTTGGTAATTGATTCTGATTTGTTAACTGAGTTTGATGTAATTGATTCTGATTTTGCAAATGATTCTGATGGCTTTGCAATTGATTCTGTTGGTTTTGATTTTGCAACTGCTGAGGTTGCAGTATATTCCCAAAGGACTGACTTGAATTTTGTGTTATTGGACTGTGTGAAATCTGTTGTCCAATTATTTGATTCACTTGATGGCCTAACTGACTGTTGTTTAAATGTTGATTTAGTTGATTCAACTGCTGATTAATTAATTGGTTTTGATTTAATCTTTGTTGTGCAACAATTTGGTTCTGAGTAATTTGCTGATTCAGTATGTGATTTAATCCAAAGTTTATCTGATGTCTAGGTGAATCTGTTAACTGTGGATTATCTAGAATCTGAGTGTTCTGATTCCCTTGATTCAAAATTTGATTTTGTGGAATTCGAGGTGTCAGTTGTTGGCTGTGTAGCAATTGTTGTGCCTGTGTTATTTGTTTACCTTGCCCAAGGGATTCATTCTGATTCAATAATTGATTCTGAACAAAGTGTTGATTCTGACTAAGAGACTGGTGGGGTTGTTGATTTTGGCCTAAATTTCCTTGCGCAACGTGGTGATTTTGATTCAAGCCTTGATTAGTTTGTTGCTGATCCTGAACATTTTGATTCAGTCCTTGACTAAGTTGTTGGTTCTGGCCTAAAGCTTGGGTTAATTGATTTTGATTTAAATTTTTACTAATTTGATTGTGACTCATGCTTTGGCCAATCGGCTGATTCTGTGAGAAATGTTGGTTGTTGTTTCCAAGTTGAATTTGATTGATCTGATTTTGATTCTTATTTAAAAGTTGTTGCTGTTGAATATTTTGATTAGTTTGTCCTAATTGTTGTGTATGGTCTAGTGATATTTGACTTATTGGATTGTGATCTATTAAGTTCTGATTCAATTGTAGATTCTGTCCCATTATTTGTTGATTCTGTTGAGCTAACTTCAACTGTTGATTCTGAAGAATCTGACTTGCATTCTGGCTTAAAAGCCTATCTTGATTTTGTTGATGGGGTTGATTTACTTGTTGGTGAGTTTGACCAACTTGTTGATTTTGAATGAGCTGATCTGGTAAAATATGCTGATTCAATCTTTGGTTGAGTTGTGCTTGTCTTTGAACTAACAATTGACTCAGTTGGTGGCTTTGGGCTAGTTTGTGTTGAGTAAGTTGCTGGGTTTTATTTTGTAGGATAGTCTGATTTACCTGATTCTGATTAATATGTTGAGTTTCAATAATTTGGTTACTACCCAGTATTTGTTGATTAGGTACATTAGAACTAGGTTGATTGTTTTGACTCTGATTTGAATTCATTGGCTGTAGATTTTGTTGTAACAACTGTCTAGCCTGTCCAATCTGCCCTTGTGACAGATGCAATTGCAGCAATTGCTGTTGTTGTACCGTTAGCTGGGTCCTCTGCATAATACCTTGCTGATGTTGTTGCTGCTGACTGAATCTATGTTGCTGATGTTGAAGAAGTTGTTGTTGCAATTGAGTGGTAGTTATTTGACCCCGTAACTGTTGAAGATTAGGTCTGTTGACTATTTGATGAACGCCAATATTATGTTGGAACATACTTTGCGTCGGAACTTGCTGGGATTGTGAAGATATTTGATGAACAATAGGTCTTGTGTTCTGCTGATTTGTTATGGTTTGTTGTTGAAGAGATGGAGAAGATTGATGTGCAGATTGTGATGGAGGTGATATATTCTGCACAGCAGTGGATATGGGTTGTTGAGGTGAAACAACCATATGAGACTTGATATTTAGCTGGGATAAACTTGCTTGAGGTGATTGCAAAATATTTGGTTGTTGTTGAACTGTTATAATATTTTGATTTATTCTCTGAGAATGAACATTCTGCTGAGTCTGCTGTAGAGCATTTTGTGCTATTTGTTGTTGTTCAGTTGTCATTTGTTGAGAAATATTGGAAAATGAAGAGGATTTTAAAGATTGTATCTGAGAGGCCTGTAGTTTTTGCAATATTTGCTGATGATTTATCGAGTGACTTTGATGTGATATTGAATTTTGCTCAGACCTTATTCTTTGTGGTAAACTCGAAGTAATTACATTTGATGGTATAATTTCTTCATTTTCGACTTTACTTTCAGTAGCAGATTGTTGTTCACTATTAAACTGTTGATTCAAAGCACTATGCAATAGATTATGTTGCTGCTGTTGAGATTGTTGTTGCTGTTGATTGGGTTGATTCCATGGCATTCTTTGTTTCAATTTCTCTAATAAAACTTGTGTAGAACTGGCAACTTCATAAGTTTCATTATCTTTATCTTGATTTTCAGATTCTTCAAATCCAGTAATTGCTGTAGTACTTTCATGCTGAAACTGGGTTGGTTTTGGCCATTCTATCAATCTTGGATGGTATAGATCTGATATAACAAGACAGTGATTCCTTACACATTCTAAAACCCAATCTGGAGTTACAATTGTAATCCTTGCAGGACCCAAATGATATGCTCTTTCATATTTTTTTGTAGATGTATCTACTGTAACTAGATAATCACAATGTTTGTCTAAATTCAACTGCACCTTTCCACCATTATATGTAATCAAAGCCCACAAAGTATCTAAATCTTCTCTCACTTTAGAAAGACAGAATATTTTTGATGCAAAAATATTTGGTTGACTGTAAAGATAAGGTTTTGTACTCACCAACCTATTCAACTTTACACTCATCAATATCCATTTAGCAGTTACAGCAGGTACTTCATAAACATCTATAGCATCTATAATATCTGTTTCTTCTGGATTGTCTCCGCAGATCAGATGTGTAACAAAATCAGAGAAATATTTGGATTGATCAGCTCCGCCTCTAGACAGTAAATCTATAACCTAAAAAAATTGAGTATACAACAAATGACCCCAAAATATTCAAATATTTCGTTTATTTGCTTCATTTTACATACCTCTTGACGAATTTCACCAGAAACGAAAAACTTCACATTACTGAAAAGATCAGAACCAACTTTTAAGTTCTGAAAATCTTCACTTAAATCTTCCATATTCAAAACAAATATTATAACTTGGAAAGGAATTTAGATATTTAAATTATTTGGTCTTCCCATATTTCCATCTCTCTACATAATATAGAGCACCGAACATGCCATTATTTTGGTATGTTCTGTGATACAGAGTATCTGTTTTCTTTGTGCTTGTATAGACTTGGCAACGCCGCATCTGCTCAATCCGGTAGACCGATCGATCTTCGAACATCGGTCTACTGCATGTTATAATTGCCTTTTCAGAAAACTTTTCAGCGAAACGGTACTTTGTATAAAAAAATAGTCCTAACAAAAATTGTAGATCATACAATTATCTATGGAAATTAATAATTCACTTTTTTCTAAGAACTATGTCTGAGTTATAGCGATTCAAATGATTTATTAGTATGTACACTAACAAGTTCACTTTATCAATTAGAATTGACAATATGCTATAAATTTTATTATTTTTCATTCTCAGGTGAGAGTAAGTTTAATGCGTCAATTCCTTTAAACCTTTATTGAGATGTGTACAGTAATTTGGATGGTTGAATGATTCTGATATCATATTTGTAACGAGTAAGCAAATTTTCCAGTTGAGACTGTCTAGTTAATTTCAGCTGTAAAATCCATTTTAAATCATTAGGAGACAGTTTATTTTTATTGATAAAAACATTTACATGCATACCTGAATCTACTAAAATCTGATTAATAATTTTTATACTATTTATTTGTGAACATTCAGTTACGTTGGATGGAAAATCTAGAGTGTAAGAAAATGCTGTTATTTTCAAACATTTTTATATTCCACGGTTTACATTTCAAAATATTTTTTTATAATTGGATGTTAAGTCAACAAAATTACAAATTGAATCTGAGTTTTCGAGGGCTTCATTCAATTTCTCCCAACGTTCCTTCAATGCTGGTTCTTTCAGCTGGATATTCTCTTTGAGAAAGGACTGTTTTTGATAAGCAGGGGTAAATGAAGAAAAATACTTGGCACTGCATTTAAATTGAGTTTAACTTTATCAATCTAGCCTTCTTGCCTTCTGTTGATCAATCTAGCAAACGATGAATACCTTCTCTAGTAAGTGCTCCCTCTGGAAAATGTTTGACATAAGCTACAGAATATTTTGTGGGGGTCCATGATGCCCTAGGAATATTTTTTTCTTTTTTTTCCATCGATTCGTTAGATTACCATCCTATGGAAAACGAAATACAGAAACTGGTGGTTCGCCGGCCTCGAGGTAAGTTTTGCAGTTCGACTTGCATCCAGGCACACAGTAATGACTTGGCATGTTAATTTTTATGCTAATATCAAGAACAAGACCTATGAGAGATTAGTTCTAAATAACTACTAAATCTAACAAAGGGTAAGTAACTCTACTAATCACAAAAAATGAACATGCTTTTAAATATTCAATAGTGTTGGCGTTCACTTGATGTAAATCCATTATAATTGAATATAAACTTAAATTCAAACACTTGAACTTATGATTTACACTTCATTGACTACATAGCATGACGCGTTTCGTCGTTACAAACAACTGCTTACAGAATCATCTTCAGAAGCATCTGAAGAAGTCGTTTGTAACGACGAAACGCGTCATGCTATGTAGTCAATAAAGTGTAAATCATAAGTTCAAGTGTTTGAATTTAAGTTTATATTCAAATAATGCTTTTGTTAATGTCGGAACTACTCAGTCAAAACATCAGTAATCGGTAGCTATTTACATACAAATTTCAAAGGTATTCCTTAGTCTGTTGCTGAAAAAACACGGTAGCACTTTCTACACACTATACATCGCATAATAGCACAACAACTAGAACGCGGATATTTGTTTTTACACAATTATGAGATGGTAAAAGTTAGGTATTATTTCTACCTCTTCTGGTATAACCAAAAAAAGCACAACTTAAAAGACAAAAGATATTCCTGATTACATAAGACATTTGCAGGAAATTTCTTCAGCTTGTTCTTCACAACTTCAAACAATAGCCCTTTTCACAACTTATTTTTGGATTTGAATGTTATTTTTCTCGTTAAATAGCGATTTATTTAACAGCAATGACAAGAAACCATTACAACGCCATTCCCAGGTAGCAGGCTGACGGTAATATGACGTCATATATTGGTTTCAACATGTCGGAAAAGACGTCGACAGAGACGTCTCACTGACCATGCAGTGACGTCGAAATGTCACAGCCTCAAGACGTCATTTTGAGCCGTTCAAAAGACGTCATTAAACTACGTTAAAAAGACGTCACTAAGTAGAGAAAAATAGACGTCGTAAAGATGTTCTTCAGAGCCTATATTGTAGGGGTTCCATAATTTAAATAACACAATTTTTATCATTAAACATTTATTTGAAAAATTATATTTTAAAGATTAGTTTTATTTCATTTGAAACAAATCATTAATTAAAAATTTAGCTCTCAAACCAAATATGTTATGACTCACCTATTACACCAAACAAAATTTTTCATTGTCATCTGAATAACTTTCAAAAATACTAACTTTTTCTTCAGTTCCAACATTAAGATCAGGTAGAATACTCAGAGATATCCTTTTGTTCTCTAATTTGTGTCAGTAATAGAATCACTCCCACTTGAAAAGCTGACTTTTTTTTAATGTAACCTAACACTGTCTTAATATACAAATAACATTTACATTATGATGTGAGAAGTTTTACCTGTTGTTGTATATTCATTATTCACTCGATGACACTAGAGTACTGGCTGTTTTTATTGCATGTTCTATATTATATACTCTCGAAGAACGTAAAACTATGCCTCTGAAAATTATAGCATATCTTAAAAAAATATTGTTAATAATTTGCATCTTTGAAATAAAAACTTAAGGCCCAAAATCCGCGACATCGATAACTATAAGGTTGAGTTAGGTTAGGTTAGGTTCAGTTTGATTTACTTTGAATTCTTGAAATGACACAAATATTCTGAGTATTTCTCCTATTTTTGCATTACATGTATCTAATTAACTTACCTTTTTCCGTTTAAAGGAGAATTTATTCAAGATTTGAATTTGACTCTTATGCATAAAGATTTAGCACTATTCGAAGTGGTATTTCGTTGACATCTTGTTTCTATTACTATGCGCATTACATCTGCTTTTTCTGCAGAGTTTATTGCATTCATATACTAGGTCAATTTCTTGAAAGATCGATGCCACATTTCGAGCCCCAGATCATTTCGAAGTACACCCGAATTCTTAACAGATATTTCAAAACATATTATAACACAAACACAACTCGTCCATCTTAATACGTTGAATGCAAAACAACGCAGACGCAGAACATATAACATCATATATTGACAACTTATAACCTTAACTATAATACAATTTTCGTGTTAACAATTGACGCATGGATGAATATTATTGTTCAAATGTGTGAAAGCTACTATTATCCAAGTGAAAAGAATATTTGTCGTTTCTTAAAAAATTAACGGTCATATATTGACGAAAATAGTACGTTGCGCTGACGTCATCTGCTGTCATCCTATGAACGTCGGTCACCTGACATTAAAAAGACGTCATTCAGCGGTCAAATAACGTCACTGACAAAAATTGACCGAAAACTGACCCTAATAAGACGTCACTTTAAGTCAGCTTGCTACCTGGGTTACAGCATCATTACTTGTGGGTCTTGCTTGGATGTTGCCAGATTTCTTAGTTCATAGCTTGTAAGTAGAGTTAGGCTGTGGACCCACCTCAAGTTAGCCCTCAGAACATCCCCGGACACTAAAACAAATTTGTTTTAGTGTCCGGGACCGAATGTCACAATTTGGAGGAAAAGTTCACCATCAAGACAACTACAGCGAATGTAAGTTAACTAAGTGGGAAATGTTTCATAAACATTGCATTTTTTGTTAAACTGACACAACATAACACTAATTTTGTTATTTTATGAAATAGCTCTTCATTGTAGATCATTGAGATATACAATCATTGGAAGGACTTTAATTAACAAGATTTCACTTTACTTCCAGACGTTCAGGACGGTCGATAACATTTTCAGACTCAAGTATAAGATCTCAGAATGTCAGAAGTTTTAATGATGCAGGTTGAGCGATTGAAATATAATTGTAAATTTCCATCTTGTACTAGTCAGTATAAGTCTGGCGCAAACAATAAGCATTTCTTCAGATTTCCATCTTATCCTGCTTTGAGTAAGAAATCCAAATCGTTTTGAAATATTAGTGCTAACACTGATGCACTTTATTTCCTCCTTTGCGAAGTTCATTTTAAAGAGTCAGTATCCTGAAACAAGGATAAGAAAATGATTAAGTATGAAACTATTATAATAAAGATGGCGTGGACTCTTTGCGTTAAGGGATAGGAAGAAACGACCTGAACCTTTTAAGTTTTAGCTAACAACTGATATACATTTATTTGAACAGAACGCAACGGTCACTTAAACCATAGAATATAGAACACATATAGAAATAGAAGTAAAGTATATAGTACATAGATAGTCCTCAGTAACATAATTTTTGATATTTTAACACCCCCACTTATCAAAAATGTCTCAAACCCAAGTCTGGCAGAAACCGGGTGTGTTTAACATTTCCCAAACTTTTTGTTAGAATATCAGCCATCATGTCATCAGTATTCAAATAAACAATTTTTATGATCTTGTTTTCAACATTCTCTCTGATGAAATGATGCCTTATATCTATGTGCTTGGTACGTTCATGGAAAACTGGATTATGGCACAATTTGATAGCCCCTTGATTATCATTGCAGATGGTAATGCAATCCATTTCTCCATGAATCTCCTTTAACAGGTTTCGCAAATAAATTGCCTCCTTAGAAGCATCACTTATGGCCATGTATTCAGCCTCGGTGCTCGATAGTGCAACAGTTTTTTGTTTGATGCTTTTCCACGAAATCGCACCGCCTGAGAGCTTGAATACATAACCTGTATATGACTTTCTATCCACCTTATCAGATCCCCAATCCGAATCTACAAAACCTTCCAAGTTCAAGGAATCAGTCTTCGAAAAAATTAATTTGAGATCTTTAGTGCCTTTTAGGTACCTTAGAATTCTTTTCGCACATAGCCAGTGATATTGTGTATAATTATTATTGAATTGACTCAAATAATTTACAGCATATGTAATATCTGGCCTAGTTAAAACAGACACATACATAATAATAATAATAATAATAATAATAATAATAATAATATTCCTTTATTCAACAGTCATCATACTTTTCAACAAAATTGTATCAGAACAATGAAAGTGAATTACGTCCAAATTAAATTTACAAAGATTCTTTACATGTTTGGAAATATTCAGCTAAATTATATGGTTCACAATTAAGTATAAATTCATATATACTTTTCTTGAAGAGCTCATGTTTTCTCATTTGCTTCAAATATTTAGGCAATGCGTTGAACAATGAAATGCCCATATAATGCGGTCCTCTTTCTGTGCGTGTATAAGTATGTCGCGGATAAAAGAAAGTATGTATTTGTCTTGTATTATTCTTGTTTCTACAGTTTTCAAAGTAGAAATCCTTACTATGTACATAAAGAAGTAACCTATATATGTATAGGCCATAAACGGTCAGTATTCCACTAGATCTAAACTTACATCTACATGATTCCCTATATCCCAGACAAAACATCGTTCGTAATACCCATTTTTGAGCAACAAAGATCTCCTGGACATGTGAGGAGCTACCCCAAAATATAATACCGTAGGACAGAATTGATTGAAAATTAGCATAATATAAAACTTTGAGGACCCCTATATCTACCTGATCCCTCAATACCCTAATAGTGTAAATGACTGAATTTAGAGGCTTTTTCAATGCTGTTGTATGTGTTTCCCACTTCAGATCTTTATCAATGTGCACTCCTAAGAAATTAACCGACTGCTTGATTTCAATTTCAGTACTGTATTCAGACAGGTCTTGATCTCCACAGTGCCTTCCATCATCACCAAAAATAAGACAGTTCGTTTTCTGCATGTTAATATTCAGACCATTTTCTTCACACCATTTATGAGCATCATTCAAAATTGTCTTTGTCTTATCAATTGCGGATGGTACCGAATCTGATGTTACCAAAAAGTTCGTATCGTCGGCGTAGACAATTGGATGACAACTAACGCAGAATTTTCTTTGGCAGAGAGAGTTAATGTAAATGACAAAAAGAAGCGGCCCCAAGATACTTCCTTGTGGCACTCCCACGTTAATATATTTATCTTCGGAAAAGTATTTTTTACCCCCAACGGAGACATATACTCTCTGTATTCTGTTCTCTAAATAACTGCTTATTAGCTTCAACTGGTTACCTCTAATTCCACATTCCTCAATTCTCGTGAGCAGTATTTTATGCTGAACACAATCGAAAGCCTTTGACAAATCCAAAAACAGACCAATAGGTATTTCTCTATTTTCCAGAGATGTTATTATTTTGTCGACTAATTCGAAAATAGCTGTTTCCGTTGATTTATTTTTCATGAAGCCATGCTGCTGAGTGGAAATTAACTTGAATTTCTTTAAAAAATTAAGTAGCCTAGTTGCCAAGATTTTCTCAAAAATTTTTGAAAAAGAAGACAGTATACTAATCGGGCGATAGTTTTCAAGTTCATTTACATCCCCTTTTTTGTATATTGGACATACCAAAGCGACTTTTAGGTCATTTGGAAAAATGCCCTGTTTGAAGGAACGATCTATAATATGAGCGAGGGGCTTAGCAATTAAATGAATTGATTTCTTTATAATTATCATCGAAATACCGTCATGACCGGACGTATTTGAGCACTTGAGGAGTTTAACTGTTGATATAATCTCCTTCTCTGAAACATCAAACATATAAAACGATTTCTCCTTACACCCAGTCAATAACCCATTACTGCCAACTATATTTGGAGGCCCATTCCGTATATCTGCAGTTCTAGCGAACAGATCACTGAAATTATTCGCAAGGTGAATGGGATCTGTACTAGACAAGGTAGGTGTCGGTTTTGATTTATGTTTCTGATTATTAATAACATTCCAAACGGCTTTTGATTTGTTTTGACTTCTCATTATATAGTCACTAAAATAGGATTTTTTTGCATTATTAATGCAAACATCATATTGTTTTTTAGTCGTGATATATAATTGCTTGTATTGAGGCTCAACCTGTAACATAATGCGTAAAATGTCCAGCCTATCCTTCAGTGATTTAATCTGAGTGTTGGTATGAAAGGAACGTTTTCTGGACATTTTGATTTTTTTCATGGGGAAGCAGTTTTGAAATATCAAACTAAAACGTGATAAGAACTGCATCCATGTCCGATCAATATCAGCCACATCTGAGTATAAATCGTCCCATGAAACATTAGAAAGTTCAGAAAGAAAACTGATGATATTGTACTCATTAATGCTTCTTTTAAGGACGATATCAGCTTTAGGTGTTGTGGATAATAGGTCCCTACATACGAATTTCAATGCACAGTGATCAGAAATATGACCATCTACCACCGTACTACTGCCCTCGAGATTGGTAAATATATTATCTAAGCATGTTCCAGATGTAGGACGAGTAGTATTGAAATTTGTTATATTTACATTATACATTTCAAGAAGTGATAATAAATTTTTGGTTTCCCTGCTATTATAATTAATATCTACATTAAAATCTCTGGCTATTACAAAATTGCACTTTTCATGAAAGCATATATCCAATATAATACCGAGCTTTTCAAGAAAAATATCCATATCACAAAAAGGTTTAGTATCAGGTCTATACATACATATAACTAGAAGTTCAAATTCACTGGTTGTTAGATGAACACCCGAACACTCAATTAATCTTTTAACACTTAGCGCTTTGAATTCATGTCTGTCCTTACACACTATTCTGTTTGTACAATAGATTGCACAACCTCCATGCTCACCACGTTCACGACAATAGCTGGACACCAAATTATATCCATTCACTTGATAAGCTTTAATCTCGTCATAGCTTTTCCAATGCTCAGTAACTGCTAAAATATCAGCTCTTTGCTCAGATGCGAGTATTTGAAGTTTGTTAAAAGCTGAGCCAATAGACTGAACATTTTGAAGTACGATACATAATGGTGAAACTAAGTTTTTTTTTTGCACATAATCTATTTACTTCTGTTGTTCCTTTGATTTTGCTAGTTGGTATAAAAAATTACTAATACTAGTTCCTTCAGGCCATAGCTGTGGCTCTTTAATTTTCTCTAATATATTTGATGGAACTGTTATTATATATGATTTGTAAATGTTTGGATACTTGGAGTAGCCCATTTTTATTTCAAACTGCTTTATGCCATTTTCTATTAAATGATTTTTTATAGATTCTTCTGTGCTATCCGCATCTATTCTACTAATATAAATAGAGACCATTTTTGGTACACCTTTTAAATTTGTATTCTTGTTATTTCCTACGATTTCAGGATTGCGCCTTTTTTTGTAGTTTACAAGGTTTTGTAGTTTTTTTCATCATCCAGTGCCGTCCTATCATTATTTTTCTTTCCATGATTCAGTTTAGTATTATGATCCATTGTTCGAGTATTACTTTGTATAATTTGTGCATATGTTTGTTTGGATGTTGGACATATTGGTTCTGAATTGAGTTTGTCTAGGTTTATTATATCTTCCATCAGTTTTCGTTGATCTAGGACGATGTTTTGATTGGTTACCTCTAGATTTCCCTTAATTGTTGTAGTTTTTGTCTTATCAACATTTTTTATTCCTTTTTTTATATCTTCTCTAAATAATAATGGATTTGATTGGTAGTCTGGTTGTGCCTTTAAGTTAGTAATTTTGTTATCAAAATTTTCAACGAGTTTTTGTATCTTTGTGTCTAATCGTTTTTCGAAGGAGATTTGTAGATTTTCCAACATTTTGTCTAGTTGATCAGTTGTAACTACCTCTCCTTGTTTAGCAATTCTGAAATTTGAACTTGGTTCTCTTGTTTCAATCTCATCGTCTGTATGAAGATTTTTGCAAGTTTGTAGTTCTCCATTCACAGACTTCGATTGTTGCTGTAGTGTTACAATAACAGCTTCAAGATTTTGTTTCTTTTCTTTAAGTTTTTCAAAACCTTTTTGAAGGTTATTATTTTTAAGGTCTGTTTCTTCTATATATTTTCTTAGTTGATCATTTTTTTCTGATAAATTTTTGATTTGCGAGTTCTTCTGTTCCAATTTTTCTTCAATCTCAATTTTATACTTCTCATTCATGTTAATGTTTTCTTTGTAATTGATGATCTCTTCCTTCAATGATTTGACATATGTCTTCATATCCCCAACTACAGAATTCTCCAGCAATGCTTGATTAGAGTCATTGCAACTTTTTTGTTTTTCTGTTTCAAGATTTTCTTTCAAGGTGTTAATTTCTTGCTTGAGTTTTCTATTTCTTTGCATCAATTGTTCAATATTGCCAGCTTCTTTCCTACATTGTGGACAGTAAAGGAGAACTCTTCTATTCATTAGAGGAAAACACTTCTCTTCCGATGCCGTAAAATCACCGCATTCCTTGCACTGCGTGTTTCCACAGCAGTCGCAGTTGAATAAGACATATTTATCACCTTGCAACGAACAGCCACTGCACTTCATTGTTTGTATATATTTTTTTTGAGATTCCGACATAGTTGATAAGAATGTCTAGGATGAAATCACCGTTCACGTGCCTTTACGATTTCATACCACATGTTGTCACCTGTTTTTGTTCAATTTAGAATAACTTTAATTTGTTTGAAACCGAAATTTAAATCCAAATTTTTCGGATTCTTTTATTGAAACTCACAATTTTGAGTGGTCAATTTTTATCGCACGGTCTTATGAAACTGCCGATATAACTTTCGTTAAATTTTTCAAGATTTGCCTACTTTAAATCGCATATAGTACGGAGCACTCGGTTAACAATACCTATCACACCCGTATCGATACTCGATATCTTTGATTCATAAGACTTCCTATGAGTTTCTGATAAGGCAAATTGTTTACAATTTCATCCGATTGTTTTAACTTTTCAATATCTAAATTACAATCTAAAGGTGTATTAACGGGATTACAATTTTCCATACCAAAATTAATCAAAATCTTATCAATATATTCTTCCTGATAATCTTATCAATATTATTCTTCCTGATCAAGAGAAATTGAATTCTTTTCATGATTTCTGGTTATCCTCACGCCTAAACAATGTTTTGCTTCACCTAAATCTTTTATATTGAACTCTTGACCTAATTTCATTTTTAAATTTTCAAGTTCTGCGTCGTCATTCGAAAATATTAGGAAATCGTCAACATACAATGCAACCAAAATGTATGAATTCTTTGATTTCTTTATAAACAAACATGGCTCAAATTTTGATCTACTGTAATCTAGCTTTAACATAGTTTGGTTAACCTTATCATTCCATGCCTTGGACGATTGTTTTAGCCCATAAACGGCCTTCTTTAGTTTAAAAAATTTATGATCCTGACCTTGTAGGACAAAACCTTCAGGTTGATTCATAAAAATTGGTTGATCAAGTACACCATTTAAAAAGGCTGTTTTTACATCTATATGGGTTACTTTCAATTTCAAGCTAAGGACATAAGTAATCTTAAAGTAAAGTGTCTAACTACAGGTGAAAAAACTTCGTCATAGTCAATACCGAACTTCTGTGCACAACCCTTTGCCACTAAACGCGCACGGTATTTCACTTCTCCACAATCACTACTCTTCCTTTTGAACACCCACTTGCATGGAACAATAGTTGCCGACTCTGGAGCATTTTCCACCAGCTCCCATGCATCATTATCTTCAAAGCATCATAGTTCTTCTAGCATAGCTTGTTTCCATTTATCGGCATTTGAACAGGACAATGCCTCTTCTACTGTCACTGGTTGGGCACCAGGAACGGTGTCATTTACACAGGCATATGTGATGTAATCTTCGAATTGCTTCGGTTTAGGTGTTCTGAGTGATTTTCTTGGGATCACAGGCTGTAATACATCATTGCAAGCATCATCTACCAAATGTTTCTCAGCTGGAAAATCTTCATCTACCTCAGCCCCCACTGCTTCTGGTATTTCTAGCTGAATCATAGGTTGCGTAGACTTTGTGATATTCTCCTCAACGATGACATCTCTGCTTACAATCACTTGCTTTTCTACTGGGTCGTACAACCTGTAACCCTTAATATTATCACTAAACCCTACTAATACCAACCTTTTTGATTTTTTGTCCCATTTTGTTCTCTTTTCTTTCGGTATCAGAGTCATAGCTTTACTACCAAATACTCTTATTCGGCTTACATCAGGTTTTCTGTTGAACCACATTTGGTAAGGTGTCTTCAATACCTGAAACTGCTGATCGATTCCTTAGATAGACTGCGGTTGCCACTGCTTCTGCCCAAAACAATTTTTCCATGTTATCATCATACAGCAGACAACGGGCTTTCTCAACAATAGTACGATTCATTCGCTCGCTCACACCGTTTTGTTGAGGGGTATAGGCATTTGTTTGTTGATACAAAATACCATGTTTTTTATAGAATGCCTTGAATTCATTGCTATTGAATTCGGTTCCTTGATCGCTTCTGAAAGTTTTGATCTTACAATTTTTCTGGTTTTCCACATAATTTTTGAATTCTTGGAAATTGTCAAAAGCTTCATCTTTGCTTCTAAGAAAATAAACAAACACCATTTTCGTAAAATCATCTTCTAAAATGAAGAAATACCTTGAGCCTCCTATAGATTTTACTTCCATAGGTCCACACAGATCTCCATGGGTCAATTCTAATGCAGAACTTGCCCTATGTCCTTTTTTATTGAATGGTAATCTTGTTTGTTTACCTTCGCAACAAACTTCACACAAATGAGAGTTCTTCGATAAACTGTCTATGCATTGGAATCCATCAACTAGTCCATTTCTCATTAAACTCAGATCTTTGTAGTTCAAATGACCGAACCTTCGGTGCCATGTCACTGCAGAAGTTGCCAAATTTGCTACAATGTTAGAATTTTGTTTGACGTAAGTCAGTTTGTAAACACAATTCTCTAAAATTGCTGTAGCAACCAATTGTTTATCTTTATTAAAAATATAGCACACCGATCTAGTTTTTGGGAAGTGTCTATCACCTGATTCACGTAACTTTCCATCGATTCGCACTTGTCCAATCTCAATGAGATTAGTTTTCGCAACAAACCGATTTTTCGCGCGAAACCACTGTCTTCATAAAGTTTTTTTAGCTTATCCCATACTTCTTTAGCCGATTCACAGCTCTTCACATGAATGTACAGCGAAGTGTCCAACGTGAGAATTATTTTGGCTTTTGCTTTGCTCACTAACACTGTGTCTTTTCACGTCCAATCAACTTGGGAATACTTGCTAAATAACTGACAGCCATCTTAGCACTTAAAAACTGTTCGCGTTCACCTAACTAACGAAAAAACAAAGAAACACGTGGTGTTCTGCTGGGCCAATAACCTATTATAATAAAGATGGCGTGGACTCTTTGTGTTAAGGGATAGGAAGAAACGACCTGAACCTTTTAAGTTTTAGCCACGAAGTATAGATATAAGGAGTCCGAACGTAATGTTAAAAGTATGGTATCAATTTTAGGACCAGATCTTTTGCCGCTAGGTCGCGCCACGGTTTAAGAAGTGCTTGTTTAAATTTTTACGCGGGAAGTCGTGTTGCTATTGACTACTGAAATAAAATATTCGAAAAACGTGGAATAAAATGTTTTAGGAAATTTTGAGAAATTTTTCATGCGCCTTCAACTCAGCAGTATTAAAAATATAAAGAGATACTCTGTAATTGAAAAAATTTCAGATATTAATAATTACCACAAGAACTAACAGGCACCATTTTATCAAAAAAAATAAACAAAATGTTAAAAGGTTTTCAAAAATTAAATTCATGGATTATTTATCGTCTTTACATGCAGAATTATTAAGCTTAAAGTAAAGAAACTCAAAACTGTCTCTCAAAATAGATTAAAAAATTGTCAAATGCCTATTAATTTCAATATTGCGATGGACAAATTAATTAAAAATAAATGAGTTATGGTTAAACGTATTATTTATTGATAGAATAAGTAATAATAAAACATGTTTAATATAAAGAATACAAACAATTGTAATATATAAATATCAATACTATACATATTAATTGGGAAGTGTATTAATAGGTTTTATTACAGGAATATAGATTTTGATTTAAAATATATTTTTTTAAAAAATTTACATGTCTGTGATGAATGAGCTAACGCCAAAACAAACCATGCTGTGTAATACTAGATACAAAAAATGGATTACAAATGAAATTATCAGTGAGATGAAAAAATGAGATAACTTATTCAAACGTTTTAAATATACCAAATATAGTGTTGAATGAAAGAGTTATGAGGTAATCAGAAATAGAATTACTAATATGATTAGAGATGAAAAAAACTATTTTATGTAAGTAATATTGACTTAGTTACAGGTGATGCTAAATCAATGTGGAAAACTCTAAAAAAATTGATAGCTTCTAATTTTGATGAAAGTACATGTAGGAAAATTCAATATAACGGTCAAATTTATATTGATCCAAAGATAATTCCTGGAATATTTAATGGTTGTTTCATAGATAGCATTCAACAACTTGTAAATAGTATTAATACACCTCAAAGTGCAATTACAATATCAGCACAAACAAGGCAAATTAAAACTAAGTGGAGAACTTTTAATCTTTTGGATAAGAATAAACTGAAAGAAATGATAATGAAGTTGCCAAATAAAAGTGGTCCTAATGAAGCTGATATGTCAATGATAAAAGAATGCTTTGAAAGTGTTTGATAACCCTTGATCAATAATATTAATTGTTCACTTAAAAGAGGTGTAATCCCAAGTAAACTTAAGATTACTACAATAGTACCATCAAAAAAGTTCTCAATACTAAGTTCATTGAAGAATTTAGACCAATAAACACAATGTCAAGTGAAGCAAAAATCTTAGAATTTATAATATATAATAAACATAACATAATAATATATATAAAATAAATAATATATATATATATATATATATATATATATATATATATATATATATATATATATATATATATATATATATATATATATATATATATATATAATATAAAATATTACAGGCTACATATCCTGCATTATACGAAATCACATAGCTGCCCCTAGACACTCCCTTCTTACTGTCACCCTCATAATCACTTTCATTGTTATTAGTAATGATATTGTTATTTCTATCATTATCATCAGCCTTGTTGCTACTATCATTATTAGAAGGTAAATCATCTGAATTTACATTATTCTCAACATTATTATTATTATCAAAAGTATTTTCAATTATTTCGTCCAATTTTTTACTCCAATTTTCCTTATTAACATTACTGCCTTCAAACGATGCTCAGGTCTGCATTAATGATCCTAATAATTCCCCTGCTGTCACATTAGATCCTTTTGGAGGTGTTGCAAGTGAGTAAGAGCAGATTATAGTCCTCTACTTTCTTCTTATACCTTTCATTTGATGCTAATATAGCAGTACAAATTTGTGAACATCTATAAACATAAAAAACAAAGTTTCAATCAAATTTTAAACTTGATATTTAAGATCTTATTTGCTACAAAGTAATTGCATGATTTATTATCAATTCATTTATCTCTCTAAATTCATCATTACTTCTTCTCATTGTAACCACTTCCTTTGCAAAAAAAGGTTTTTTTCGAAATTGCTCAGTAACTGCGAAACACAAGCCATCGAAGAAATATTCACATTCATAACAAGAATATTAGTTTGTGCATTGATTATCTGTAACATGATAAAAATTTTATAATACTATTTAAGTAATGATTTATATTTCACTTCTTATCGTAACTTTCAAATTCATATCAATTTTTATGTGACAAACTAATTCCAATTTCGAATTTATATATGATAAAGTAATAATACTGTCCAACTCCAATTTTTACGTAATGGTTGAGATTCTAAAATTCTTTCTATACAATGAAAAGAAAACTCAGGCACATTACTTGTCTCAAGCTCAGTCATCTGAGGCTCATTGCTTGCCTTCGGCTCATTACTTTTCTTGGGGCCAATAACTTCGATTAGAAATTGATTAACGGTATTTGTCTCAACATTCAAGCTACGGTCATTATTAATAATGTCGTCAACAATATCAGAAGTATCTAGAGAAACATCTGACAACAAGCTGTTATTATTTTGGTTATCATTATAAGTTGTATTCAGTTTTGGCTCTGCTTTCTTCCGCAAATGAACTTTTTGGTAGTCATACACGTATATACTACCATCCGCTAATACTGTCCGATCACTTTTTATCACATCTTCAGAATTGAAATGCAATTTTCATATATAATTGGTAGCTTTTAAATCTTGGTCAATAGCAGAACTGAACTTCTTACGCATTTCAGCATCCTGTGGAAAAAATAATGACTTTGTTGAATCAACGACAAATAAGACTATAAATTTTTCAAATATTATTTAACGCCAAAATTTATAAAACAAATATTTATTAACAACACTAATTCCCAGGACAATTTTAAGGTTACTTACTTTGGGTACTTTAAATAAAGCCACTTTTCCTATATTTCCATTTGCCTTTCTGCCACTAAGGCACAGAACCTTTCTACCACGAACAGCACAACACCTTCCCATTTTTTTATTAAAACTATTTTTAAACAAATAAATTTATAATTAATTATAATTTCAAATTCGCGCGTATTTAAGTCTGATGGACATCTGTACGCCTTGAACATTGCGCAGCCCAGTGGTAGAAAAGAGAACTATGATCTAGCTTTGATATTGTGTCCATAAATACTACGGAAAAACCTATACCGTTCGGACTCCTTATATCTATACTTCGTGGTTTTAGCTAACAACTGATATACATTTATTTGAACAGAACATAACGGTCACTTAAACCATAGAATACAGAACACATATAGAAATAGAAGTAAAGTATATAGTACATAGATAGGCCTCAGTAACATAATTTTTGATATTTTAACAGAAACAATTCCCTCTTTACATAAAGTCTCTTTCGCTTAGCCATCTACATCATCAGTTAGTGTGAGTGCAGAACAGTTGATGAAATCAAATGTTCATATTGAAGATAACAATTATTGTGAAATTTTCAATGGAATGCCCCAAGATTATCCTGTTGATCAATATGCTACAAATGAATCTATTAGTTTTTTGACAATTGATAATGAATTTTCACAATTTGATTTCCTTGAGAATATGTATATTATTGTTACGAATTATGGGTTTCGACGGATAAATTTCAATAACTAACTTTTAACAATCAATAAATATTGAATATAAACTTAAATTCAAACACTTGAACTTATGATTTACACTTTATTGACTACATAGCATGACGCGTTTCGTCGTTGCAAACTACTTCTTCAGATACTTACAGAATAATGTAATTCAGCAGCATTATTCATTAAGCATTATTCTGTAAGCATCTGAAGAAGTCGTTTGTAACGACGAAACGCGTCATGCTATGTAGTCAATAAAGCGTAAATCATAAGTTCAAGTGTTTGAATTTAAGTCTATATTCAAGTGAAGGATATATTTCTAACCGTAAAAGATTTATATCTTTTTGTTGTGATTTGTGTTTTAATCGTATAATCAATATTATTCAGGCTAACAAATAGATATACTAATGAGTCATATATGTGTCTTTATTTTCACTAAATCACCTAATTGAAAGCATTACAAATGATTATACCACATATAATTTCGAAGCAATAAAAACAAATTCCCTTAATGAAATACTTACTTCAAAAAGGCGATTGGTTTATCCCCTAGTCAAAAACAATATCAACTATAGCAGTCTTACATACATCGGTATGAAAAACTCAAATCTCTTCTTTTTAAGTATAACATCAACATTGCTTACCGTACTGGAAATAACTTAGGAAAACATATCAAAAATAACAAATCTAGGGTCAACAAAAATAAAAAATCAGGTGTATATAAAATTAACTGTGGTAGTTGTGATGAGTTTTATATTGGTAGAACGTTTAGAAGTTTTCAAATAACAATTTCTGAACATAAACGTAGCTTTGATAATCTGAAAACAGATTCACATTATGCAAATCATTTGATTGATGAAAATCATATATTCAATTCCGATTTTGAAATTTTGAATACCGCAAACAATGGAATGAAGCCTAATTTCTTAGAATCGCTTTAAATTAATAAATACAAATATTCTGGCAACCTTTTGAACAGCCAAATCGATCATACCTCAAGCCCCCTTCTCAATCTTTTCAAAATTACTTAGTTTACTATATAGTAGTTCAGCATGAATTGATCCCTTCTACCTGTTATCTACCTGTTTTCTCTATATTCATAATTTAAGTTTATATATTGTATATATTCGAGAAATGTCAGTAGGCTGCACGTAGCATTTGAAAAAGGTGAATCTCATCGAAACGTACGTCATATAGTATTCTTTTTAATATATGTGTAAATCAGTTTAACAATTGTTATATTATGCCGATACCGATTTACATCAAGTATCGGCCTCATCAATTATTATTAATAATATTCATCCATGCGTCAATTGTTAACAGGAAAATTGTATTGTAGTTAAGGTTATAAGTTGTCAATTGTTCTGTGAACTCATATTTATGTTCTGCGTCTGCGTTGTTTTGCATTCAACGTATTGAGATGGTCGAGTTGTGTTTGTGTTATAATATGTTTTGAAATATCTGTTAAGAATTCGGGTGTACTTCGAAATGATCTGGGGCTCGAAATGTGGCATCGATCTTTCAAGAAATTAACCTAGTATATGAATGCAATAAACTCTGCAGAAAAAGCAGATGTAATGCGCATAGTAATAGAAACAAGATGTCAACGAAATACCACTTCGAATAGTGCTAAATCTTTATGCATAAGAGTCAAATTCAAATCTTGAATAAATTCTCCTTTAAACGGAAAAAGGTAAGTTAATTAGATACATGTAATGCAAAAATAGAAGAAATACTCAGAATATTTGCGTCATTTCAAGAATTCAAAGTAAATCAAACTGAACCTAACCTAACCTAACTCAACCTTATAGTTATCGATGTCGCGGATTTTGGGCCTTAAGTTTTTATTTCAAAGATGCAAATTATTAACAATATTTTTTTAAGATATGCTATAATTTTCAGAGGCATAGTTTTACGTTCTTCGAGAGTATATAATATAGAACATGCAATAAAACAGCGAGTACTCTAGTGTCATCGAGTGAATAATGAATATACAACAACAGGTAAAACTTCTCACATCATAATTTAAATGTTATTTGTATATTAAGACAGTGTTAGGTTACATTAAAAAAAAAGTCAGCTTTTCAAGTGGGAGTGATTCTATTAGTGACACAAATTAGAGAACAAAAGGATATCTCTGAGTATTCTACCTGATCTTAATGTTGGAACTGAAGAAAAAGTTAGTATTTTTGAAAGTTATTCAGATGACAATGAAAAATTTTGTTTGGTGTAATAGGTGAGTCATTACATATTTGGTTTGAGAGCTAAATTTTTGATTAGTAATTTGTTTCAAGTGAAATAAAAACTAAAATGAAACTAATCTTTAAAATATAATTTTTCAATGTTTAATGAAAAAAATTGTTTTATTTAAATTATGGAACCTCTACAATATAGGCTCTGAAGAACGTCTTTACGACGTCTATTGTTCTCTACTTTGTGACGTCTTTTTAACGTAGTTTAATGACGTCTTGTGAATAGCTCAATATGACGTCTTGAGGCTGTGACATTTCGACGTCACTGCATGGACAGTGAGATGTCTCTGTCGACGTCTTTTCCGACATGTTGAAACCAATATATGACGTCATATTACCGTCAGTGTGCTACCTGGGTCATTAAAGAAAGGATACTTTCCAACTGAGCTAAAAGCAGCGTTAATAACTCCGTTGCACAAAAAAGGAGATAAATCGTTTATTCAGAATTACAGACCTATTGCCTTGCGGCGACTAGTCACATCCTGCCACTGGATGCACCAACCGATAGACTAGTCACAGCGAGGAAGAAGAAGAAAAGACGACTGCGCATGCTCGGGACGCAAACTCACGAGAAGGCAACAAGATCTCGTTGACTTCGGCGCTAGTCGCCACAGAACATACCAAATATATATATTTTGTTAATTTAATTTAATTTATTTAATATGTATATTTTGTTGATTTTTTATACCAAAGATTTCTTTGTTATTTTGTTAAGTTTCTAATAAAGATCTTGTTTATTTGTATTTATTACAGAATATCATGTTCCTTTTTCATTCAAACTTAGCATTCTTATTATGTTCATTTCAATTCAGAAACTGAGAAAATTTATTATTGTATTCTTTTTTTATACCAAAGATTTTTTTGCTTTTTTGTTAAGTTTTTGATATTGATCTAGTTTATTTGTATTTATGTTAGAATATTATGTTCTTTCTCATTCAAACTTAGCAACTTAGAAAATATATATTTTGTTATTTTTTTATATCTAAGAAATTTTTGTTATTTGTTCTAATATTGATCTGGTTTATATTTATTTATTCACATTGTACCAGGAATAATGTTAAGTTCATTATTTTCTGCCTAATAGACAGAACAGAATAGAAAGAACTTTGTAAATAAACCAATTTATGTATTGTTGATTTTTTTAAATTCCAATTACTTGTGAGGTGTTACTAAAATCAGTTTATAATAATAAAAATTTTTTTAATTTGAAACTCTTTTCAATTTTGGGTGGATACATCAATGTTGAATATCAATCCATATTTTAAGTAGTGGTATTGAAATTCCCGCGCAAAGAATATCTGAATATTCATAGAATAATTGTTTCGTTTCTGTGTATATACTGTGACATGAATTTGAATCTCCCGCTCGATAATTACTTCCGCCGACTCTGAACGTCAAATCGGCCATATGTGTTTCCATATCCAATGCACCGAGTTTGCATTTCTATTAAGCGTATGTTCTGTGCTAGTCGCCAAGCAGTCAACATGACTGTTTCTACAAACATCATTAGTGCACTTAAATGTATTTAGTTGTAAATAGTTATGTTAAATAAAGTTGTTCACACTGAACAGAGTTTGGGTATACATCTTAACAAAGCCCAACAGCCTTATTGTCGGTTTTCTCTAAAGTATTGGAGAAAATATTTTTGGTAAGATTGTCCTCGTTTATTGATCGTTTTCTGTTGCTGTCATCGCATCAGTATGGTTTCCGAAAGCATAGATGCACTCAAGATGCCATTTTGTCCCAACAGAATAATATACTGAAGAACTTTGAGAATAAAAGGTATTCTATGAGTGTATTTTTCTATCTGAGTAAGGCATTCGATACTGTCAACATTGCCGTTCTTTTCAGTAAGCTTGGATGCTTGGGCATACCCCAGGTAGCAGACTGACGGTAATATGACGTCATATATTGGTTTCAACATGTCGGAAAAGACGTCGACAGAGACGTCTCACTGACCATGCAATGACGTCGAAATGTCACAGCCTCAAGACGTCATTTTGAGCCGTTCAAAAGACGTCATTAAACTACGTTAAAAAGACGTCAATAAGTAGAGAAAAAGAGACGTCGTAAAGACGTTCTTCAGAGCCTATATTGTAGGGGTTCCA
Organism: Henosepilachna vigintioctopunctata; assembly: GCA_030704895.1. Classification (NCBI taxonomy): domain Eukaryota; kingdom Metazoa; phylum Arthropoda; class Insecta; order Coleoptera; family Coccinellidae; genus Henosepilachna; species Henosepilachna vigintioctopunctata. The sequence continues at coordinate 96,811 of JARQZJ010000099.1, forward strand.
TAATTCAAATAAAACAATTTTTATCATTAAACATTTATTTGAAAAATTATATTTTAAAGATTAGTTTTATTTCATTTGAAACAAATTATTAATTAAAAATTTAGCTTTTAAACCAAATATGTTATGACACACCTATTATAACAAACAAAATTTTTCATTGATGTCATTTGAATAACTTTCAAAAATACAAACTTTTTCTTCAGTTCCAATATTAAGATCAGGTAGGATACTCAGAGATGTCCTTTTGTTCTCTAATTTATATCAGTAATAGAATCACTCCGACTTAAAAAACTGAAATTTTTTTCAATGTAACTTAACACTGTCTTAATATACAAATAACATTTAGGTACATTATGATGTGAGAAGTTTTACCTGTTGTTGTATATTCATTATTCACTCGTGATGACACTGGATTATTGCCTGTTGAAGCTGTTATTGGATGTTCTTATTGCATGTTCTATATTATTTATTCTCGAAGAACGTGAAACTATGCCTCTGAAAATTAGAGCACATCTTAAAAAAATATTGTTAATAATTTGCATCTCCGAAATAAAAACTTAAGGCAACATGTATCTAGTTTATGATAATTGTTTCGAATATCCACGACATCGATAACTATAAAGTTGGGTTAGGTTAGGTTTAGTTTGGTTTACTTTGAATTCTTGAAATGACGCGAATATTCTAAGTATTTCTCCTAATTTTGCATTACATGTATCTAATTAACTTACCTTTTTTCTTTTAAAGGAGAATTTATTCAAGATTTGAATTTGACTCTTATGCATAAAGATGTAGCACTATTCGAAGTGGTATTTCGTTGACATCTGGTTTCTATTACTATGCACATTACATCTGTTTTTTCCGCAGAGTTTATTGCATTCAGTTACTAGGTCAATTTCTTTGAAGATCGATGCCACATTTCGAGCCCCAGACCATTTCGATGTACACCAGAATTCTCAACAGATATTTCAAAACATATTATAACATAAACACAACTCGTCCATCTTAATACGTTGAATGCAAAACAACGCAGACGCAGACCATAAATATGAGTCCACAGAACAATTGACAACTTATAACCTTAAATATAATACAATTTTCGTGTTAACAATTGACGCATGGATGAATATTATTGTTCAAATGTGTGGAAGCTACTATTATCTAAGTGAAAAGAATATTTGTCGTTTCTTAAAAAATTAACGGTCATAAATTGACGAAAATAGTACGTTGCGCTGACGTCATCTGCTGTCATCCTATGAACGTCAGTCATCTGACGTTAAAAAGACGTCATTCAGCGGTCAAATAACGTCACTGACCAAAATTGACCGAAAACTGACCCTAATAAGACGTCATTTTAAGTCAGCTTGCTACCTGGGACTAGGCGTACCACTGAGGTGGATTGAATCGTATCTAACGGGCAGGTCACAGATTGTTCAAATCTGGTAATTCTGGCAATCGTACCTTCTTGAAATGGAATCTTCTAGAAACACTCTAGGGTATATAATGAACCGGGACGAAAGATGGCAGGTCAGAGAGTTAGATTACAGTTATCTAGAGTACAGTGAAATAGACAGAAGTGTGACATAAGCGATATTGACATTTGTTGTGTTTATTTTCAGTTTGTAAATGAAGGATTATTTATTGATTGTTAAAAGTTAGTTATTGGAATTTATCCGTCGAAACCCATAATCGTAACAGAATATATGATCTATGATATTATCCTATGCACAGCCTAACTCTACTTACAAGCCATGAACATAGACTTGGCAACACCGCATCTGCTCAATCCGGTAGACCGATCGATCTTCGAACATCGGTCTACTACATGTTAATAATTGCCTTTTCAGAGAAATTTTCAGCGAAACGGTACTTTGTATAAAAAAATAGTTTTAACAAAAATTGTAGATCATACTTTTATCTATAGAAATCAATAATACACTTTTTTTCTAAGAAGAACTATGTCTGAGTTATAGCGATTCAAATGTTTTTTTAGTATGTACACTAACAAGTTCACTTTATTAATTAGAATTGACAATATGCTATAAATTTGATTATTTTTCATTCCCAGGTGAGAGTAAGTTTAATGCGTCAATTCCTTTAAACCTTTATTGAGATGTGTACAATAATTTGGACGATAGAATGATTCTGATATATTTGTAACGAGCAAGCAAATTTTTCAGTTGTTAAATCCATTTTAAATCATTAGGAGACAGTTTATTTTCATTGATAAAAACATTTATATGAATATAAAACATGCATATATGAATATAGTAAAATCTGATTAATAATTTGTATACTGTTTATTTGTGAACATTCAGTTACGTTGGATGGAAAAACTAGAGTGTAAAAAAATGCTGTTAGTTTCAAAAGTTTTTATATTCCACGATTTACATATTAAAATCTTTATTTATAATTGGATGTTAAATCAACAAAATTACAAATTGAATCTGAGTTTTCAAAGGCTTCATTCAATTTCTCACAACGTTCCTTCAATGCTCGTTCTTTCAGCTGGATATTCTCTTTGAGAGTGTACTGTTTTTGATAAGTAGGGGTAAATAGAGAAAAATACTTGGCACTGCATTTAAATTGAGTTTAACTTTATCCATCTAGCCCTTGCCTTCTGTTGATCAATCTAGCAAACGATGAATACCTTCTCTAGTAAGTGCTCCCTCTGGAAAATGTTTGGCACAAACTACAGAATATTTTGTGGGGGTCCATAATGCCCTAGAAATATTTTTTAGCCATTGATTCATTAGATTTCCATGATATTCCGGTTCGCCGGCCTCGAGGTAACTTTTGTGTTCGACTTGCATCCAAGCACACAGCAATGACTTGGCATGTTAATTTTTGTGCTAATATCAAGAACAAGACCTATAAGAGATTAGTTCTAAATAACTACTAAATCTAACAAAGGGTAAGTAACTCTACTAATCACAAAAAAGGAACAATTCTAGCAAATAACGCTTTTGTTAATGTCGGAACTACTCAGTCAAAACATCAGTAATCGGTAGCTATTTACATACAAATTTTTTTGTTTTAATTTCAAAGGTATTCCTTAGTCTGTAGCTGAAAAAAACACAGTAGCACTTTCTACACGCTATACATCACATAACAGCACAACAACTAAAACGCAGATTTTTGTTTTTAGATAATTATGAGGTGATAAAAGTTAGGTATTATTTCTACCTCTCCAGGTATAACCAAAAAAAGCACAACTTAAAACACAACAGATATTCCTGTTTATATAAGACATTTGCGGGAAATTTCTTTTGCTTGTTTTTCACAACTTATTTTTGGATTTGAATGTTATTTCTCTCGTTAAATAGCGATTTATTCAGCAGCAATGACCAGAAACCACTACAACGCCATTACAGCATGTCTTTCTGTGGGTCTAGCTTGGATGTCAGATTTCCTAGTTCATGGCTTGTAAGTAGAGTTAGGCTGTGATCCTATTGTTACGAATTATTTGGTTTTCGACGGATAAATTCCAATAACTTTTAACAACAATAAATATCCTTTATTTACAACTGAAAATATAAATACAACAATGTCAATGTCACTTATGTTTTAACCTTATTTGCAAAGAACTCTACTATGCCGACACGTGGTTGCTACTCTATGTTCTTCTCTCACGATCTTAGACTGGAATGCCTGCTACTCTTGTTCTTCTCTGACGATCTCCAACTGGAATCCCAGAGGCAGTTCGATGTCCTGAACATCGACACTGCAACTCAAGATGAGCTCTGTGGTCGTGCCTACGACGGTTCTCAACAGCCTCATCATTTCTTCAAACATCCATCAACCATTGGGGGCAAATCTGTAACACTGCCCCCCTCTTAGCTTTGATCGTCCCGATCAACGTCACAATTTTCTACTACGCTCCCTTCCTAGTATTTTTCCAACCTATCCAAATGTACAACGTCCGGCTTTGATCTTGGAGTGCGTTGGATTCTGTAAACGACGTCATTTATTCGTTTCATAACCTTATAGGCTCCTTCCCAGGCCTGTGTTGATTTCGGAGATTAACCTTTCTTCCGTTGTGGGTAGTACAACCACACCAAGTCCCCTTCTTCAAATCGAACTGAATTTGCTTTCAGATCGTATCTGGTTTTCATTCGATCAGTGCTTGCTTCAATCTTATCTCGAACTAGTTCATGTATCTGATTAGAATGCAGTCTCAGCTCATCTGCATATGTGTCTACTTCCAAACGTACTTCTTTGGGGCTACCAAACAATAGATCACATGGCAATCGTAATTCTCTTCCAAAGAGTACCTTCGCCAGAGTGTGACCTGTAGTGTCATGAACTGATCCTCGATAAGCCATCAGCAGTACTGGTAAATGTTTGTCCCAATCTTTTTGATGATCACCTACTACCTTTGACAAATACTGTTCCATTGTACGATTAAATCTCTCTACCATTCCATCAGACTGTGGATGTAAAGGAGTTGTTCTTGTCTTTCGGATGTTCAGTATCTCCATAACTTTCTTGAAGACATCGCTTTCAAAATTTCGTCCTTGGTCTGAATGTAATTCCAATGGAACTCCGTATCGTGATATGACTGGTCTACCAATGTACGTGCAATAGTCCGAGTTTCTTGATTCGGCAGGGCATAGGCTTCTGGCCACTTGCTGAAATAATCCATAGCAACCAGTATGTACTTGTTGCCATCGTTGGTGGTGGGAAAAGGCCCGGCAACATCGACAGCAATCCTCTCAAACGGTAATCCGACATTGTACTTCTCTATTTTCCCATGGGTTTTCTTTGGTGGTCCCTTTGTAGCTGCACATGTGGTTCATTTCCTGCACCAGGCTTCTACGTCATCACGGCAATACACCCAGTAAAACTTTTCTCTGATTCTTGCAATGGTCTATTGACACCAAAATGTGCACCAGACGTTCCACTATGCATTTCCTTGAGAAGTTCTTCTACCTTGTCTAAAGGTTGTTCTACAGGTCTAAATTTGGTCCACAACTCTAAATTTGGTTCACAATTCCAACACATTGCCCAGGATCATTTTCAAGTCTAAAACAAATAAATTGGTTATGGCACAAGTGCTTACTAGAATATGGAATAATTTTCCATATTCTACAATCCGAATCCTTGTCTTATTCCCCTAAACTGAACCATAACTTCTTGTCAAAACCTTTAACGCAGGAATAAGTCTTGCCTTTAAAGGACTCTCCATTATTTGCGAAATCTTCAATAATTCCCTTCCATTCACCGTTCAGAATGGGTCTTTTATCATACAGATCGAATACCTTTGTACTTGATATTTTTGCTTCTTTAGATTTCAGGGCTCTCATCGAAACATCACATCCTGTTGACCTTCTTCTCAGTTTCCGATGTCCCCTGAGTTGACTGTTCCTCATCCCTTTAACAGGTCTTTTACTCCGTTGTGCCCTCCTTTCTTCCGGAGCCAATACATAAGTCAATCGATTCAATATATCGAATTCCTTAAGGGATATATTCTTTCTTTTTCTCCTACCTTTACTTTTACTTTGGTCCTTCACAGCTTCCTTATTAATAATTTTATCACACTGCGTGTTGGGACAATTGTCAGAGGAACCCTTGTAATCCTTCCGTTGCTGGGGATTAGTCAATTTTCTACCGTTATTAGACATTACTTCTACTACCTTATCTGTCACATCAGAATCTACCTTTTCTGGACCTTCCTCCTCTCGATTCTGTATGTCTATTCCCTGTCTGTCATAACTCAGCATATTTTGATCCAATCCCATTACATTGTCTACATTACCTGGAATCCTTTTACCTGTTTCATTAGAAATCACATCTCCTGGACACATGAGTTCATTGCTTACTGGACTCATTTCGCATTCCAATTTAACCTGTAATTTCCCCTTGTCCTGTCCCAAATTCGCAACGAAATTTAATAAATGTTGCTTGTCTTCTAACCTTTCTTGTTGGCGTTTTTGTTCGTTCTCCAGTTTTTCCTGTTCCCACTGTTTATCCTTCTCCAGTTGACGTTGTTCTTGCTCGGCAAATTTTTGCAAAAGTTTTTCCAACATTGACTCCATTTTTATTGTATTCCTAGTTATTGGCATCCCACTTCTGACACCAGTGTTACGAATTATGGGTTTCGACGGATAAATTCCAATAACTTTTAACAACAATAAATATCCTTTATTTACAACTGAAAATATAAATACAACAATGTCAATGTCACTTATGTTTTAACCTTATTTGCAAAGAACTCTACTATGCCGACACGTGGTTGCTACTCTATGTTCTTCTCTCACGATCTCAGACTGGAATGCCTGCTACTCTTGTTCTTCTTTGACGATCTCCAACTGGAATCCCAGAGGCAGTTCGATGTCCTGAACATCGACACTGCAACTCTAGATGAGCTCTGTGGTCGTGCCTACGACGGTTCTCAACAGCCTCATCATTTCTTCAAACATCCATCAACCATTGGGGGCAAATCTGTAACACTATGATTTATACCGTGAAAAAAAATACGTCATTTCTATTCTGTGGTTTCAAGTAGTTAAACACGCCATTATATTTATCATATTTATAGTAAATAACTACATTTAAATTTTGGTAAGGTAACGGTGTATAAACCGAAATTATATGAATAACTTATTGTGACAAGAAATGTAAAATTGTGATTGCAATTTGAGAGTACATTTTTCATGGATTATTATTTTTGCTGAGTAAAAATAAGACGTTGAATATTAACTTCTTTATAGATTAATATGAGTAAAAGTAAAAGAAGCAGCCCCACTCCCGTCTCAGAGGAGAAAGAAGCTGAGGAATATATTGTTGAAACAATTTTGGACAGCAGAATCAACGCAAAGGGTGTGAAGGAATATTTTTTGAAATGGATAGGGTACGAGGACAAAGATAATACCTGGGAACCAGAAGAAAATCTTGACTGCCCTGATTTAATAGAAGCATTCGAAGCAAGTCGAGGTATGAAAATTAAAGAAAAAGAAAAAAAACGTAAAAGTGCTGGCACACCAACACTGCCGGATCAGAAGTCTGCAAAGAAAAAAAATGATGACAAAAAACATGGATTTGAGAGAGGCTTGCAACCAGAAAAGATTATTGGTGCTACAAATAGTTCAGGTGAGGTTTATAGTTATTTTAGCAACTTCTAGAAAAATTTACCCTCATTTCATTACCATTGGAATATTCTGACTATTAAAGATGTGTTTCATATAGGTCCACTCATGTTTCTTATGAAGTGGGTTGGTACAGATGAAGCAGATCTTGTACCTGCTAAGCAAGCAAATGTCAAGTGCCCGCAAGTTGTTATCAAATTTTATGAAGAACGTTTGACATGGCATTCAGGCCCTACTGATGAAACTAAACCAGAATAGTCATTAGGTGATGGTTATATATTGTTTGTGAATTGAGGATACAGTGATAGTCGTCTATTCCACAATTGAACATTGTATAAAGGATTCTGATTTAAAAATGATATGCCCTTAATTTCATGTAATGGACAGTGAAGTAAATTTAATATTAAAAATAATTCAATGTATGAATAATGCATAATAGTTAATTAATATTACATTGAACTTTTAATAAAATATTGATTTTAATTAGATTGAATAATTTTAAATTAAAGTGCATTGTTGATGATTGTCAGTGCAATTTATACTACACTTCAGATGAAATAATGCATTTTCATAGTTTCAATTTTATTTTCGAGTTATTTTGAATGCATGCTTTTGTTTTCATTTAATGTACTTCCCATGATCTTATGTTGTTAACATGAACATCAGAAAGACCCTAAATAAAGTTTGAAAATTTAGGAAAAATGTTTTATTGTCTAAGTGTTATAAAGGATAGCACAAAGAAAATAAGACTAACAATTTCATGTAAATTAACAATTTGGTGTTTGAGAAATGAATTGATAATGAAGATTATTATAACAAATTGTGGTAAAGAATGTTCTTACTGAAATTTCTGACATGTTTTTGCTGGTTTTTTATCAAAAAATGTTAGAAATAAAAAAATAATAATTTTTACCAAGACACAATTGACCATTCGAGATTCATGTATATAATAATCTCACTCTTATTTCAGCAAAACTATGTTTCTTTCTAGAGAGTCTATATTATATCTGTAAATCTATAATGAGCATATATTATATCTGGAAGTGGGTTACTCTATTTTGGCAAAATGTCAGTGCCAGCAGTTCATCGATTTGATTATATAAAACTAAGTTCTCCTTTTTAAATTTTTTTCACTTATAGATTGTATCATTTACTTAACTAAGCTGATATGGTAGTTAATAACTGGGGTGTATGTTTTTAAACTTTGATCTCTTATAGTAAGTAAGGCATACATTTGTCTTGGAGCTACAACGAAATCACATTCGATATAAAGTTAAATAGTCTGTAATGTTTGAAGTGTTATTCTCAATAATAATTAGAGGTCTCTATTTTTAAAATCCCCCCCAAAGTCCATCATTGCTGATCAACTTAACCAAGATTTTTCTTTGTTTGAAGTGCCAGGATATAGTTGAATAAGAAATGCAACTCAAAAATATATATTATTAGATAAATATTTGTATATGCTGCTTGATAAATGATTTTGTGTGCACTGTATGAATTTGCTGCGTTATAAATGATTTTGTGTACACTGTATGAATTTACTTTTGTATTTAAATTTTTAAATCAATTATTTTGTGGCAGTTTTTCTTTTCATTTTTTGATTCATGATAATCAATATCGTGACGAGTTACTCTCGCTTAGGGGTGTTAATGCATTATCAGTTCATACCTGCATCTTGTTATTTTTTTTTTTAATTCAGCGGATCTACAGTTTAACGCCGGTTTCGAACGGCCATTGGGCATGTAATCAATGTACATTACCTAGCATATATCATTATTATTTAAACTACTTAAATCATAGAAAAACACAAACATCCATGCCTTCAGCGGGATTCGAACCCGAGTTCTACCGCACCATAGTCGGGTGTTCTACGGACCAAGCTGCGGAGACCTGCATCTTGTTATTTGTTTCGAAGAAGATTGTTATCTTTCAAGGTGACTTGTCCTGGTCAAAAAATACTTCAGTCCTTCACAGATCTTATTTCTTGTAGGCACCTGTCGGTAATCTCCTTTGTTGGTGTAAGCTTTTAGAGATTCAGAATTCTCCGTGTTGTAAGAGCTCAAATGGCTTAGAATGGACATGGCTATTGAAACTTATGATATATCAATTTATTTTCTGCATTTCATGATATGCTCTACTCATATCAACTCTTCTGCAAATCCAATTTTTCTTCATGAACAACAAATTTACACAATTGCGGATGCACACATTTAATCCTAGGTTTTGAGTAGAAATATAAATTGATTTCAATAATCGTAATGATTACCACTTCAAATTTATGTTATATCTGCAACCCGAGATTTATATCATTTATAATTAATTATGTAATGTGTATAATTCAAATATAAGATTAAGTGCGCATTTTTGGTAGAAAATTCCGTCTTCCTCTAGAATTAACAATTTGAAAATAAATTCGTTGCAGATCCTGACAATACTTCAAGATCGATGCTGTGAAGAAATACTACGCAGAACGATGCTTAGAACGTTAATTTTCGGTTTTCATATTTGTAGTATAGGTTTGAATCTTTATCTATGAACATTACCTATGATTTTTCAAGGCGCAAGAATCATATAGTTAATTTAATACTGCTTTTCATTCTATAGATACTTGTATGTAACCATTTTTCAAGCTAAATGTGTTTTCTCAGATTCTCAGATGTAATTATACATTTGACAATTACACCAAAATTGCCAACGAATTGAAATTTTTGTTAATTGAATAAAATACTTAAGAAATTCAAATTGTCATATTAACGAGTATGTACATGTATCTAGATATTTACCGGTTTGAAATATATTTATAACAATTGGTTTGAATTAGACATACATGATTGTAGGTTTGAATGCAAAACAAAAAAACTTATAGTATAACAAGGCGATGCTTAACGATGTAATTCGTTAGTTTCAAGGTAATACTGTTAGAAGATAAAATTTAGATTTTATTCTCAATCTCATTCTCCTTATTTCAATCAGAAGTTTGAGTTTCAATGTAATTACTTCAGTCCATAGTATTTCTTACGGAATGTATTTAAAAAATATTGGAAAATAACAAATACAATAGAAATCAGTCCTTTTACTACTTAAAACAGAATTATTTACAACTGTTTTGAAAACGAAGTTCAAATATTTCATTGTTCATTGATATTCTGGCAAATTTAGAGAAACAATCAGTTTTAAAATAATATTGTATGTAATTATTGGTAAGTTCAAATATAATGGGAAGAGAAGTTTTGTAAGGCAACCTTTCCTACATTGATTCAATGTAGGAAATTCATGTATGATTCAATTCCTACATGTATTATTCATTGTGAATGACAACTGTTGGAAATTTTAAGTTATTTCGTATTGAAAATTGTTATGTAGTATAGACCTACATACTTCTCACGTACCAATCACATATTAATTTTTTTAGTTGATTTGAATTTAAAATGTTATACACTTTTTCAGATTCATTTATTTGAACTTGAAACCAGAAAAATCTTTAGCGGTTTTGCTATATTATTCTATGCGTGGAAATATTGAACACTTGTATTGAGAATATTGTTACGATTATGGGTTTCGACGGATAAATTCCAATATAACTAACTTTTAACAATCAATAAATAATCCTTTATTTACAAACAGAAAATAAACACAACAAATGTCAATATCGCTTATGTCACAATTTTGTCTATTTCTATGTACTCTAGATAACGGTAAATTAACTCTCTGACTCTGACTGACCTGCCATCTTTCGTCCTGGTTCATTATATACCCTAGAGTTTTTCTAGAAGATTCCAGTTCGAGAAGATTCGATTTCCAGAAAGTAGGAGTCGTTATATCGCATTTGCCGGAACGTTCTAGATGACACAGAGATGGCTTCAGGTATTTTCGTAGCACTGTCTCCCTCTTAGTTTTGATCGTTCCCATCAAAGTCACAAGTTTCTACTATGCTCCCTTCGAAGTATTTCGCCAACCTATCCAAATGTACAACTTTTGGCTTCGATCTTGGGTTGCGCTGGATTCTGTAAACGACGTCATTTATTCGTTTCATAACCTTATAGGCAACTTCCCAGGCCTGTGTTAATTTCGAGGATAAACCTTTCTTCCGTTGTGGGTTGTACAACCACACCAAGTCCCCTTCTTTGAATCCGACTGAATTGGCTCTTAGATCGTATCTGGTTTTCATTCGATCAGTGCTTGCTTCAATCTTATCTCAAACTAGTTCATGTATCTCATTCAAATGCAGTCTCAACTCATCTACATATATGCCCACTTCCAAGCGTACTTCTTCGGGGCTACCAAACAATAGATCACATGGCAATCGTAGTTCTCTTCCAAAAACTACCTTCGCCGGAGTGTGACCTGTAGTGTCATGAACTGATCCTCGATAAGCCATCAGTAGTACTGATAAATGTTTGTCCCAATCTTTTTGATGATCAGCTACTACCTTTGACAAATACTGTTCCATTGTACGATTAAATCTCTCTACCATTCCATCAGACTGTGGATGTAAACGAGTTGTTCTTGTCTTCCGGATGTTCAGTATCTCCATAACTTTCTTAAAGACATCGCTTTCAAAATTTCTTTTTTGGTCTGAATGTAATTCCAATGGAACTCCGTATCGTGATATGAACTGATCTATCAATGTACGTGCAATAGTCTGAGTTTCTTGATTCGACAGGGCATAGGCATCTGGCCACTTACTGAAATAACCCATAGCAACCAGAATGTACTTGTTGCCATCGTTGGCGGTAGGAAAAGGTCCAGCAACATCGACAGCAATTCTCTTAAACGGTAATACGACATTGTACTTCTCCATTTTTCCATGGGTTTTCTTCGGTGGTCCCTTTGTAGCTGCAAATGTGGTAAATTTCCGGCATCAGGCTTCTACGTAATCAAGGCAATACACCCAGTATAACCTTTCTCTGATTCTTGCAATAGCCTTATTGATACCAAAATCTGCACCGGATGTTCCACCATGCATTTCCTTGAGAAGTTCTTCTACCTTGTCCTTGGGTACAACTAAGAGGGTTTTGACTTCTCTCCCATCTCCAATTTGCCATTTCCGCTTGAGTAGCCCATTTTCTATAACTAACGAGTCCCATTGTGCCTAAAGCGCTGTCGTATTGGATCCCATTGTTGAAATGTCTTTCCAGGTACGCCTTCGGTTATCTCTTTTCCATTCTCTAAGAAGTTTTCTTAGTTTTCACTAGTGCTTCATTCCCTGCTTTTGGCCGAATAATCTCAAGATGTTGAATTAATTCTGAATCTCTTAGTCCACTAATAAATGATTTGATGCTGAATAATTCCAGCATGTATTCAGTTACCATTAGGTGGGCTAAGCGAATCAATCTCTCAATTTCCGCATGAAACTCTTGTAACGTTTCATTATGTTGTTGGCACCTACCTTCCAGTTGGGCCTGGTAAAGCATTTCCTTGTGATTGTCCGCGTACCTGGAATCCAGTGCCTTCATCAACAAAAGATATTCTTCTTGATCTCTCTCTGATATTTTACCTCTTTACCTCTGCTGCTTTACCTCTTAGAGATGAAATTAATTCTACTGCTTTTATTTTGTCATTACAACCATTTATTTGTGCTCCTGCTTCGAACTGTTTTAAATACTAGCCAGGAAGTTTCTCCAACAAAGGTAGGTGGTTTTGAAGCAGTTCTATTTTGTATCTGATTCGATGTAATTCCATTTTCATGTTTTGTCATATTTAATAAACGTTCATCCATTTCTTTCAGAACCTGTGACTTCAATTTGACTAATTGTTCTTCTAGGTCCTCCTTAACGTTTGTTATCTGAGTATTCATTTCGGTAGAAATTTCGAGCCTTAAGTTTTTCATATCCTCTTGCCTACGTTTTTCTAGATCTGCCAAAACATTTTCTGATGAAATTTTGTCTTCTAACCTTTCTTGTTGGCGTTTTTGTTCTTTCTCTATCTGACGTTTTTCCTTCTCCAGGTTTTCTTGTTGGCCAAAGAATGTACTTTTCTTGCCTTTAAATTTGCGAAATTTTCTATCAACTTTCTTGTGTCCAAAATTTGAAATTTCATGTTCAAACTACTGCTGAAAAAACATAGTCTTGGCGAGCAATTCATTTATTTACTTCCGAATTTGATCTCCTAAATAGTGAGTAATACGACTTGAATCTGATTTCGAGGATTGAATTTTGTGAATGTGTTCCCATATGACTGAATCAAAGGATGCTATCATTTCGATTTCTTTTAAAAAATTACCATTATTTGATCATATAATGTTCAGACACTGATGAAATGAATACTTGATTACGCCTATGATTCTTTCTAATACATCACATCATTGCTATTTTTCCGATTCTAACAGTTTTATCTGATTTACAGTGATTTTATATTTCAACATTTTGATAAATTTTACTCACGATTTCACATTTTCGCTGTTGGAAACACTTGTTCCACGCCTTTTTAATGTTAACGACAAATGTTTGCTATCAGAAAAACCGTTCAAAGCAGACAAACTACCAGCAGATTTACCAAATAATTCACAACAAAAACAATGTATTGAATCTTTCGAAATAGAGTAAATAAACTATTCTGTCTCAATTTTTTCTCCATTGGGAAGATTTCTATAATAATAAGTGTCTGTAAATTTTCTTCCGTCATCACTTATAGGAAAGTTGCAGTTTGACGGCTTTACCGGACTACGATTAACGAAAATATGAACAAGGTCATTATTCATACTTGCAGGCCACAAACCAGTATCATCACAACAATCTAAAGTGCTGCATGTTACTTTTGAAGATAAACTGCCTAGGTTCTTCAGTAGTACCTTTTCTTGTTTTAGTTTAGTTCTTCCGAAAAACACATATCTTTCTCTTCAGTTACGCCCATAGCTCTTTGATTTAAGGCTGTGCTGCTGCAAGCTACCTCGATATCTTCGTGGCATTTCGTTTCCTTATCTGGCTGGCAAAATTTTCGAAAAGAACCCGCCATTTATTCTTTGTGTACCTCTTTTTCTCGATTTTGCTGTCGAAATTGCGCTCCCGAAAGTTTTTTACATTTTTGCGGTTCCTGAAATTAATTGTGTATGTAAGATTTTTTTCACTCAAATAATTTTTTTATACAATAATATACCAGAATAGTTCAGTCAGAGAAATAGATTTTGATTCCACGTAGCATTTTCTACAATAAGTTCAATTTCAATCATAACATAACCTACTCATTAATTTTCGGAATTAAGAAGTATTGAAGACAAATTTTTTATACTAAAACGTTTATAATGTTACTTGAAAAGTAATTATTGTGATAATTAAGTCTATAAATAAAGATAGGTTAATACTTACCATAATTACGATTCCTCTGCTCTTCTGTTTTATACTGACGGATGATTGAATTATAATCACACTAGACAACACAGAACATACCCTTAACTTAATTTTGTATATTCTGTGCTAGACAAGTTTAAATATCAATAAATTAAGCCGAAACCCAGCTCAAAAGAACTATTAACAAAATAATTGCAATTCATTGTGACGGTCGTTCTATTTATGTACCATAGCGAGCGAATTGAAGAGGATACTCAAAGGGGATTCCCCCAACATCAACAGTCCCGTTTTCCATAGATCAATAAACAATAGATATTATGACAATGACTTGTATTAGGTACGTGTGAAGTCGCTCAATTTGCCCCCCTGGTCGTGACGCCCGCGTGCGGTGCTTGCTTTGCACGCCCGCTTACGGCGGCCCTGAATGTGGAGTGCAGTGTAGTCAGCAAACTGGGTGCTATTTTGCATCTGCTTGGGCTAGGTATGTCTGCCGTGTATATGTTGTAGAGAAGTAGGCCAACTACTGATCCTTGAGACTTCTCAAGGATCTTTTTCTCTCGATAGTTTTTCTCCTATCTTCACTCTGAAGATTCTTCCACATAGGTATGTCTGGATTATGTCACTAACTTTCTCGAAAATTGTTCTCTTTTCAGTTTGTATATCAATTCATGATGCCATACTTTGTTGAAAGTTTTTTCTATATCCAAAAATATGGCACCAGTTGGTATTGATATATTGAGTTTGTCCTTGATGTCTTCTGTCATTCTAGCCAGTTGATGTAGTGTCGAGTGTTCCGTTCTGAATCCGAATTGGTGTTCCGGAAGGATACACTTATTGTCTGCGAAAGTTTTCAGTCTTCTATTAAGAATTTTTTCTATGACTTTGCTTAATGCAGGCAACAAATGTATCGGCCTGTAACTGCTGACCTGGTTGATAGGTTTTCCATTTTTGTGTAGCATTATTGTTACTGAGCGCTTCCATGTTTTCGTGAATTTTTCAGTACGGAACACTCTACGTGCAATTTCAGTAATTTCTTTGATTGCTTCTTCTGGTATGTATTTCAATGCCTGGTTTTGAATTCCATCCGGCCCTGGCACTTTCCTGGCTTTCAGGTTCTTCAGTATGGTTTAAACCTCTTGTTCGGTTACTTCTTCTATTTCTTCCTCTTCTACGCTTTCATTTGTTTTTTCTATTTTAGTACTTATTCTGTTTATATTTATATTGAAGTTGACATCGACATCTCGGCTTTCTGGGTTGTTAGTGAACTGAGATTCCAGGTGAGTTGCGAAGACTTCCGCTTTGTCAACGTCAGTCAATGCAACGTGGACGATCCTCGGAACTTTTCTTTTTGTCTTCCTATTCATTACGTCTTCAGGCATTTGCCAGAGTGAGGTATTTTCGCTTTCCAGTGACTCCAGCTTTTTGTTCCATAGATTTGTCCTATGCTCCCTTAATTGTTCTTTCACTACTTGAGTCAGCTTGTTCAGTAGTTTCTTATTTTCTGGATGTAATGTTCTTCGGTATATTTTGAGTGCGCTCCTCTTCTTGATCAGTTGTATTTTTAGTTGGGGTGGTATTGGTTCCCTTCTTGTGACTTCTATTGTTGTTGACTCCTCTACAGCGTTTTTATTCTTCTTTCTAGATCTCTTACGTCTTCTTCTAGTTGTTCTGCGTTGTTGATATCTTGTTTCTTGACTCTGAATAGTTCTTTGCACCATATCTAGTTTGAACGAGTTTTTATTTGGGGCTTGGCTTAGTCCATAATTGTTTTTGATTGGTACGTCCAGCGAACATTTTTGATGACCGCTATGTCTAGTAGATCGGTTGTATTTGATCTAGCACATAGATGGGTATGTTCGCTGGGTGCAGCAATTATGAGATCATTCTCGTTGGCAATCTTTAATAGCTCTTTTCCGTTTGCGTTCGCCGTTCGGCTATTCCATGCAGTGTGTTTTGCATTTAGGTCCCCTGCTGCAATTGTCGCTGAATTGTACCGAAACAGTTTCTTGATATCTACGTCGCATATTGTGTTGGACGGTGAATTGTATACGGCGTAGCATATCAAGTCTCCTTTTCTTGTACGTATTTTTATCACTGTATGTTCTATTGTTTGGAGTGTGGTTGTTTCTATTTCTTCATGAGTAATTCCATGTTTTACGAGGATGGCGGTTCATCCTCCTCTGTCTGTTAATCTATCTGTTCTATATATTTTGAAATTTTGTATCTTGAATGACTTGTTGGGTTTCAATTATGTTTTGTTAATCAGCATAATGTAGATTTTCTGTTGTTCCAGAAATGAGAACTGAGTTCGCATTCCAGAATCCGATTCTTATGCTGTTCGATAAGATTGTTTAAGCTTTATTCCTAAACAATTCAATTTATTTTTCTTGCTCATTGACGAAGTCCAGTTTTTGCTTAGTCGTGGCATTGGTGTTGCTGAATGCAATGAGCATTCTTTCAAAGATTGTAGCAAGTTCGTCATCTGCTTTGATTGTCTTCGGGTTTTCGGGGGTATTTTCCTTAGGTTTCTGGTTTGGTTCTGCCTCTTCGGTCTTCTTTTGGCAGAAGTTGATCGTGGGTTGTGGAGCTGACTTGAGCTTCCCAATGGTTGTTGGTTTAACGTTAGGGTTGTTTGGATTTTTAGCGCAGTTCACATTTGTTGATAAATGTTCGCCGCCGCAATTTGCGCACATAGGTGTGGTCGTCCTTGCTTGCGTAAGTGTTGTGGGTTTCACATTTTGGGTCAGCGTGACAGTTCCTCTGTACGTGTCCAATTGTAACAATTTACGCTGACATTTGTAACATTGCATGACTTCTGTTTTTAGTTTCAGACTCTCTACTTGGACAGATAGTCCGCAACAGAACCTACGATCGTTGTATACGACTTGTAGTCCTTCGGTATCCGCACAAGAACTGGTGGGGCTGGGAATCCTTTCTTTCCTTTCATCCTGACCACTTTTGTTACAGGATATCCTTGGTCTCTCAGATCTTCTGCAATTTCTTCTTACTACCACGTATTACTACCTTCAGCTGTTTCTCACTTTTAAGCTGATAGGTATAAAATTGTGTTTTCTGTTGCTTGAGAAGATGAAACAATCGCTTGGAGTCGTCCTCTGTCGAAGGCTCAACTTGTATGCCTTGGTTGACAAGCTTTGCCTTCGTGTAGGTAATTTTGAATTTTTTAAGTCATTCTTGATATATCGCTCCACTTGTTTTTTTCGCGAATAATGAGTGGATTTATCCGTTTTTTTCGGTTTTTTCGATGTTGTAAAACTTGTTCTTCATTTTCTGAGATGGGTTGAATTTCCATCTCGTCCTCGGGAGACAGCTTTCGAAATTTATTTTCAATTGTCACCGCATTCACTTCATAAATTTTCGTGCTTCCGATTTTGGCGGTTTTCTTCGGTATTTGGTAGTCCTCAGCTTCCATGGCTCTTTTCGAGGTTGCCACTACTTTCTCGTTGTCTGCTTCCGTCTTTTCATTTGTAGAGGTTTAATTACCCACTGCCATGAGTTGTTTTAAGAACTCGTTTACGTCAAAGCCTTGTTCTTTCAGAACACTAATATGCTCTGTGACTTGTTGCGCCCTTATTCTTGCTTCTTCCATTTTCGTATTCATTTTGTCGTTTTCGTTATCAGGTGTATATAATTCCCGAATATCCGCTGAACGCGGAACCCACGATACGGTGTTCCGTATTCCGTCGACTTCTTTCTTCCTGGGAAGTTGTTCTATAATCGCGATTTGAGATTTTCAACAATCGAGTCACGTGTTACGATATTCCGTATTCGTTGACTTCGATTTGCCTGAGATTTACAGGATTGGTCGTTCGGTGATAATCGTCTACCTGTGTTTAATCTAATTTAAACCTTATTTTCTTCGAATTCAATTTATTCAGAGTCTCTGTCTCACTTTTCGTGGCACTAACTCTCGCCGTTTTAGGTTATCTCGTTTCGTATTCAGTCTACTACTCTCGGGTTAGTCTTGAAATCACTGCACTTGCGCACTAATCACTTTCGGCAATCGGTATTGAGTACCTAGTCGCTCTGCTACCTGAAGTAGGTCCTCGCTGTAGGGCTACCTGACGTCGAATGAAAAGTGATTGTAAGTTGGTAGCCCTTTTTATATGCTGATAGTTGAAGGTGGGGCACGGCCAACTTTACTACAGGCCATGAAGAGCGTAGTCCGGCGGTGTTGCCAAATTGTTTTGAGTGATATACTCTCCTAGTCGGTTGTTCCCAAACTTTCAAGCATTATTTCAACTCTTTTTGTATATTGCGAACAAACAAGAAATATTATTAGTATTTATAACATATAGAATATTATATTGGGTATTGTGAGCACATATTACTGTAACAGAAAAATGTAAAACATTTATTATTGCAAGAAAACAACGATGTTTTCGATGAAGCCCCATTGCGTAAAAAATACTTTTATTAGTCAGTGGGATTTATTTACATGAAAAGTTGCCTAATCAAATTTATTGAAATATCTGATAGAAAAGGAACCTTGAAGCAAACGCTGTAGGGATTACTCAAATTGAATTATTTACCAAAGTATAAATAAATATTATATTTCTGATTAGCGCAACCAGCAAACTACTTTATGAAAGTATCGAGCTTTCTTCGTTTATTTTTAGATTCAGTTTTCTTCTCCAGTGCAGCTACATTATTTTTTTTTGTGTAGTCATTCAATAAGATACTAAAAAAAAATGGAACACAGCATGTTCAGAATATTTTTATTATCTTCTCCACATAAACAGCAACAATAAAAATCTTTCAAGGACTCATTCAATGACAAGCTTAAAATAGTGAGATTACACAAAATTGATTTCTGGTGTATATTATTCAAAAATAACAAGCCCGTTCGAGAGAAATGTCATTAATAATTTCTTCAAATATATCACACATGTGAAATAAGATATTTTTAATTAAATATGTAGTCATCCCCGTTGCAATTCCGTAAATTCAGTCCTCCCCGTTGCAAATAATTGAAATAATATGAATAAAATCTTAGCTTACAAATATTCTGTTTTGAGGAAAGTTTAGATTTTGAAAAAATGTGTTGTTGTTAGTTAGATTTGTGAGTAGCGATCTATTTATTCGATGGTTATCGGTTATAAATAGGTTAGAAAATATACTTAATAGAAACTCACCTATCCCAAGCTTGAAACTTACTGAATCATCTACGGAATACCCATCCTCTACACTATATTTCACAAAAAAATTATTTGTAAGTAATCCGTACTCAAAACACAACACAAATTCGATTCGATTAAATCGGTACACACAAAACACTTCGTTTTTATTATTTGGTGTTATGTTATCTACAAACTATCAACACT
Organism: Henosepilachna vigintioctopunctata; assembly: GCA_030704895.1. NCBI lineage: Eukaryota > Metazoa > Arthropoda > Insecta > Coleoptera > Coccinellidae > Henosepilachna > Henosepilachna vigintioctopunctata. The sequence goes on from JARQZJ010000099.1 coordinate 116,524, forward strand.
AGCACCTAAATAACACTATAGAAAATTGATGAATAAGAGGATTAGAAGTGAAATCGTAAAATATTCAACTTCAAACTACGGAATTCTTAAGCAACACAAAATTGATTTCGTTTCACTGAAATTTGTAAACCAACTGAACACTTGGTTTTTTATAGTTCGATGTTGAGATTTTAAAAAATTTCAACATGTTTGAAAAACATCAACACACGTATTACACTGTGCACAATTGAAAAATATAGAATTTATACCAAAAGCTCGAAAAATTTAACTTCAAACTGCGAAAGTTTTGGGAAGCGTCCTATTTGCATTAGTATACCAGCTCAACTGGCGGGATTGTTGAACCACTGCCTACTCTATGACAGATATTCATTTCATGTCCTGTATCACAGCCTAACTCTACTTACAAGCCATGAATATACACTTGGCAACGCCGCATCAGCTCATTCCGGTAGAGCGACGGATCTTCGAACATCGGTCTACAGCATGTTATAATTGCCTTTTCAGAAAACTTTTCAGCGAAACGGTAGTTTGTATAAAAAAAATAGTTTTCACAAAAATTGTAGATTATACAATTATCTATAGAAATTAATAACACACTTTTTTTTCTAGGAAGAACTATGTCCGAGTTATAGCGATTCGAAAGTTCGTTTTATAGTATGTACACCAAGTTCACTTTATCAATAAGAATTGACAATATGCTATAAATTTCATTATTTTTCATTCTCAGGTGGGGGTAAGTTTAATGCACATGTCAATTCCTTTAAACCTTTATTGAGAAGTGTACAGTAATTTGGATGGTTGAATGATTCTGATATCATATTTGTAACGAGCAAGCAAATTTTCCAGTTGAGGTCATCAAGTTAATTTCAGTTGTAAAATCCATTTTAAATTATTAAGAGACAGTTTATTTTCATTGATATAATCATTTACATGTACATGCATATCTGAATCTACTAAAATCTGATAAATTATTTGTATACTCTTTATTTGTGAATATTCAGTTACGTTTGATGGAAAATCTAGAGTACAAAAAATGCAGTTATTTTAAAAAAAATTTATATTCCACGATTTACATATTAAAATCTTTTATAATTGGATGTTAAATCAACAAAATTACAAATTGAATATGAGTTTTCAAAGGCTGCATTCAATTTCTCACAACGTACCTTCAATGCTATGGTTCTTGCAGATGGATCTTTTCTTTGAGCGTGAATAAGTAGGGGTAAATTTGGAAAAATACTTTGCACTGCATTTAAATTGAGTTTAACTTGAGCAGATATTGCCTTCGTTGATCCATCTGGCAAACGATGAATACCTTCTCTAATAAGTGTACCCTCTGGAAAATGTTAGCACAAACTACAGAATATTTTGTGGGGGTCCATAATGCCCTAGAAATATTTTTTAGCCATTGGTGCATTAGATTTTCATCCTATGGAAAACTAAATACAGAAGACTCGAGGTAAGTTTTGTAGTTCGACTTGCATCCAGGCACACACCAATGACTTGGCATTTTTGTGCTATTATCAAGAACAAAACCTATAAGAGATTACTTCTAAATAACTACTAAATCTAACAAAGGATAAGTAACTTTACCAATCACAAAAAAGGAACAATTCTAGCAAATAATGTTTTTGTTAATGTCTGAACTACTCAGTCAAAACATCAGTGTTAGGTAGCTATTTACATACAACTTTCAAAGGTATTCCTTAGTGTATTGCTGAAAAAAACAGAGTAGCACTTTCTACACACAATATATCACATAATAGCACAACAACTAAAACGCGGATTTTTGTTTTTACACAATTATGAGATGGAAAATTTAGGTGTTATTACTATCTCTCCTGGTATAACCAAAAAAAAGCACAACTTAAAACACAACAGATATTCCTGTTTATATAAGAAATTTGCGGGAAATTTCTTTTGCTTGTTCTACACAACTTCTCCACAAACAATTGCACTTTTCATAATTTATTTTTGGATTTGAATGTTATTTCTCTCGTTAAATAGCAATTTATTCAGCAGCAATGAGCAGAAACCATTGTAACGCCATTACAGCATCTCTATTATGGGTCTTGCTTGGATGTAGCCAGATTTCCTAGTTCATGGCTTGTACTAATAAAGTTGGCCGTGGCTGTGACTGGCGGCTCTACACGTTAGCCAACATTTTGGCGAATGTATTAGCCAATACGTGTTGGCCATTGTGTAGAACGGGGGTTGGTGATCTATTTGGGTCACCAACCCCCGTTCTACACAATGGCCAACACGTATTGGCTAATACATTCGCCAAAATGTTGGCTAACGTGTAGAGCCGCCATAAATCAACATCATACAACATGTTCTTTGTTCTGTAATCAACATAGTCTTGTGACAACTGTACAAATGACCTAAAAATGAAGAATGTCATAGTTGTTAATTCATCAATTTAGAGTTAACCTTGCAATAAGAATTTGGAAGATATATATGATATAGAAGATCAAATAACGCATGGAAGAAGTCTAACTTCGAATGATGTCTTGAGGTCATATAAATCGATAGAAATTAATATGACTAGTGTTTTTAGATCTTTATCAACATATTGTATGAATAAACAATTATATAGTTTAAGAACAAATTACATTCTCCCATTACATAAAAGTCTTCTTGTGTCTACTGTTTCAATAAGTGAACGAATATCCCCATATTCTAAGAAAATCAAATGTTGGAAATGTGGAATAGAACGACAGAATATCAATGAACTGTTTTGTCAGAAGTGCAATATCATACAATACCCAGAAGTTAAAAATAATTATTTCAAAATATTACACTGTAATGAGTCATTTGATATTGACTTTAAAGAATTACGAGGAAGATATAGGCATATGCAAAATATTCTTCATCCTGACAAATTTAGTAACAGGTAGGAATAAATAACTTGAATGAACTACTTATTGAATGTGTCGTGTAATTCAAAGATGTAATTGAAAATTCAGGTTTTCATAACAAAAATTGGGATTAAATTTGCTGAAATGCCTGCAAGTAAACCAATTTTTTACTTGTATATGATACATTAGTTTCAACTATTTATTTTGAAGAATGAACCAAAAACCATAATTATGATGTAGAAGAAATTCAGAAAGAACCCTGAGTAGTTTTTGTAATAATATTGAAATAAAAAACAACATTGATTTTTATTACTTTTTATTTGAGGATATTCAGATCAGTGGAAAACCTTTTTATTACAATTTTTATTAATCGAGGCCATTCAACTGTACGAATACTAATGGTTGAAGTAAAGTTTAAAATGATAATTTTTTTCGAAAAATAAAGCTTTTCCTAATTTTATCTATGGCTTGAAAGTTATATTCAATAAAACTCAATAGTTGATTATGTGAATACTATTAATTTCAGAAGCGTTGAGGAAAAACACATATCTGAAGGTTTCTCATCCCTTGTCAACAAAGCTTATGATATTCTACGATCTCCTTTGAAGAGAGCTGAACATCTTTTATGTTTGAAGGGAGAGATAATCAAAGAGGATATTAAAATTGAAGATCCAGATTATTTGATGCAGATTATGGATTTGAACGAAGAAGTGAGTAAATATGCAATACTGTCCTATATTTTGAAAATTTGTATATCTCTTTATTATAGGTGGAAAGAGCTTCACCTGAAGAACTGATAAAACTTAATAGGCTTAATTTAGAGAACATGAATAATATACAACAGGAAATAAGTGAGGGTTTCAAGAAAAATGATTTAAAAAAAGTTAAATATTCCATTATAAAACTCAGATATTACAATAGTTTATCCCTTCATATTAATAATTTGTTAAGAGAAAGAGGACTTGTCGATTAATTCTACATTGAGGGTTACATTAGTTGGTTGTAAATATATTTGGTTTAGTAGAAATCTAAAGTAACATACCATATTTTAAAAATAAGAGTGGGGTAAAGGGGGAAATGACAGTCCCCCAAGTACTTTGGTCCATTCATAAATGTTTTCTATGTTGAATAAAAAATATTTATGAAATATGGACGAATTAATAGAGTTTGTTTTAAATGAGAGGTAATAATAAAAACTTGTCTAAAAATCACTGACTGAACAATTCTTTATTCGACTAGTTTCGCCTTTTACAGCATTATCAATAATGATAATTCTTGATAATGCTGTAAAAGGCGAAACTAGTCGAATAAAGAATTGTTCAGTCAGTGATTTTTAGACAAGTTTTTATTATTACCTCTCATTTAATTATGAACTATCACAGAGTAGATTCATCGTCCATTGAATTTAGAGTTTGTTTTATTCTTGAACGTGTATACATGTACATATATAATACATAATAATAATAATTTTCATTCAACAAAGTATATACATTATTTTTTTACATTCTATCAACATAAGTATTTGTTGAGACAAAAGCTCATTTTGTCCAAAATGAATGCATGCACCTTGTCTTTCAGAACAGCACCAGTTTCCCACCGGTCTCCTCTATCAGACCATTTTGGGTTTTTTTACTTTGAACGATTTAAAATTTCGGCCTAAAGTTTTGGAATAGAACACATTTAATTGAATCGCTCACTCATCATATGCCACAAATCAAAACTTGTCTTTCCTATGTTAAAGGGAAGCAAGTCGATTCAACAAAATCTACGAGAGGGATCCTATTAGTATTACATTGATTTCAAAAAAACAAATCAGAGAAAACAAATATCTGATTTTTTTTGAAAAATGTGATAAGTTCTGGTTTTATTGATTTCAAATGCTTTATTGGTTCATTGAAATCTTTAAATTACAACATGTAAGCAAAAATATCTTCATTGATTTATTGAGTAAATCATAATGGATGGAGTGCGGAGAGCTCATTAAAAGTTTGAATAACGTTTTTTTGAGTGTTTCATATTTTCGTATTCGTATCAGTTATATATTCTGAATGCTATTTCTGCGCGACACATTAGACACCTGTATGCGACCGAGCCTAAGTGTAATAGATTCTTTATAATAGGAGTGTCAATTTCTACTATTTTTCTAATTTCTAACAAATTCGAAATAAGACTCCTTTTTTTGAAACTCATATTTTCTGTTTACCGCAAAAATATGATAATTATATGATAATTACTTGCATTGTTATATATTTATTATATCAATATTTATTGTATTACATCTCTATAATTTTCCGCTTCATAAGTTTGTATGAAGCGGTAACATACTCAAAATGTATAGAAATTTCAATTTAGAGGCACTAATATATAATATAATTGATCGGATTCAGGATATTGTTACAGATTTGCCCTCAATGGTTTATGGATGTTTGGAGAAATAAATGATGAGACTGTTGAGAACCGTCGTAGGTACGACCAGAGAGCTCATCGAGTAGTTTTATTTTCGATGTTCAGGAGATCAAACTGCCTCTGGCACTCCCGTTTGAGATCGTTCGAGAACAACAAGTAACAACCACGTGTCGAATAGTTGCTTCTTTACAAATAAGGATAAAGATAAGTCAAAAATACTAGTGTCGTTGAATATTTCCACTCATAGAATAATATATCACAACAGTCATCTACAGTACAGTGTACGTAAAAGTCAGTTATTGGAATTTATCCGTCGAAACCCATAATTCGTAACACTGGTGTCAGAAGTGGGATTCCAATAACTAGTAATATAACAAAAATGGAGGCAATGTTCGAAAAAAATATGCAAAAATTCGCCGAGCAAGAAGAACGACGAAAACAGGAGAAACAGGACGAACAAAAACGACGAGAACATGGAAAACTGAAAGAACAAAAACGACCAGAACAGGAAAAACTGGAAGAACAAAAACGACGAGAACAGGAAAAGCAGGAGAAGTAAAAACGAAGAGAACCGAAAAAACTGGAAAAAGAACAAAGGCGTCAACAGCAAAGGCAGGAAGATAAACAGCACTTATTAAATATGATTGCAAGTTAGGGACAACAAGACAAGGGGAAATTACAAGGTGAATCCAAATTGGAAATGAGTCCAGAAAAAGGGGATTATGATGAAGCGGATATACTCGTAGCAGAAGTAATGTCTAAAAGAGGTAGAAAATTGACTAATCCCGAGCAATTGAATGATTACAAGGTTTCCTCTGCCTATTGTCTTAAAACACAAAGTGATACAGTAGTTAATAAGGAAGCTGTAAAGGACGAAGCATTGAATTATGGTAATACTAATAGAGAGTTGCTGGACCAAACTAAACGTAAAGGTAGGAGCAAAGAAAGGAATGAATCCCTTCAGGAATTCGAAATGTTGAATTGATTGTCCTGTGCACTGGCTCCGGAAGGAATGAGGGAACTACCGAGTAAAAGATCTGTTAAAGGGTTAAGGGACAGTCAACTCAGGGGACATCGACAACTGAGAAGACCATCAACAGGATATGATGTTTTGGTGAGAGCCCTGGAATCTGAAGCAGCCAAAATAACAAGTGCAGAGGTATTTGATTTGAGGAATAAAAAGCCTATACTCACAATAAGCGGTGAATGGAATGGAATTATTGAGGCTTTCAGAAATAATGGAGAGTCATTAAAAGGAAAGTTTTATTCCCGTGTGGAAGGATTTGATAAGAAGTTATGGTTCAGTATATGGGAATAATACAGAGATTCGGATGATAGAAAATGAAAAATTTATTCCAGATTCTAATACTAATAAGAACTTGTTGAATAACCATAACTAATTTATTTGTTGTCGACCTGAAACGATCCTGGGCGGTGTGTTGGAATTGTGAACCAAATATGGACTTGTATACCATTTTTAACATCAAGGAATGGTTAAATTGATAGAGATATACCTTAAGGACTAATTCACCTGGATGAGAATGATATCTAGTCTGGTTGTATAGTCTACAGCGGAAGAAAGGATTGTCGCCAAAATTGGGAAGCCCCGACAAAAGTTATAAAGTAAAGTAATGATGTGGTATACAGGATCAATGCACCACTAGGACGAAGCAAAAAGTGGTTCATCTCAATAGTCTTGCGAGGTACCAAGGGAGGAAGATTATCATCAGATGTCGGGTTAGATTCTGCTGATCGAAATGATCAACGGCAAGAAGGGAGCATAGTAGAAAATTGTGACGTTGATCGGGACGATCAAAACTAAGAGGGGGGCAGTGTTACAGATTTTCCCTCAATGGTTTATGGATGTTTGGAGAAATGATGAGACTGTTGAGAACCGTCGTAGGCACGATCAGAGAGCTCATCGAGTAGTTTCATTTTCGATGTTCGGGAGATCGAACTGCCACGACCACCTTTACTACAGGCCATGAAATGAATTCTGACATATGTCATTAAATTGCTTAATATTCCCGCCATTTCTTGTAGTGGTATACTAAAGAGAACAGGACGCTTCCCAAAACTTTCGCAGTTTGAAGTTAAATAATTTGAGCTTTTGGTATAAATTCTATATTTGTCAATAGTGTACAGTGTATTACAAGTGTTGATGTTAATAATTTGTTGAAATCTCAACATCAAACACTAAAAAACGAAGTGTTTAGTTTGTTTACAAATTTCAGTGAAACGAAATAAATTTCGTGTTGTTCAAGACTTTCGTAGTTTTAAGTAGAATATTTTACGATTTCAGTTCTAATTCTCTATTCATCAATTCTCTATAGTGTTATTTACGTGCTAGTGTTGATATTTTGTGGATAACATAACATTAAATTATAAAAACGAAGTGTTTTGTGTGTACCGATTTAATCGAATCGAATTTGTGTTGTGTTTTGAGTACGGATTACTTACAAATAATTTGTTCGTGAAATGTAATGTAGAGGATAGGTATTCCGTAGATGATTCAGTAAGTTTCAAGCTTGGGATAGGTGAGTTTATTTATAGTAATAAGTATATTTTCTAACCTATTTATTACCGATAACCATCGAATAAACAGATCGCTATTCACAAATCTAACTAACAATAACACATTCTTTCAAAATCCAAACTTTCCTCAAAACAGAATTTTTGGAAGCTATGATTTTATTTATTATTGATAATATTTTAATTATTTGCAACGGGGAGGACTGAATATACCTACAGAAAATGTCTTATTTCACATGTGTTCCATATTTGAAAAAATTATTAAAGGTATTTCTCTTGAACGTGCCTTTTTGTATAATATACACCAGAAAGCAATTTTGTGTAATCTCACTATTTTAAGAGTGTCATTAGATGAGTCCTTAAAGATTTTTGTTGTTGCTGTTTATGTGATGAAGACAATAAAAATATTCTGAACATGCTGTGTTCCATTTTTTCGAATATCTTATTGAATGATTAGACAAGAAAAATAATGAAGCCGGACACGAGAAAACTGAATCAAAAAATAAACGAAGAAAGTTCAATACTTTCATAAAGTAGTTTGTCGGTTGCTCTAATCAGAAATATAATATTTATTTTTACTAAGGTAAATAATTCAATTTGAGTAATTCCTACAGCGTTTCTTTCAAGGTTCCTATTCTCTCAAATAATTTAATAAATTTGATTAGGCAACTTTTCATGTAAATAAATCCCACTGACTAATAGAGGTATTTTTCACGCAGTGGGGCTTTATCGAAAACATCGTTGTTTTCTTGCAATAATAAATGTTTTACAGTTTTCTGTTACAGAAATATGTGCTCACAATACCCAATATCATATTCTATATATTATACATACAAATAATATTCATTGTTTGTTCACAATATACAAAAATAGTTGAAATAATGCTTGAAAGCTTAGAACATACGACTAGGATAGTATACAACTAAGCACAATTTGGCAACACCGAGGGACTCGGCTCTTCATGGCCTGTAGTAAAGGTGGTCGTGGAACTGCCTCTGGCACTCCCGTTTGAGATCGTTCGAGAACAAGTAACAACCACGTGTCGAATAGTTGCTTCTTTACAAAGGATAAAGATAAGTCAAAAATACTAGTGTCGTTGAATATTTCCACTCATAAAATAATATATCACAACAGTCATCTACAGTATAGTGAAATAGACAGAAGTGTGACATAAGAGATATTGACATTTGTTGTATTTATTTTCAGTTTATAAATAAAGGATTTTTATTGATTGTTAAAAGTTAGTTATTGGAATTTATCCGTCGAAACTCATAATTCGTAACAATATGATTCATTTCCCACGTTCTATTTTACTTCTATGATTAATTCAAAATATTTCAAAGTTGTTGATTGTATCCATTTGATGAGGATATACCTAGATCTTAGCTATACTTAGCCTTTTTTAAATGAATTTTTGAGTAATTTTATCATCTTTCAAAGGATCCTTTTAATCATGTCGATCAGTGGTCGGATTTCGATGCCGTTGGTTAGATTAATTATCTAACATCAAAATGAACTACTCAGATGTAGAAGCAAATAAATCGAATCCTAATTAAATCGCAATAATGCAATAATCATAGTTCACGGAGAAAAGTCATGTACCACAGATCACTCTGAGATTCCCAAATAATAATTGAATTTTTCTTCAATAAGGCCAATGTTATGTCTGTAATTTCATGACAATGAGTTCTGGAACTTTATATTCAAGTGACAAAAATGTCTTTGGGTTGCTGTGTTTTTTTTAAATGAGGAGGTACAGAACTTGGAGCAATTTCTGCTATATGTGCGGTTTGTTTTATGAATTTTTTCTTTTAGGCTGGTAAGTAAACAACAAAAAGTGTACAAGGAGAATTGCCTAACATCGAATATCCCACTTTCCTGGAATATTGAATCTGACTGGTACATCAAGTTGTAAATAATCTTCAGTATTTTTTTTAGTACAATTTCAAAATTATTTTCATCCTCGAATAGGTAACACATATGTCTAATGGGCGATTGTATGAGAGAATTAGACTTCGGAGTACCCAATGAAAAATATTGACTTGATCTTGAACATTGTCTGGGTACGTGAAAATCAATTGAACTAATAAGGGCAGGACAGTCTATATAGCCATGCAAGAGATTATACAGAAACTTCAGAGATAACAGGTTCCTGCCAACTTCAAGTGTATTAGCGCCAAACCTGTTCAATAGAACCGTTTGGCTAAATCCTCTTGCCGGATAAATGAGATCTCCTCTTTTATGTCACAATTCTGTCTATTTCACTGTACTCTATATAACTGTAAACTAACTCTGACCTGCCATCTTCCCTCCTGGTTCATTATATACCCTAGAGTGTTTCTAAAAGATTCCATTTCGAGAAGGTTCGATTGACCGAATGTGGGAGTCGTTGTTATATCACATTTACCGAAATGTTCTAGATGACACAGAGATGGCTTCAGATATTTTCGTAACACTGCCTCTCTCTTAGTTTTGATCGTCCCGATCAAAGTCACAGGTTTCAACTATGCTTCCTTCGAGGTATTTCGCCAACCTGTCCGAATGTACAACTTTCAGTTTCGATCTTGGGGTGCGTTGGATTCTGTTAACGACGTCATTTATTCGTTTCATAACCTTATAGGCTCCTTCCCAGGCCTGTGTTAATTTCGGGGATAAACCCTTTTTTCGTTGTGGGTTGTACAACCACACCAAATCCCCTTCTTTAAATCCGACTGAATTTGCTTTTAGATCGTATCTAGTTTTCATTCGGCCAGTGCTTGCTTTAATCTTATCTCGAACTAGTTCATGTATCTTATTCAAATGCAGTCTCAGCTTGGAATGGAATTTTCTCATCGACTCAGATTAGGCAGTAAAACACAAGGATAATCCAAAAATAAAAATATTCTTCATTATTTACAATTCAAATATATATACAGAATAATAATTCAACCAAAAATATATCCTTTTAAAATCGTCTTCCGCGAATAACCGGCAACGGTGGCTAGACGATACGATTCACATTTACTCTCACCTTCCGACTGTTCGAACGCGTCCCTCGCTTCTTCGTCAAACTACCTACGTGGTCGAACCACGACCTGCAAAGAAAATGTCGTCGCCTGGAGTCAACACCTCCGGACAGACGGGCTAGGGACAAGAAAGCGAGCCGATCAACACTCGGCCCACGGGGAAGCTTTTCGGAGTCAACACCTCCGAGAGACGAATCAGGGACAAGGAAGTGAACCGATCGACACTCGGCCCACGGAGACGTTCTTCGGAGTCAACACCTCCGAAAGAACTAGGAAAGGAAGTGAACCGATCAACACTCGGTCCACGGAGAAGTCCTCTGCCGTCAGTACCTCCAGGAGAACGAGGAAGGAAGGGTAGAGGAAACAGGTCAACACCCAGTCTCCAGGGAAGAGTTCTTCGAAGTCAACACCTTCGGTGAACTGGCGTTCTAAGCGTCGTGCATCTGATTTTATATTCATCGGTCCCTACTCTCGTTTCTCCTTCTCTTCGTACGGTGGTCCTGTAAGGATTTGCGCGATGTTCACTTGTTTATCTTATATTTCGCGCTCGCGTGTTCTTCCACCGTTACAAACTCATCTGCATATGTGCCCACTTCCAAGCGTACTTCTTCGGGGCTACCAAACAATAGATCACATGGCAATCGTAGTTCTCTTCCAAAAAGTACCTTCGCCGGAGTGTCACCTGTAGTGTCATTAACTGATCCCCGATAAGCCATCAGCAGTACTGGTAAATGTTTGTCCCAATCTTTTTGATGATCAGCTACTACCTTAGACAAATACTGTTCCATTGTACGATTAAAATATAAAATGGATGTAAAGGAGTTGTTCTTGTCTTTCGGATGTTCAGTATCTCCATACCTTTCTTAAAGACATTGCTTTCAAAATTTCGTCCTTGGTCTGAATGTAATTCCAATAGAACTCCGTATCGTGATATGAACTGATCTATCAATGTACGTGCAATAGGCTGAGTTTCTTGATTCGGCAAGGCATAGGCTTCTGGTCACTTGCTGAAATAATCCATAGCAACCAGTATGTACTTGTTGCCATCGTTGGTGGTTGGAAAAGGCCCGGCAACATCGACAACAATCCTCTCAAAACGGTAATCCGACATTGTACTTCTCCATTTTCCAATGGGTTTTCTTCGGTGATCCCTTTGTAGCTGCACATGTGGTACATTTCCTGCAACAGGCTTCTACGTCATCACGGCAATACACCCAGTAAAACCTTTCTCTGATTCTTGCAATGGTCTTATTGACACCAAAATGTGCACCGGATGTTCCACCGTGCATTTCCTTGAGAAGTTCTTCTACCTTGTCCTTGGGTACAACTAAGAGGGTTTTGACTTCTCTCCTATCTGCAATTTGCCATTTCCGCTTGAGTAGCCCATTTTCTATAACTAACGAGTCCCATTGTGCCTAAAGCGCTGTCGTAATGGATCCCATTGTTGAATTGTCTTTCCAGGTACGCCTTCGGTTATCTCTTTTCCATTCTCTAAGAAGTTTTACATCCGGGTCTGCTTCTTGTGCCTCAATCAGTTCTTCTGTAGACCATCCTTGTCTCAATTCGGTTGTATCCTTCTTAGATTGACAATGCCTCCTTTCTTCTCTATTCCTCTACAGTGGCCACATGCTTCCTTACATGGTCGTCTGCATAAAGCGTCAGCATTGTTATGGGCCGCGCCGATGTTCTACTTCAAAGTCATAGTGCTGTAGTCTTTCAATTCATCTTGCGATTTGACCTTCAGTGCCATTTCAATGCTGCATGATCTGTACGAATAAGAAATTTGCTGCCATATAAATATTTGTGAAAATGCTCTACAGATTTTATTATAGCTAACAATTCCTTTCGAGTTACACAGTAATTCATCTCAGATTTGTTGAAAGTTTTGCTATAGTATTCAATGACTCTTTCCTCACCATCTTGCACTTGCTTTAATACAGATCCGATGCCCCTATTGCTTGCATAGGTATCTACAATAAAGAGTCCAGAGGTGTGTGGGTAGGACAAAATAGCTCTAGAGCAGAGTGCAGCTTTAAGTTGGCGAAATGCTGCTTCACATTCTCTTGTCCAGCTGAAAGTGATTTTGTTTTCTGTGAGGGCATGTAATGGTTTGGCTATATCAGCAAACTTATCGACAAATCTTTTATAAGAAGTGCATAATCCCAGAAAACTTCTCACTTCATGTTGATCTTTCGGTCTTGACCAATCCCTCACTGCCTTGATCTTATCCTCTGAGGTGAATCTATTTCATCTTACCAGTAGATGAAATAGTGTGCCCTAAAAATTGCACCTCATTCAGCTTCAAATGAGCATTCCGGAATCTGAAGAATATTTCTTTTAGATTTTTCATATGGTCTTCAGAGGATGATCCCATCACCATTACATCATCTAGGTAGACTAAATCGGTTTTCCAAATCAGTCCTTTTAGAATCATTTCCATTAGTCTATCAAATGTCGCTGGTGCATTGCATAATCCAAAAGGCATAAAATTGAATTGGTTCAATCCACTTGAAAAGGCTGTTTTTTCTCTGTAATCTGGATGGATCTTCACTTGCCAATAGCCACTTTTCATCTGAAGTAGAGAACCATTTCGATCCTGCCAACGTTGTTAATGTGTCATCAATTCTGGGTAATGGATAGCTATCTTTTAAACTCACTTTTCCTGCACTATTCGTGCTGGAGTGCCTGATATATGCCCATGAAAATGTTGTGGCGGCCAACTTGTGTCAGGATGTTCATGGCCATGACACGAGAGGAAAGAATGCAATCCGATTGGACTATCTGAGGCTGAGCAGATCGCAGACCGGCTCAACATTTCATTGCTGGAAGTTCTTTAACAGCTTACCTTCATCGGTACAAATTCTGCCTAACAACAGCTTTAGGAGGACTGTGATTAATGTTCTGGTTGCTAATGTGCTCTAATGACACTAATGATTTCTACATCAGTCTCCCAGTGTAAACTGAGATTTTATTTTTTCATGAATTTGTTGTTTTTAAATCATTTTATTATTTCATTTGTTGTGAATGCGTTGATGTGTGCAAAATGACTTTACATATGTGGTTGTGAAATTTTATCATATTTGTACTGTGAAGCACCAATATATTTATCTATCTTTTTTCGTGACATCATTGAGCTTCCGATAATCTAAAACAACAGGTGACCATCGACTTGATGATTTTTCTATAACTCCTTTCTCTTTCATGGATTCAATAAATTCAGCAACTTCCCCTTGTTAAGCTAGTGGATGCCTCCGTGGGGCTTGACGAATAGGGTAAGCATTCCCTGTATCAATTCGGTGTGAAACTAAGTCAGTTCCCTCTAGTTCATGGTCGCCAAAAAGATAATTTTCTTCGAGTACAAATTCTTGAGCCAATTCTGTTTGTTCTGGTGATAAAGGTTTCCATGATAACCCAAATTTGCTCAAATCAACATGTTGCTTCTTTGGTTTCTCTAAACTAGATGGTTCTTCACATCGGACTATCCATGACACAGGCTCTAAGGCTATTGGTTTTCCTTTTTGATTGTCTAGTTGTTTGTTAGTTATATTGGCGATTCTTATCGGTATTTCTCGTTTTACTGTGGATAAAGTCCTAGCCGTTAAAAATTAATTGTCATATTTTGGTCCAATGAGTCCAACACACTACCCAGGATAGCTTTCAGGTTGGACTTAAATAATTTGTTCAGAGCATGCAGGTATTTTATATGCTTGTATCGTTTTAAGACCTACTTGTCCATGGTTGGAGCAATATTTTGGTATAAACTCTTCATTACCAATCTTCAAAATTCCACAGGCATTATCATACATTAGTCCATATTTGATAGTGTTGGCGTTTACTTGATGTAAATCCATTATAATTGAATAAGAAGTCGTTTGTAACGACGAAACGCGTCTTGCTATGTAGTCAATAAAGTGTAAATCATGAGTTCAAGTGTTTGAATTTAAGTTTATATTCAATTATATTTCTTCACAAGGTCCATTCCCAAAATAAAATCATCAGTTATATCAGCCACAAGAACCTTATGTAAATATGTAACCTCTCTCCAATTTCTAATAAAACCTCTGCTTGTCCATGAATATAACTTTTCTCTCTTGTTGCTGTTCTAAGAGTTATCTGATATAGACTTCGGTATTATATCAGGTCTAACCAATGATATTTCCGTTCCTGTACCAACAATAATATTTACATTACGTCCTAAAATTGTACCACTTACTGATAAACTTTCACCTGCTATGCTTCTAACCCTAACGATCCTGGGGCTATTGTATCCACAGCCAGGGTTCGCCCTCTTAATCTTCTACTATCCTCATCTCTATTTCTTCTGGAACGGCATTCTCTTTTAGAGTGGCCATACTTGCCACAAGCATAGCATTCACCTCTGAAGGACACTCTATTTATTCTGGATGATGAAGCTATACCTTTTATATGGTCTATGAGTTCTGAGATTGTTGTGTCCTTTTCCATCTCTACTTGTCTTACTTTATGACTAGTTCGGCTTTGGGTAGAAGTAGCTTTTGCAGCTTCAAATTCCAGGGCCCTTACTAGTGCTTCATTCCCTGTTTTTGGTCGAATGGTCTTAACATGTCGAGTGAGTCAATCTCTCAATATCAGCATGAAACTCCTGTAACGTTTCAATATGTTGTTGGAACCTACCTTCCAATTGGGCCTTATAAAGCATTTCCTTGTGGTTGTTTCCATACCTGGAATCAAGTGCCTTCATCAACAAAAGATGGTCTTCTTGATCTCTCTCTCTGATACTTTTTGTAGTACATCAGCTGCTTTGCCTCTTCGAGATAAAATTAATTATACAGCTTTTATTTTGTCGTTCCAACCGTTTATTTGTGCTGCTTCGAACTGTTTTTTAAATACTAGCCAGGAAGTTTCTCCATCAAAGGTAGGTGGTTTTGAAATTCTTCTTTTGTATTCGATTTGATGTTATTCCATTTTCATATTTTGTCATATTTAATAAACGTTCATTCATATCTTCAAGTACCTTCGACTCTAATTTGCATAATAGTTCTTCTAGGCCCTCCTTAACTTTTGTTATCTGAGTATTCATTTCAGCAGAAATTTCGAGCCTTAAGTTTTTCATATCATCTTGCCTTTTTTTCTGTTGGGGTTTTTGTTCGTCCTGTTCTCGTCGTTTTTGTTCATCCTGTTGACGTTGTTCTTCTTGCTCGGCGAATTTATATATAATATAAATTCTATTGATTATAAATTTGCCCTATATATATATATATATATATATATATATATATATATATATATATATATATATATATATATATATATATATATATATATATATATATATATATATATATATATGATTTAATAATAATAAAGTATGTAAATAACACACTTGTCTTTAAATTCCCAAATTATATTATGAAACGTACAACCGGTTTCGCTGTTTCAGAACAGCATCATCAGGTACAATATACTAAAAACAAAAAAAGTTCAATACCACTGCAAACAATTACATATAAAGGTTAATACCTACATTTTTTAACAATAATGAGAAATAATCAGAACAAATTAGTAACTAGTTTAAAAATTTTTGTCGATTATAATAAAATGAAAACAGTTAAAGAGGAAGATCCATACACGTGAGAAGTCAATATAATTTAAGGTACACAAACAAACAACAAATCACAGAAAACTAATCTAAAATAAAATAACAATTGTAACATTAGCGACATCTATAATTAATTCCAAGAAGATAAGCTAACAAATAATGATACCTGTAGGATTTTATGAAGTCATTCAAAGAAAACGTTAATAATTCTTTTATCATATTGAACTTGTGAATTGATGATATTATTTGGATACAATTTATGCAACCTGCAAATTTCTAAAGATTCCAAGCTATTAAGTATGTAAGGGTTACTTTCTATATGGAGTAATTTGTAATTATTGGAAAAATCTGTGTTGTGACCAGTATCATTGATATGTTTTGCAAACAAGGAGTCATTGTTATTGAATCTTATACACCTGTGATGTTCAGCTAGTCTTGTTCTGAAATTTCAAAACCAAAAACACTTGCAATTTAATTGATATATACCTGGTTTTAGAAGAATATCCGTTTTATCTTTATTATTTATTAGAAAATCACCTAATGTATTATTTGTTTTGAATACTAATTTAATATTTTGTTTTGCAAATATTCGTTGGATTTTATAAGATACCTTTTGCTGAACATCACAGGTGTATAAGATTCAATAACAATGACTCTTTGTTTGCAAAACATATCAATGATACTGGTCACAACACAGATTTTTCCAATAATTACAAATTACTCCATATAGAAAGTAACCCTTACATACTTAATAGCTTGGAATTTTTAGAAATTTGCAGGTTGCATAAATTGTATCCAAATAATATCATCAATTCACAAGTTCAATATGATAAAAGAATTATTAACGTTTTCTTTGAATGACTTCATAAAATCCTACAGGTATCATTGTTTGTTAGCTTATCTTTTTGGAATTAATTATATATGTCGCTAATGTTACAATTGTTATTTTATTTTAGATTAGTTTTCTGTGATTTGTTAACTTTAAATTATATTGACTTCTCACGTGTATGGATCTTCCTCTTTAACTGTTTTCATTTTATTATAATCGACAAAAATTTTTAAACTAGTTACTAATTTGTTCTGACTATTTCTCATTATTGTTAAAAAATGTAGGTATTAACCTTTATATGTAATTGTTTGCAGTGGTATTGAACCTTTTTTGTTTTTACGTTTTTAGTATATTGTACCTGATGATGCTGTTCTGAAACAGCGAAACCGGTTGTACGTTTCATAATATAATTTGGGAATTTAAAGTCAAGTGTGTTATTTACATAATTAATTATTATTAAATCATTCTACTACCCAAAAAATGGACAATCTACAAACATATATATATATATATATATATATATATATATATATATATATATATATATATATATATATATATATATATATATATATATATATATATATATATATATATATATATATATATATATATATATATATATATATATATATATAGTTCAAAGATTCACAGGTAATTCAATACTAGTAAATACTGGGACTCTTAATCGAAATATCGAAATATTTCAAATAAAACTCTCAGGGAGCTGTCTACACAAATGTTGTCAACGAGAACGAACCCATCACTTTCGAGAGTGAATATTAAGAGCGTTTCGAAAAATTCATCGATGTTGTTGAATGATAATTGGATAC
This sequence comes from Henosepilachna vigintioctopunctata, assembly GCA_030704895.1. Taxonomy (NCBI): domain Eukaryota; kingdom Metazoa; phylum Arthropoda; class Insecta; order Coleoptera; family Coccinellidae; genus Henosepilachna; species Henosepilachna vigintioctopunctata. The sequence continues at coordinate 134,568 of JARQZJ010000099.1, forward strand.
AATTGTTTCATCATTATTATGAATCATCAGTCCATATTTAATCTATCAATCAAGAATCGATGACTTTCAAAACGAACATAGGTCCCATACCAAATTAAGAGAAGTTCTAGAGAGTGAAATACTCACGTAGGCTCCCTCTATCGGCGAAAGGACGTATAAATACTCCCTAGCGTTCAAGATTCCTACTCATGACAACAAGAGTGCGAGTGGAAGGCTTTGTAGATATTTCATTCGAACACAACAGAAAATTGTCTGAAATGTGTACGAATGATCCCATGCCTAATCTGGAGCGATTACTTTTAACCATATGGCCTCTTGTGTTGCTGCTGACATCGCCATATATTCTGCCTCTGTAGCTGATAATGATATAGTGGGTTGCGTCCTGGTGTTCCATGATATGGCCTCTTTGTTTTTCATGAAAACAAAGCCTGTCGTGGACCTTCTTTCTTGGGAGTCACTTGCCCAATCTGCATCGCCGTACCCATGGATTTCGGAGTCTTTGATGGAACCATCGTATGTGAGTTTTTTACTTGCAGTACCTTTCATGTAACGGAAAACTCTCTTCACTGCCATCCAATGATCTGACCCTGGGTAATTATTAAAATGGCTGAGATAATTAATGGCAAAATTTATGCCAGGCCGTGACTCTTGTGGAGCAAATAATAAACTACCAATAGCTTCTCTTTATGGAATATTTTCAGGTAACTCGGACTTTTCGTTCTTGTTTAGCTTTAAATTTGTAACCATTGGCGTAGAGACTAGGTTACAATTTTGCATATTGAATGTCTTCAGCATCTTTTCTATGTACATTTCTTGATTTATAGAAATTGTTTCATTCAAACGGTCTCGTTCAATTTTAAAACCTAAAACATATTTGGCCTCTCTCATATCAGTCATGTTCAAAGCATTTTTTAACTGTTCTTTGATTTCAGTTTTCAGTTTCCCATCGTTTGAGAAGATTAATATATCCTCGACCCATACAGCTATGATGATTATACTTTTATTGGTTCCTTTGAAATAAACACATGGATCAAAACTTGACTGTTGCAAACCAATTTGATCCTTTACATAAGAATTTTATTTTGTGTTCCATATGCGACTTGCCTGCTTCAAACCATATGAACTCTTTTTCAAACTACAAACTTTACCTGGCTGAATGTAACGAGGTGGCTGAAACATATAAAGTTCTTCTGTTAAATCACCTTGTAAAAAAGCTGAAATGGCATCCATCTGATCGACATCCAAACAAGTTCTGCTGCTAGTGCTAACAAATATGTAACTGAGCTATATCTCACAACAGGTGGAAAGGTTTCGTCAAAGTCTAAACCCTTTTTCTGAGTGTAGCCTTTTGCAACTAGGCGCGTTTTGTATTTTATGATACTATCAGAAGCGTCTCGTTTGTAAATATCCATTTACACATGAGGGTTTTTTTGTCTGGTGGCAGATCTACAAGTTCCCATGTACCATTTACTAATTGCGAATTCATCTCGTCATCCATAGCTTTGCACCATAGATCCTTATCTGGTCTGTTCATAACTTCATCAATATCAATGGGATCATTTTCATCACCTGCAATTGTAGAATAAACTATGAAGTCATCTAATGCAGCTGGTAATCTTCTTGCTCTTTCTCTCGGATTGAGAACAGGTGATTCATGAGTATCACTATTAGCCGATTCATCACTATTTTCAATATTTTCTGGTGATTCGACTTCGTCTTGTTCTAAATTTGTGGTATCTTCATTTGGCTCATATTCAGCCATTGTATAAAATGACTTTTTCTTATTTTCTTCTAAGTTAAGCATTATACTTCCTTTTTCATTTTCTGAAAATGTAACGTCTCTTGTTGTACAGATCGTTTTACTGGATCGTATAATCTGTAACCCTTCGAGTTCATGCTGTAGCCAACAGAGCTACTTGGTGTAGCTCTCGGATCAAGCTTCTTTCTTTTCTGAGCAGGTATATGCACATACGCTTCACAACCAAATAATTTTATATGAGATAAATTTGGCTTTTTGTCTGACCAAATTTCTTCCGGTGCGCTTTCTACACTATTACTTGGTGAATTGTTTAGTAAATATGAGGCTGTATTTACTGCTTCAGCCCAAAAACTGCTTGGTAAGTTTGCTTCGGTCAGTAAATATCTGGCTTTATCCATCAAGCTTCGGTAGAATCTTTCAGCTCTACCATTTTGCTGACTTGTATATGCACAACTGGTTGGATGCAATATTCCAGATGATTGAATTATACTTTTGAATCTTTTATTGCAGTATTCGCCACCATTATCAGATCTCAATATTTTAATTTTTCTATTTGTTTGATTTTCTGCAAAATTCTTAAAAATTTCAAAATGCTGTGTAACTTGATCTTTCGATTCTAAAAAATACAAAAATGATTTGTGACTGAAATCATCTAAAAATAATAAAACATATTTCGACCCACCCAGTGATTCTTCTACAGGACCAAGTACATCTGAATGGACCAATTCAAGTAAGCCTTTTGTTTTGGTATTGCTTGACTGAAACGGCAGTATATGACTTTTCCAATTTGACATGTTTCACAAATCTCATCGTGTGCCTCCCTGAATTCCATACCATCAACCAGAGTAGTCAATTTTTCCAAACTTTTTGTATTTAGATGTCCCATGCGTCGATGCCATAGATTTTGAGATATAGCTGCAAATAATTTGTGTTTAGGCATGTCCAATTTGAACAGGCTTCCTTCTAGTGATGCAGTAGCCAACAATTTTTTGTTTTTATTAAAAATTTTGGCTCCATTTTTGTTGAACTCAACAGTGTTGCCTTTCTTTACTATTTCACCAACAGGCGACAAGTTCGTGTTTATATTCGGCACGTGGTACACCTTGTTAACATTTACATTACTCACATGATTGTTTATTTTAACGGGAAGGTTCAGGTTGCCAGTTAAGTCTGTAACTAATTTATCGCCATTTGCAATTGTTATACTTAACTTCTTCATTTCGGTGAGCAAATCTTTACTATCGCAAAAAAGACCAGTTGCTCCTGAGTCTAGATAAAGTTCATTGTCTCTATGAAAGCCAGAAGAAAGTGTCACAGACTCTGTCATTATTCTTGCTGAGACTCTTTTTATTGGTACAATTTCTTGCTACATGCCCATATTTATTACAATTATATCGTCTGAGGCCTTTAAATGTTCCTTTTTGCTTGGAAGTATATAAAGCTGAGGATTTGTTTTCTCTAACAGGTTTTGTTACCTCTTGCAATAACTTTGTTTTGATTGCATCACCTGTGACCTGCATGCCCGAACTTTCTATGCCCATTATCATTGCATCGTACTCTTTGGGCAAGCCAGGGAGCAAAATGGTCCCGATCCATTCTTCTTCCACTTTCAGACCTATATTCGAAAGCTTGTGTGCAGTTTGAATGATTTTTTTTACATACTCTTCAATTGATGCACAACTTTCTAGCTTTGTCGTGATTAAAGTCTTTAAAAACTCTTCTAGTTAATCCATCATCTTGGAATGCTTTCTTTGAATTTTCCCAGACTTCTTCCGCAGTTGTTGTAGTTTGTACATGCAGGTAATTTATTGGATCTATTAACAAAATGATTTTTGCTCTGCATTTTTTTAAATCTTTTTAATGTTTGTTTCTTGGCCTGTAACGCACTCCCACAATTCCAAGTCTTCTAAGTATACTTCCACGGCAAAGTTTCAAGCATCATAGTTCTCTCGACCTTTTAAAAGTTCGATTTTCGGAGAATCCTGTGACGCCATTTTCTTCGTTATCAAAAGGACGCGATCAAAGTTTTTATCGCACTTATTCATACTCTGTACTCTGTACTCCTGGGCCCATAACCTGTCAGAGTTGGGTCGGCTATTAATACAACTATTCTAATAAGCAATATAATATATTAATAGTACAACTTAAATTTGACAGCGTTTTCAGTGTATATGATACAGAGCTTTTTTTTAAAAACGACTTTTATTATATAATACCCTGTCAGAGTTGAGTGGGCTATTAATATGCGGTGACTAGTCACATCCTGCCACTGGATGCACCAACCGATAGACTAAGACACAGCAAGGAAGAAGAAGAAAAGACGACTGCGCATGCTCGGGACGCAACCTCAGGAGAAGTCAATAAGATCTCTTCCTATTTCGGCTACGAGAGTCTAACGGTAAACATCGCTCGATCCTACTAAGTTATTCAGTTGTAAATAGTGATTAAATAAAGTGTTTATACTAAACAGAGTTTGGGTATACCTACCAAACCCCAACATTGGTGACCCCTGACGTGATCGACGCAACGGCCAACTACAGTACAGAGGTAAGGACAATTAGTTCAATCTTCTCATTTGGTCATATTTTACTGAAATATTTGAAATACAATACTGAACATATTTTTTGTAGATCTAGCATTTTACATCGACATTAATAAGATATCGAAGTTATCGTACCTTATTTTGTCTATGCCCAATTTTTCTGCCTTTTTATTTATTGAAGCCTATTTCATATTATTTAGATTATTACTCATTTCACATATCGCAAGTAGAACTTAAAAAATTTTTTTTATTCGCTAGTTATTCTGCATAATTTTTCCATAAAAAAATTATAAAATATATATACATTTCTGGAAACTATGAATAACGAAAACGAGGCCGGTCAGATTGCACGTGTTTCAGTCAAATTGCCCTCAATGTGGCGAAACAATATAAAACTTTGGTTTGCTCAAGTCGAAAGTAACTTCGAGATCGCGGGAATTACGAACGATAGCACAAAATTTAATTATGTAGTTGCCGCAATAGATACCGACATTCTATCAACGGTCTCAGATATAGTCCTTAATCCTCCGGCACAACAAAAATATTTTACGATCAAAAATCGTCTTTGTGAAGAGTTTTCTGATTCAGAAAGTAGGCAAACTAAAAAATTAATTTATGAGCTTCAACTGGGCGATCTTAAGCCCTCACAATTATTACGAAAAATGAGGGAACTCGGAAATAGTTTTTTAAGCGAGGATTTTCTGAAAACTTTATGGTTGCAACGATTACCGAGTGAAGTACAAACCATTTTGGCGGTCAGTACGGAATCGTTAGATAAGCTAGCGAAATTAGCCGACACGATTGTAGACGTGAAAACAGACACAGATAGAAATGTTTGCGCAGTTAAAGTATCAAATTCAGAATTTGAAATTTTACGCGACGAGGTGAAAGTATTACGACAGGAAATTCAAGAATTAAAACAAGAACTGCGCAAAGGTGCACAAAACACACCGAGAAAAGACCGACGGGATTCATCGGGGCGGTCATCTAGTCGAGACCGCACAAGGAACATATGTGTCTTTCATAAAAAATTTGGAAAGAACGCTTATAGATGTATCCAGCCGTGTACTTTCTCGGAAAACTAAAAGAGGCCGTCGAAATCGATATTTCACCTACTACAAGATCGGTGGCCGAAATTACTAGACTATATGTTTACGACAAGCGGAATAACCTCTTTTTAGTAGATTCAGGTTCGGAAGTATCATGTATACCGGCACCACGAGGATCGCGACCAAATTTGTGTGACCTACAACTTGTTGCCGCGAATAATACAAAAATTTATACATTCGGAAAAAAACTTTTAAATCTTGATTTGGGACTACGCCGAAATTTCGCTTGGAAATTTATAATCGCTTCAGTACCAATTCCTATCATAGGCGCCGATTTAATAAAACATTTCGATCTATTAATAGATTTGAAGAGAAAAAAATTGATAGACAACACTACTAAATTATCCAATACGGGAACTGTCTATCCAATTTCCAATCATTTGTCAGTAAAACTCATATCAGAGAATTCCGAATACCACAAAATCCTGTCGAAATACCCGGATCTCATCTCAGTCTCTAAAGAAATAAAACCGGTCAAACACGCCACTGTTCATTATATCGAAACTAAGGGTCCGCCCACATTTTGCAAAACTAGAAGACTACATCCAAAATTATACGCGGATGTCAAAGCGGAATTTAAGTTCATGATGGAACACGGTATTTGTAGGCCATCAAAATCGCCATGGTCCTCGCCATTGCATGTAATCGCAAAAAAATCAGGGGATATACGTCCGGTGGGTGATTACAGAAAATTGAATGCTTGCACTATACCTGATCGCTATCCAATTCCGCACATTCAAGACTTTTCTAATGCATTATATGGAAAAAACATTTTTTCCAAAATCGATATAGTACGAGCATATTTCCACATTCCGGTGCACCCCGATCATATTCCCAAAACGGCAGTAAGCACGCCTTTCGGTCTTTTCGAGTTTCCCTACTTAAATTTCGGATTATGTGGGGCAGCTCAGACATTTCAGAGGTTTATGAATGAAATATTGGGCGAATTTTCATTTTGCTTTGTTTATTTAGATGATATTTTGATTTTTAGCGATAGCGAGGAACAACACAAAATTCATTTAAACAAAATTTTTAAGAAATTAGAGGAATATGGTCTCACATTAAATGTTTCAAAATGTACATTTGGGGTATCAGAAATTTCATTTTTAGGACATTTAATCAATAAGGACGGGACGAAGCCCCTACCGGAAAAAGTTGAACCGATCATAAATTACCCTCGCCCAAATACGGTTATGGAACTGCGACGCTTTCTAGGATTATTAAATTTTTTCCGACGATTCATACCGCGGGCGGCGCAAATCCAAACCGCTCTCAACAATTATTTGAAGGGCTCGAAGAAAAATGATAAAACAATAATTACTTGGTCGGAGCAATCTATACGCGAGTTCGAGAATTGTAAAACTTCAATAGCACAGGCAGCTCTTTTAGCTCATCCGAAACCGGACGCACAGTTAATTCTTCAGGTGGACGCATCAGATTTCGCAATAGGGGGGGCTTTACTGCAAGAAATCGATGGGAAGACACATGCATTAGCATTTTTTTCACGAAAACTGTCACCTGCAGAATGTAATTACAGCGCGTACGACAGAGAACTACTAGCGGCATACGCGTCCATTAAACATTTCCGACATATGGTAGAAGGAAGAACGTTTTCCTTGTTTACTGATCATAAGCCTCTTACTTACGCATTCAAACAAAAAACGGACAAATGCTCGCCACGGCAAATCAGACAGCTTGATTTTATTTCACAATTCACCACAAATATTTTATATATAAGCGGGTCGGAAAATGTAACCGCAGATTGTTTGTCTAGAATCGCCACTATATCTACACCCAATCCAATTAATTACAGTGAAATCGCAAAAATGCAGGAAAATGACCCAGAACTTTCAAAATTAATTCAGGAGCCTCAAAGTTTAGATTTAAAATCAATAAGCTTAACGGAGCACAACACCTCATTATATTGCGATATTTCTACAGAGAAAGTAAGGCCATATATACCGAAGGGGTATCGGCGACAGGTTTTTGAAACACTGCACAACATTTCGCATCCAGGAATTAGGGCAACAAACAAATTGATCAAATCGCGATTCATTTGGCCTTCAATAAATAAAGACTGCAATGAGTGGGCAAGGCAATGCGTGAGTTGTCAAAAAGCAAAAATCACACGACACACTAAAACGCCAGTAAATTCATTCACTGACCAAACGAAAAGATTTGACCATGTCCACCTCGATATAGTAGGTCCTCTACCTCCTTCAGAGGGTTTCAATTATTGTTTGACAATGATAGATAGATTCACACGATGGCCAGAAGCTGTTCCAATTTCAGATATCACAGCAGATACAATCGCAAGAAAATTCTACGAGAATTGGATATCACGCTTTGGAGTACCTTCTAGAATCACAACGGATCAAGGACGGCAGTTCGAAAGTAATTTATTCCAGTCACTGGCTAACCTATTAGGCATTCGAAGAATACGGACAACCCCTTACCATCCTCAATCGAACGGTCTCGTTGAAGAATTCCATCGACCACTGAAAGCAGCACTAAAGGCACATAACAACGAACAATGGACCACTACATTGCCAACCATATTATTAGGTCTTCGGGCAGTATTTAAGGAAGATCTGCGAGCGACAACATCTGAACTTGTATATGGAGAAACTATACGACTACCTGGGGAAATATTCGATCCAGTTACATATAATCCAAATCCATATCATTTTACAGAGCAGCTCAAACAACACTTTGCGAACATACGACCAAGACCAATGTCCAATCATGGGAATAGGGCAACGTTCATTCACCCAGAACTGAACAAATGTTCTCATGTGTTCGTCCGCCATGATGCAGTACGCAAACCACTGCAGGCCCCATATGATGGCCCATATGAAGTGCTGAAACGCTCACCCAAAACGTTTGAAGTGAATGTGAATGGGCTCCCCAAGACAATCTCGCTGGACCGCCTCAAGCCGGCTTTTCTACAGGCCAAGATCCAATGCAATGAAACGACGGAGCAAGAGAAGGAGAAACAAGAACGTCCGATTGTTTGCAGCAAATCCACGAGGTCAGGAAGGTTCGTACGTTTTCCCACACGTTATGCCAACTATGTGTGACACTGCGGGGGAGTATGCGGTGACTAGTCACATCCTGCCACTGGATGCACCAACCGATAGACTAAGACACAGCAAGGAAGAAGAAGAAAAGACGACTGCGCATGCTCGGGACGCAACCTCAGGAGAAGTCAACAAGATCTCTTCCTATTTCGGCTACGAGAGTCTAACGGTAAACATCGCTCGATCCTACTAAGTTATTCAGTTGTAAATAGTGATTAAATAAAGTGTTTATACTAAACAGAGTTTGGGTATACCTACCAAACCCCAACAATATTAACTGAAAATATGACACTTTCATCAATAAAACAAAATGATGAAGAGATGCTTTTGCGCAACCTTGATTGAATTTCAAGATTACTTTCGAATTCATGCCACAGGAACGTTGGCTGATAAGACTATTAAATTGATGTCGAAACGTCCATGTGGGGTGAGGGATTTCCCTCAGAAATTCGTTTTATATAATGGAAAAGATGGTAAACGGAATAAAACTCAAATTGGATGGAAATTTGTTTTTAGTGATAAAGATGATAAGATCATTGCAAAAGCATTTTCTGATAAATGGTCAAGACACACGAATTTGACGTTTTATGTAAAGGAAAGAAAACCTGTCATTGTGATAAGTTACGGTGCTTATGATCATCCAAACTATTATAGCTCTCATGGAAAAATGGATGGATATCAAATTTGTGGACCTGGAACCCATTTAAGTGAGCGATTACGTTGAGGTGATCCTGGTATGAATAAATTAGATGCCGCTTGTAAGGCACATGATGTTGCATATTTGAAAAATCACGATCTAGCTTAGGGGTCTCCAAACTTTTCAGCCTAAGGGCCGTAATGATTACTCCAGTAACTTACGATGCCCAAAACCATATTATCATTGTTGTCGGTGGTAAAAAGTGGAATAGTCTACTGATGAAAAAGAAATTCCGAAAAAGTACCAATGTTTAAAAAAGGCTGCAAATCGGACTAAAGTCCGCAAAACGGCAACACTGCATATTATTAATTTTCCTGTCATCATCTGTATTTTCTAGATTAGTCGTAGAGTACGAGTCATGGGATTTACATGACACGACATCTGGTGGACACAATCGGAAAGAGGTAGTACCTTTTATAGCTAATAGATGGTGCTAATAGCACGTACAGAATAATCTCACTGCTTCGAGAAAGTTCTGGTGTCTTCCACTCACTTCTAGATGGCAGTAATTGGAATATATAAGATGGCTAGTGGCGGAACCACAAGTCAGTTCCTATGACACTGTTGTGAAATAAAGTAGTGCGTGTTAGTATTAGTATAGATCTATGGATAATCTATGGACAATCTATTTTTATTCTATATGTTTGTCCAACCTAACCTTAGTTCAGTTCGTATTGTATTTTTAACAAGTATTGTATTTTTGTTCTCAATATATATCGGAATAAACGTTTTCTTTAATAATTAAATTAATCCTTTCGATCCACAAAACAACAGGTTATTGGCCCAGAACAATAAAATAAAAAGGATTAGTTGTGCAAACATAGTTTTTGGAAATTCAGAAGAAAATCATCGAACCACGTTGGGAACATGGAAGAAATTAAATTGAAATTGTGCTTATTCGAAGGAAATAATTTTGGAAGCTGGAAATATCGCATGGAATCAATATTGAATCAATATGAACTGAAGCAATTCATAGAAACAGATCTGGAAGAATTAGTTTATGGAAAAGTAGCAGCTGAAGCCGAGAAGCTACGGAAACCTGAGAAGAAATGTGAAGCCATAATTATAAATCACATAGCTGATTCACAACTAGAATACATTGAAGGTAAAACGGAATCTAAAGAAATATTTGATACTTTAAAATCGCTGTTTGACCGATCAAGTATATCAAATCAGTTATTCATTAAAAAAAGGTACTAATGATGAGATACAAAGAAAACGAAAATATGAATAGTTACCTGTTGAACTTCGATAGAACTATTAGGGAATTAAAAGAAGTAGGAGGAAATATAGAAGAGCTAGATGCGGTTTGTCATCTTTTATTAAGTCTTCCTAAATCTTATGAAGCGATAGTAGCAGCATTGGAAACGGTAGACCAAACAAAACTACAAATAGAATATTGTTACGAATTATGGGTTTCGACGGATAAATTCCAATAACTAACTTTTAACAATCAATAAAAATCCTTTATTTGCAAACTGAAAATAAACACAACAAATGTCAATATCGTTTATGTCACACTTCTATTTCACTGTACTGTAGATGACTGTTGTGATATATTATTCTATGAGTGGAAATATTCAACGACACTTGTATTTTTGGCTTATATTTTTCCTTATTTGCAAAGAACCAACTATCCCACACGTGGTTGTTACTTGTTGTTCTCGAACGATCTGAAAAGGGAGTCACAGAGGTAGTTAGATCTCCTAAACATCGACAATGAAACTACTAGATGAGCTCTCTGGTCGTGCCTACGACGGTTCTTAACAGTCTCATCATTTCTCCAAACATCCATAAACCATAGAGGCGGCTTGAGGGCAAATCTGTAACAATATGTTAAATCTAGACTTATTGATGAATTCAATAAAAGAAATCATAACATGTTGATGAATGATGGAAACAAAGCTAGTACAAATACAGCTAGTGATACTGTCTTTTATTCAAAACCAAACACAAAAATGTCAATTTCAATTCAAGTGCTATAACTGTGAAAAAGTGGGGCATAAACGTTCTGAATGTAAGTACAAGCCCAAGAAATCGAATTTTCAGAAGCAAAATAATGGAAACGATTCAAGAAGATCATCTATAGATCATTCTTCAAACCTGTGCAATAATGAAGAGAAGGATTTGTTTTATGGTGAATGAAAATTCAAATATTCAAGAATCATACAATGGAGAAATATGCTGGGTTTTAGATTCTGGAGCTTCTGAACATATGGTAAATAGCATGAATTATTTTTGTGAATATCAAACTTTATCAAAACCAATAAAAATTGCGGTTGCTAAAAATGGGCAAACGCTGAAAGCAACCATTAGAGGTGACATAAAAATGCTTGTTGAAAATAAAACTATAAGAGTTACTAATGTATTATATGTTAAAAATCTCAAATGCAATTTGACGTCGGTGCAAAAATTAGAAAAAAAAAATTCAAAGTCATTTTGTAAAGCAGTGAAGCTCATGTTTGTAGAGGAAAGAAATTATATTTGAAAAATTATTCGCTATGACAGACTTTATCAATTTAAGGTACCTATAATAGAAAATTTTTCGAATATGGTTACTTCAAATGATGAATCAAGAATTCTTTCTTGGCATAGGAGGTTTGGTCATGCAAATAATAATACTTTAATACAAATATTTGAAAATAATGTTTTGGAAGGTGGGCCGAAATTAAACAGAGATGACATGCCGTTTTGTGAAGTATGTACACAAGCTAAAATGTGTCGTCATCCTTATAGAACAGTATATCAACCTAGATCTAGAAGGCCTCTAGAATTGATACATACAGATGTATGTGGGCCAGTAACCCCCTTAAGTATTGAAGGCTACAAATACTTCGTTACATTCATTGATGATTTTAGTCATTTTGTCATTATCTATCCTATGCAATCAAAAGGTGAAGTGTTCAAGTACTTCAAGATATTCAAGGCAATGGTAGAAACATATTTCCAAAGAAAAATGTCACGTTCAAGATCAGATAATGGTGGAAAATTTTCATCGAATGAATTTAAAGAACTTTGTCAAGAATATGGAATTAAAATGGAATTCACAGTAGCTTACAACCCCCAGCAAAATGGCGCGGCGTGAGTGAAAGATTCAACAGAACAATAGTAGGAAAAGCTAGAGCTCGAATTATCGAGAGTGGTTTACCAAAAACACTTTGAGTAGAGGCCATTAGGACATCTGCATATTTCATGAATAGAATACAAAATAAATCTCGACATTCCGAAAAGAACATAACTCCAGCAGAAATCTGGTATGGTACAAAACCGAACATAAAGAAGCTCAAAGTATTTGGTGCCACTGCGTATTGTCATATTCCAGAACTTAAGAGAAATGAATTCGATAAAAAGTGTAATAAATATGTAATGATGGGTTATGCAACAAATGGATATCGACTTTATGATCCTAAAACTGGTAATATCATTGTGGAAAAAAATGTCCACTTTGATGAAACCATTACAAAGAATATAAATCATGAAAAGTTATCTGACGAAAATTATTTGGATGTTGAAGAGGAAAATGGAAATACCACAGACGATGAAACAAAAACAGATGCACATGATGGAATACAGCAGTAATGAAAGAATTGGACGCTCTAAAAAGGAATCAAACCTGGACTTTGGTGGATTTACTTGAAGGACAGAGGGCTATTTGTTTCAAGAGAGTATTCGCAATCAAGAGGGACGATGAAGGTAAAATCAGTAAATATAAAGCTAGATTGGTTGCTAGAGGCTGTTTTCATCAGAAAGGTTCAAATTTTAATGAGACCTATTCACCTGTCTCAAAATTAGCTACATTTAGGACTGTTTTATCTATTTCAAATGAGAAAAACTATTCAGTACATCATTTGGATTTTAAGTCTTCATTTTCCAATGGTTATTTAAAGGAAATAATTTATATGACACAACCACCTGGTTTTATAGTTGATAACAAAGTTTGTAAACTGAACAAAACAATTTATGGTTTAAATAAATCTTCTAAGGAATGGTATCAACGTTTATATACATTCATGAGAAAGTAAAATTTTAGAATTAGTGAATGAAGTTTACTAATAATATAAGTTTACTGATAATATTGTTATTTTCTTATTAGTTTATGTTGACAATTTACTAGTTATTAGCAATAATGAACGAGAAATTCAAGATATAAAATGTGAATTGGGAAAAGAATTTGAAATGAAAGACTGAGGAGAGGTTGAATATTTTTAAGGGATAGAAGTAATTGGAAATTATAAAGAACAAACAATTACTTTAAGTCAAGTACAGTATATTAGAAAGCACCTTCAAAAAATCAATACGCAAGATTGTGAAAGTCAGTCAACTCCCATGGAAGTGAACTTGAAATCAAAAGAAGGAATTCCTATGGAAACAAAAGCATTTAGAGAACTCGTAAATTGCTTAATGTATTCAACTCTTACTAGGGCAGATATATGTTTCAGCATAAATTATTTAAGCAGATTTCAGTCAAACCCTACTGAAGAAAATTGGGTTCATTTAAAAAGAATTCTACGTTATGTGAAGCGTACAGAGCAGATGAAATTAACTTTCAAAGCACATTCACAATCAAAACTTTTAAGTTGTTATTGCGATGCAGATTGGGGAAATGATACTGTTGATCGCAAGAGTACATCAGGATTTATTATAAGAGTTCATGACAATTTGTTAAATTGGTGTTCTCGAAAACAAACATGTATTGCTTCATTCTCCACAGAATCTGAATTAAGTACCTATATGTATTACCAAATGTATATGATTTAAGAAATTAATGATTGATCTAAATTTCAATTTTGATGATTATGCACCAACCAATATTTTTAAAGATAATCAGAGTTGTATAACGATTCTTAGGGAAGATAAGTTTGTGAAGAGAATGGAACATGTAGATATTCGTTATGATTTTATAAGAGGTATTATTTTTAAGAAAAAAGTTATTTTGAAATATTTATGTTCAGAAAACCAAGAAGCCGACATTTTCACGAAGGCATTGTCAAAAGGGCAATTCATTAAGTTTGTTAACCTTTTAGGATATCAAAACCCTTTAATTGAGAGGGGGTGTTAGTATTATTAAATATCTACGGTTAATCTATGGACATTCTATTTTTGTTCTATGTGTTTGTCCAACCTAACCTTAGTTCAGTTCGTATTGTATTCTTATTAAAACAAGTATTGTATTTTTGTTTTCAATATATATCGGAATAAACTTTTTCTTTAATAATTAAATTAATCCTTTCGATCCCCAAAACAACAGTGCGTACCTCCTTAAAATGTGTTTGTGAGTGTTCAAGTTTAATTCTTAAATTATCTTCTTTAATTCATCTTTGTAACAGTATTTTGATTTGAATTGTTGCTTTTCTGTGTGATTTAGTAGTATGGAAAAGAAGCGAAAAATTGATAGTAAATACAGAAAATTCAAAGATCAGTGGAACATTCAGTATTTCGTAATTGAGTCCAGTAACAAAGGCGCTATGTTTGATTTGCAATGAAAGCATAGCCGTTCTCAAAGAATGTAACATTAAACGTCATTATGAAACAGAATATTTGCAAAATTACTCAAAATATACAGGAAGTTTGCGGACAGAAAAATTCGAAGCTATGAAGCGCGGATTGAAATCGCAGCAACCTTCATTTACAAAACTCAAAACTGAACAAGAGGCTGCAACTCGTGCCAGCTTTCGAGTGGCTCTTGAAATTGCAAAACGTAAAAAACCATTCACCGATGGAGAAATGATCAAAAAATGCATAATTGCAGTAGCCCAAGAAATGTGCCCTGAAAAGGTGATTTTTTTAAAAACTGTCAATACATCAGCAAACACTGTGGCTCGAAGGTAGAAAATATCACTGAAAATATATCCTCCCAACTGTTCGACAAAAATGGACATGTTGAGTGCTTTTCTATGGCCTTGGATGAGTCAACGGATGTGTCAGATACTGCTCAGGTGTTGATTTATATTCGAGAAGTAGATAAAGGCTATGAAGTGCACGAAGAACTTCTTGATATGTATAGTATTCATGGCACAACTACTGGTACAGATATTTTTAAAGGAGCTGAAATGGCCATTAATGGAAAGAACCTTCGGAAAAAAAATTTGAAATGTAAGGCAAAATGGAGGCAAAAACATGAGTGGGAAAGATAAAGGAGTAGTCGCTCTTGTGTCAAAGGTTGTAGAAAATGACGGTGGTTCAAAACCATTAAACTTACATTTTATCATTCATCAACAGTCTTTGTGCGGAAAATGTTTGGATATATCTGACGTTCTGAAACCAGTCATATCAACTGTTAATTTTATCATATCTTTTGGTCTGATTCACCGACAATTCCGACAATTTTTTGAAGAGATTGGAGAAAATGACTTACCTTATCATACTGCCGTACGCTGGCTTAGTTGTGGGAAAGTCCTTCAGCTCTTTTTTGAACTTCGAATAGTGATGGAAATTTTTTTGAATGAAAAACAACGTCCTCTTACTGAATTACGAAACAACGCATGGCTATGGAAGTTAGCATTCTATGTTGATTTGACAAAACATGTGAACGAAGTGAATTTGAGATTGCAAGAAGAAAACCAGCATCTCCCTGATTTATACACTAATATCAAATCATTTCGGAAGAAATTGATACCGTTTCAATCACACCAAGGAAGTAAATGTTTTTCACATTTTGAAACATGTGAAATATTCAGCCACACTACTGAGACTGAGTTTCCTATCGATTTTGCAATCGAAACTTTGAATGCTTTGAAGATAAATTTTGATACTCGTTTCTCGGACTTTGATGCCATTGCGAATCAGATTGAGATTTTTCAGAATCTTTTGGATACTGGCATTGAAACCCTAGCCCCGTAACTTCAAATGGAAATGATTGATCTAGAGTGCAGTGATATAATTAAGAACAAATATCAAAAACTCATCTTTGTTGGAATTTTATAAGAGTCTTCCACTGACACAATTTGATAATTTGCACAAATCTGCTCGAGGGCTGTTTTCTGTTTTTGGTACTACTTATTTGTGTGAAAATACCCTCTCCAAAATGAAGTAAAAAGAAAATGTTTACAGATCTAAATTAACTGATGAGCATCTTAAATCTATTTTAATCATTGGTACAAGTAAAATTAGTCCACAACTAGAAACTATTATCAGTGGAAAATCTCAATTACATAAATCTCAATAGTATTTCATATGTCATTATATTTGTTATAAGATATGTTTTTATTTAAAATGTATAAAATGTTAGTTGGATTCATTTCAATAATTTGTTTGTTATTTTATACTGAAGTTAACTTTTCTGCATATTATACATGTCTTTACTCATTACTAGAGCTCAGAAAAATGCTACTCGCGTTTTTTTTTGCATCTTTTGCATCTTAAAAAATGCAATTTTTTTGAAGATTTGAGCATTTTTTGCATTTATTTCCAATTATTTTAAAATCCAATTGAATAAAAAGTTTTCATTATGGAATTTTGTAAATATGTTTGGGTTTGGAACTACCTGCTACCCCAAAATGGGAAATACCAAATACATAAACAAGTAACTGTAACCGGGGGATTTCCAAAACATCGCAGCCGGAGTGGCCTCCCCCGGTAAATATTAGGTGAACCTTTAATTGAGCAGTGTTTTCCAACGAAAGCATTACGATTACTGAACAGTGAACCTATTTTACTTTGTTTTAATCAAGATACAATATTCAAGTGTTTGAGTCGAAATGCCTGGAAAAAACTTTAATGATATGTGGATAAAGTGTCACCGAGAACTAACTTGGGATGGAGACCACCTTTTTTCTACAGTGTGTTCAAAAATAGTAAGTACATGTTACATATTGCTATTGGATTTGGTTTTGGAGAATGTTTTATCTAAAAGTATAAGTATTGATGTATTCAAGATATAGGTAACATATTATTATTCTCAATTTTTTTCTTTTCACTTATTCGCATTTCATTTTTTAATAAATTGTAACCGGATGTTACTATTTTGATGTTTATTTAATGAGTTTTGAGGGTTTTATTCGATTTTGTAAACTTCTCGTTTATAATGAAGGCGTTTAATGATACTTCACAAGATCATAGAATCATAAAACTGTTAAACTTATTTTAAGAGATAAAATAAAAGGGTGAATTATATGGTCGGACGTGATTGACACGTTCTTTGTGCCTACCAAGTAAAAAAATTGTCCTTTTAAAAACATACAGGCTGTCGAATTATTTTGCAGTTAGATATTTGTTTTTTTGTGTATATTTGTGTTGTAAAAACAATCAGTAGTTTTTCGTTTATCATTATCGTTCCCATTATAGATCTGCGCCGAGAAAAAACTCATTGTGGATCAACACGTGAAATCTGCAAAGCATATTTCAGATATGCAGAAATTATCATCGCAACAAACCTTAAGAGATTGCCTGCAACAACAGAAGCCAAAAAAAGACGACCAAAAAGAGTTTAATGAGGATTTGTGTAAGGCAATGATTGCCATCAACATACCGTTGGGCAAGTTAAATAATCCCAACCTGAAGGAATTTTTAGGAAAATCTTGTGAACTAAATATTCCTGACGAGTGGACCTTACGTGAAGCAAGTGTCGACTCAACTTATAAACAAACATTAACTTGTATCAAAAACGAAGTCAATTCAAACTATTTCTATATTGTAGTAGACGAAATCACCGATTCGTGCGGTAGATATATCGCACATGCGTTAATAGGTGTTTTAGGGGAAACAAATCCAAGCAGAGGAGTCCGGTTCTGACTAAATTGAGATAAAGTGATTTAATCAGCTCCTGGAAGAATATAGTTATTTTCTGAGAAATTGGCAACTAATAAATTCATATTATTATTCGTACTTGTGCTCATTACTGAAATACATATCACGCAGTGAGTATATCTAAATAAGATCAAGGAATACCTTATAACACTGTATCTAACCAAATAATTCCAAACTCGAGACCGACACAACACACAAATCCTCGGCTTATCAAGAGGGGTTTTTATATGGATCACCATAAGACAAATGCTTCGAACAAAGCAGGTCCGTATCTAGTACCAGATTATTAATAAACTTAAACATGATTAATTCCTCGCCTGGGACTTCTGACTACAGAAGCTCCTAAAATGAAACCTCTACAAAAACTTACTCATCACTGACCTCAAAGCAACATTATCCAAACAAACAACAAGCAATAATTTTTCCAGCTATAGATAACACAAAAATTGAAGACAACTTAGTTCCGCTTGGTGCAATAGTTGGCCCCCAAAACATCTTATTCACTTCCAGACTTTCTAATAATAGAATATGCATGTATCTGAAGAGCCAAAATATTGTCGACAGCTTCATCAATTCTCATGGAAGCATCAAAATTAACAATCAAAGAATCCATGCTCGTAAACTCATAACGCCAACAACACGATTGGTACTCTCGAATGTATGTCCAACAATTCCACACACGATATTAACAAATGAAATAGAAAAAATAGGCCTCAAAATTATTTCACCCATGACCTTCTTGAAAATAAGTTCAACACTTCCTCAATTCAGTCACATATACAACTTTCGACGTCAGATCTTCATCAATCCTCCTGAAACTCAAATACCTGAATCATTCACAATTGACTACGAGAACTCTAATTATCGTATTTACCTGTCTCTAGACTCTATGGTATGTTACAACTGCAAACAACAAGGACATACTGCAGTTGACTGCAAAACTCTTCCTAATTCTCAAACGACAAGTTCAACCGCCAGTTACAACTACAAAGTTACAAACTACAAAGAACCAAAAAATAAAAAAAATGAAACTTCAATAAGAATACTAATGGAACCGGTAAAAGAAATAATTTCTAAACAAGAACCGCCGTTTATCTTGGACTTTGACCAATTTTCAGATCTTCTAGCGAACGTACGAGGCACTTTGGACCCAATAAGTATAGTACAAAATTATACAAATAATTTCACAGCTTTAATGGATATGTTAACAAAAATTTATCCCCACTTTCAACATAGAGCTATCAAGAGCAGGTGTACAAAACTCAAAAAAAATAACTGAAAAAACACATTGACTCGGATGACAGTGTGTACACAGAAACAGACAGCGACTGTTCCCAGAACTGAACTCTATCCAATATAATATAGAGATGGAAAACAAATTATTTCTACAGTGGAATCTGAATAGTTATTTCAAACGCATGAAATGCTTAACCTTCTCATCAAAACCTACTCTCTTACTCTCATTTGCTTACAAGAAACTAATTTCAAAGACTCAAAAAGCATAACACCAAAACAATACCAAGGCTTCATTAAAAATCGCACACATACAGATAGGGCGAGTGGAGGTGTAGCCATTTTCGTGAAAAACAATATTGAAGCACAAGAAATTCCACTCAATACCGACCTAGAAGCTATAGCCGTTAGCATGGTGCATGTTAAGCGCATCAATATTTGTAACATTCATATTCCACATTCTGACCAAAATACTATTGACTCCATAAGAAATATATTACACCAAATCCCGGCCCCAGAATCATTATGGGTGACTTCAATATCCACTCTACAGATTGGGGATCCACATATACGGAGAAAAAATGGTTTAGAACTACTTGATTCAATCAACACAAACAATTTGAATATACTTAATAATGGCTTACCTACTCATTTTAACTCAGCAAGTGGAGCATTCTCTGCCATATATCTGACATTCTGTGATCCCATTATAGCCACGTCTGTAGTTTGGGAACCTCTACAAGATCTCTACGACAGTGACCATTTCCCAATTATAATCAAATATGGACTAGAAAACACAAAGAAAACAACAGCCCGTCAAAAATGGAAAACCCGAAATATCGACTGGGATGCTTTATAAAATAGAAGTGGAAAATAACTTAAAAACACCATACCCCATCAAATAATATAGATGATTCTGTTCACTGGTTGAGTAATATTATATTATCTGCAGCACATAAAACGATCGGCAAAACAAAAATGTTTTGGATAAAACTCCCGTTCCGTGGTGAACCAAACAGATAGAAGAAACAATTCGAAAGAAAAAACATGCCTTAAACATCCTAAAAAAACATAAAACAGTAGAAAATTTAATCAACTTCAAAAAACTCAAAGCTGAATGCAGATACCAAATAAAAGAGAGCAAGAAAGAGTCATGGGCAAGTTACGTATCTAATATCAATCCATCCACACCAGTACCCACTATATGGAAGCAAATAAGAAAAATAAAAGGTGAAAGGACTTCAACTCATATTCAACTTCAATCGTGACAACTCAGTTGAGAGAAATTTGAAAATTATACTTAGGGAATTTCCCATTGAAAAAAAATATCGATGAAGGAATATATATTCATATAACTTGGGAATATATTTTGAAATATAAACCAAAATATTTTCTAGAATATATATATATATATATATATATATATATATATATATAAATATATATATATATATATATATATATATATATATATATATATATATATATATATATATATATATATATATATATATATATATATATATATATATATATATATATATATATATCCCGATATATATAGATCCCGAATATCTGAAACTTCACAAGGATACAATCATTGCACAATTCAATCAGGAAGAATCGACGAATTGGGAAATCTTTACAAAGAATATTCAGAAAGCCATCTCACTAGGGCAACCTCCTCGCACCAGGAAACACCGCTGGTGGAACTTAATCTGCGGCCAAGCAGTCGACAAGAGAATAACTGCAAAAAATTTGAGGGCCATAAAAATGACGAAAACTGGGAGAATTTCCTTACAACTCAAAAACAGGCCTCCAAAGTAATTAGAAGAGTAAAACGGAGATATGATAATAATAGGTGTCACGAAATACAGAAGGATTTCACTAATAATAATACTAGAGATTTTTACAAAACTTTCAGAGAAAACTTGCGAGGATACCAAGCGCCCACTCTTAAAAGCACCTTTCTCAACTGCAATCCTCCCCAAGAAAACTTAAGTTCGACTTTTCGGGGTTTACGCATCCAGACTCGCAAGCCCCTGATATGGAAGAGATTACAGCAATTATCAAGCAACTCAAAAACAACAAAGCAGCAGGAGGAGATGGGATTATTGCGGAACTTTGGAAACTGAACGATACTACTTTGACCCAAAAACTTCATCATTTAATATCAGAAATCTGGAGAACGGAACAGATACCAGAGGATTGGAAATGCGCGTTTATACATCCATTGCACAAAAAGGGGGACAAAATGGATATCAATAATTACAGGGGAATTTCTTTACTCCCAGTTGCGTACAAAATACTTTCTAAAGCACTCCTAAACAGAGTAGAACACCAAGCGGATCCACTAATTGGGGAATACCAAGGTGGATTCAGAAAAGGCCGATCATGTGCTGAACAGATATGGACTTTGAAGACGATATTACAGATGAGGAAATGTAGAAATACAGTAATCACATTCATTATCTTCAAGAAAGCATATGACTCGGTAGATCGCGAAACCCTTTTCGAAATAATGAAAGAATTTGGAATCGATCGAAAGACCCGAACAATTATAGAACAGACACTTACAGGTACAACTTCCAAGGTAAAATTTATGGGTGAAATATCAGATCCATTTGAAATCAAAACCGGTGTGCGGCAGGGGGACGGACTTTCGCCAATTCTTTTCAATATTGTTTTAGAAAAGATCATAAGGGAATGGGAACTTCACGTGAAGGGCATACAAGTGGGCATCTAAAAAGATAATAGAATAAATGTCAAATGTCTCGCCTTTGCAGACGATATTGCTATCATCACAGACAACAGAACTAAAGCCATTCGAGCCGTGGAAAAACTACATGAAATTGCGCAGAAAACTGGGTTACAAATTTCTTATGATAAAACCAAATACATGGAAAGAAAACCAAAAAATAAATCTTCTCTTATGACAAAACATGGTGAAATTCTGCAAGTAGGCCACTTTAAATACCTCGGGGAAGTTAATATACAGTCCTCAGGTTTAAACCAAATCGCTAATGAACGGAGAATAACCAAGCTCCAAAGGGCCTACAAACTAACATGGGCTCACTATAACAAAAAGTGCATTTCGAGAGATATAATATATATATATATATATATATATATATATATATATATATATATATATATATATATATATATATATATATATATATATATGTAAGGAAATATTTCCTTAAATATTTGAATTGCGCGCGTCCATAAGTAGGAAAATTGATTACACTTGTATATCGGATACGCGCAGGTAGATAATAATCAATCAATTTGTGAATGCAACGAAATAACATGTGAATGAATGGCTGCACGAATAAAATATTTAATTGTCGTGAATAATAACTTTGAATGTTGTTTCTTTGTTGATTTCAGGTAAGATTGAAAATTATATTTATATTTAAAGTTAGATAAATTAATAAAATACTTTGTTGATTTCAGAGAAACAATTCTGGTATTATTCAACCTATATAACCTTTGACCCAATTAATAGAATATACATTATAAAACAACATTCTCGTTGTGAATCACCATGGAAAAATTGCAGTTTACCTTTCAAGTGCTAGCATCAGCAGATGGCAAATCAAATATACTGTGTGTAACCAGAATAACCACAACGGATGGACGTATTTTTAAAATTCCAAAGGAACATATGAATGCATCACATCATAAAGAATTAATGAAAACTCCAGCATATACAAAGGTCAAAAATGCGTGCTCGCAAAGAGGCCATCTGAGAAGAGTATGGATCAATTTAACCAACGACTTGAGAAATACTTACTGTGATGAAGATGATAATATTCAATTCAACGAAGGATACTTGGAAGAAATAGATGAAAAAGACAGTGATGACACTGCAAATGCTTCAGAACAATCATTAGTAAAACTATTGGAAAAAATACTAGAGAAGAGTCAAAAAGAAACTGAACAAAATTCTGGTAAACTGGCTAATGAGTTTGCTATTGACAAATTTGATGGACGAAATATGAATGCAGAGCAATGGTGGGGTAATTTTGAAAAAGAATGTGAACGTTTCAATATTACCAGAAGTGAAAAAAAAATTGAGATTTTGAAATCATTCATGGAAAAAGTTTGTACTGATTGGTATGATTGTACATTACTAAAACTCACTATTACAGCAGAATGGAATGAATGGAAAGAATGTTTTTGTAACACATTCTCTAGTAAAGGTTGGTATCCAATAAGATATGCAATGTCATTTAAATATCAAGTAGGCTCATTGTTGGAATACTCAATGAAAAAAGAAAAATTACTATTGCAAGTAAGGAAAACAATGGATAGTGACACAGTTATTGATCTTATCGCCATGGGTTTACCAAATTATGTAGTAGACAAAATCGATAGGGAAAACATTAGGAAAACTGAAGACCTACACAATGAAGTAAGTAAATTAGAGCATTTAGTTTATAAAAAGCATCCACAAGTAAGAAAGGGTAAATCTAATGTTAGGAAGGAACCGAAAAAAGACAGTGTAAAATATGCAAGGATAGAGGAAAAGGAACAAGATTTCATCCCGAGTCTGAATGCTGGTTTAGAGATCAAGAGAAAAAAGGTAACAATTGGAAACAAGTAAACAACTTAACTTTAGACGTAGAATTAAGTCCCGATGATCCAAAAAACTAATTGTGCCACCATTAATTGAACTCAAAATTAGAATAAATGATTTTTTGGAAGTACCAGCGATCTATGATCCAGGTTCAAATATATCAATTATAAATGGTAAACTTATTCATTTAAAATCTAAATTTAATTCTATGAGACAGCCTAATTTGAGAACAATTAATGGTGTTTATAAATCAGAGGGTATGATAAAAATAAAAATTAAAATATTAAATATAGAAAAATATGTAAATGTGTTCATAGTCAACAATGAAAATTTCAAGTATGACTTTCTAATAGGACTAGATTGTATACAAAAATTCAAACTGATACAAAATGAAAAATTAGAGATAGAACAAAAAGTTTCCGAATCTATAGAGTTAATGAATGAGTATCAAGTAAACTTTAATGAACATGTAGATGAAAATAATTTCAATATTTCAACAAACCATTTGAATCATAATGAAGAAAATATCATAAGAAACTTAATAGATAAATATAAAAATATTTTCGCGAAAGATAAGTACGATATAGGCACGGTAAAAGATTACGAAGCTAGAATAGACCTCATGGTAGACAGATATTGCAGTAAGAGACCCTATCGGTGTACAATCGAAGATAAAAAAGAAATAGAAAAACAAATATCGCATTTACTCGAAAAAAACTTGATCGAAGAATCATATAGCCCTTTTGCAGCACCTGTAACGTTGGCTTTTAAAAAAGATGAGAATAGCAGGTCAAGATTATGTATAGACTTTAGAGACTTAAACAAAATCGTAGTCCCACAATCACAACCGTTCCCATTAATAGAAGATTTGGTAGTAAAAACAAGAAATTGCAAATTTTTCTCCAAACTGGATATAAACTCGGCTTTTTGGTCAATTCCTTTACGAATTGAAGACAGAGAAAAAACGGGATTTATAACACAAGAGGGCCACTTTCAATGGACTTGTTTGCCCTTCGGATTAAAAACATCTTCAAGTATCTTCCAAAGAATCCTCAGTAACATAATAAGAAAACATAAATTATCCGATTTTGCAGTTAACTACATAGATGACATTTTAATATTCTCAGAATCTTTTGAAGAACACATAGACCATGTATCACAGTTATTAGAAGCAATAATGAAAGAAGGATTCCGGTTAAAACTCTCCAAATGCACATTTGCACTTGACTCAGTGAAATATTTAGGCCATATAATAAAACATAACTCGATATCTCCAATAAAAGATAATTTGATATCGATAAGAAATTTTCCTGAACCAAAAAATAAAAAAAATGTTCGCCAATTCCTAGGTAAAATTAATTTTTATAACCAATACATACCAAATATTTCAATAACCTTAGATCCACTCCATAACTTATTGAGAAAAGGACAAGAATTCGTTTGGTCAGAAGAATGTCAAAAAGTTTTTGATTACATGAAGAATTTTCTTTGTACACAACCGGTATTAGCTATCTTTGACCCAGACCTGCCGATTCATATATATACAGATGCTAGTTTGCTAGGAATAGGTGCTGTTTTAAAACAACCACAATTACAAGAAAATATAAAAACAGAAAAACCAGTAGCATACTTCTCCAAAAAATTAAGCGAATCACAAAAAAGAAAAAAAGCAATATATTTGGAGTGTATAGCTATAAAAGAATCCGTAAAATATTGGCAACATTGGCTAATAGGCAAACATTTCAAAATTTTCTCAGATCATAGGCCACTAGAAAACATGAACATTAAGGCTAGAACCGACGAAGAACTAGGAGATCTCACTCATTATTTATCGCAATTTGATTTTGAAATAATATACCACCCAGGCAAAAATAATTTAGAAGCAGACTGCTTAAGCAGAAACCCCGTTTTAGATGCTGAAGAAGATGAAGAGGACAAATTAAAAGTAGTAAACTTAATAAAACTAGAAGATATATTGAGAGACCAAGACCACAATACAGCAATAAAAAATAATATGGATAAATTGAATTTCAAAAATAATTTATATTACAAAAAAACAAGAAACAGAGACAAAATTTTACTATCCGAAGAGTTTTGTAAACATCTAATAAAAAAAATACACACAGAATTTTGTCATATAGGTATAAACCAGATGAAAAAAAAATATTGCCATATTATACAGCAGCAAATATATTAGAGAATATAATTAATACATGTAAATATTGTGAAATCTGCACTGCAAATAAATCCAGAGGACAAGCCAAAATAGGTTTAATGTCTCATCTAGGCCCCGCAAAGAAACCGTTTGAAATAGTTTCTGTAGATACCATAGGTGGATTCGGAGGATCACGATCCACAAAAAAATATCTACATTTACTAGTAGACCATTTTACAAGATTTGCCTATATACTAACATCCAAGACACAAAACACAAATGACTTCATAAAACTAACTGAAAAGGTATTAAAAAGTCATAACATCCAAACAATTCTTACAGACCAATATCCAGGCATAAACTCCAAAGATTTCAAGATTTTTTTAAACAAAAACAATATCAACATAATTTTCACAGGAGTTAATGCACCATTCTCAAATGGTTTGAATGAAAGACTGAATCAAACTCTAGTAAATAAGATAAGGTGTGCAATAAATGAAAAAAAAAATAAATATGCATGGACAACTGTAGCACATAACTGCATAAACAAGTACAATGAAACAGAACACACAGTCACAAGATTCAGTCCAAAATACTTACTAAACGGTGAAGATACATCAGTATTACCGAAAGAATTAAAAACGAATAAAAATAACAACTTACTACAGAATGATAGAATAACGGCATTAGAAAATAGCATGAAATACCATGATTACAACAAACAGTTGTATGACAAAAACAAAAAACATCACGAATTTAAGGTTGGAGAAGAGGTATACGTAGAGAATGGAAACCCAATGAATAGAAATAAATTAGATAAATTAAGAATAGGACCATACAAAATTTTAAATAGGATATCCAATTCAATGTATGAAGTAGATATAGGACATAAAAAATCAGAGTCCAATATATTTCACATCTCTAAACTCACTCCATCATTGACCTTAGATACGGAAACTGTACTAGTAAAATAAGATTTATTGTACTTAACCTTGTAAATATTGTATATACACAAAATTGTTTCTCGTCTTAAGGGGGTGATGTAAGGAAATATTTCCTTAAATATTTGAATTGCGCGCGTCCATAAGTAGGAAAATTGATTACACTTGTATATCGGATACGCGCAGGTAGATAATAATCAATCAATTTGTGAATGCAACGAAATAACATGTGAATGAATGGCTGCACGAATAAAATATTTAATTGTCGTGAATAATAACTTTGAATGTTGTTTCTTTGTTGATTTCAGGTAAGATTGAAAATTATATTTATATTTAAAGTTAGATAAATTAATAAAATACTTTGTTGATTTCAGAGAAACAATTCTGGTATTATTCAACCTATATAACCTTTGACCCAATTAATAGAATATACATTATATATATATATATATATATATATATATATATATATATATATATAATATATATATATATATATATATATATATATATATATATATATATATATATATATATATATATATATATATATATATATATATATATATATATATATATATATATATATATATATATATATATATATATATATATATATATATATATATATATATATATATATATATATATATATATATATATATATATATATATATATATATATATATATATATATATATATAGATTTACATGCAGTTATAATTGAGAAGGAATATGAGTATTACACATTTTGTAAATTACCGTTGAATTCTACACTAACTACTAATTGTCTTCTTGGGCTGTAATTATTGTTTATATTAATTATTAAGCTTTACTAAACCGTACTCAATAATTTCAGCTCAGAATCTCTGTGATATTGTGCAAGTATTCATGAAAATAGAAAACGTGAAATAATTTTATAATTTGAACTTGTTAGTCCAAATTATTCTACATACTTTGATTCAGTAATACTTTTTCCATTGCAATTAGCTATATATGTAATAATAATAATAATAAGTTCTTTATTTTCAACAGGTGTAACACCTAATTACAGAAAATAATAACATTATATATATTGAATACATAACTAAGTAATAACTAAATAATTAGAAAAAAGATTTAACTAAATAATTAAACAAAAGATTTAACAAAGAGATCTAATCTAAAAAAATAGTATTTTATAACTACATTATAGCATTCAATGAAATATTACAAATGACTCAATCTAAATCAATTCATTTCATTCAATTTTCGTTGTTCACATAACTCCTGATAATAAATTCTATGGAGTCAAAGTGAATGTCACAATTACTGGAAATTCTATTCAGTGTAGACTCCATGAACCAAATGGGGGATTGCATAAGGGAGTTGGTCCTCAGATTCTCTAGTTGAAATAATTCTGTATTACGATAATTTTGCCTAGGAACACGAAATTTCAAAGCGGACAAGAGAGGAGGACAATCAATAATATTGTGCAGTAATTTGTACAAAAATTTGAGTGATAAAGTTTCTCTCCTGCTCTGCAATGAGATAAAACTAAATCGACTCAATAATTTGTTATGATTGACTCCTCTCTGTAGATAAACTTTATCTTCCCACCAAACTAAGAATTTCAAGAACCTTCTCTGAATAGCCTCAAGATGGCGTTGATGGCAAGTGTAAATGGGATGCCAGATCGTGCTGCCATACTCCAACTTGCTACGGATTAGGGTATTGAAGAGTCCTATCAATGGTGAAGAATTATTGAAATATTTGCCATTACGTATAACGAATCCATACATTTTCGCAGCAGATGAAATAAGTTGGGTGATGTGTGGGACAAAGGAAAGCTTCTGGTCGAAAACTACACCAAGATCTCTCGCCTTATCTGAACGAGAGAGAACCTGACCACCGACGCTATAATCACAATCAATGCGATCACTTTTCCTTGTGAAAGAAACAAATTACACTTTGAATCATTCAAACTCAATTAATTGTCCTCACACCTACTAGCAACATGGTCCAGAGCGAGCTGAAGTTGAACACAGTTGTCCTGTGATCTAACTTCATGATATAGTTTCAAATCATTCGAACATCAAATGTGGAGAATGAATATTATCCATCAGATCATTTACGAACAGAATAAATAACAGTGGTCCAAGATTAGACCCTTGAGGTATTCCAGAGGTAGGTATCAACTCAGACGACTGTATACCCTCCAGCTGTACGAATTGACGTCGCTCAACCAGGTAAGAATGAAACTGGTTGGTGAGACTATCAGAGAATCCAAATTTGTTGCGTAATTTATGTACCAACAGCGCATGAGCAACTTTATTAAATGCTTTTTGAAAATCTGTGTAGATCACATCAAGTTGACCGGTGGAGTCTAGTACTTCAGAAACGTACTGTGAAAACAGCATTAGATTGCTTGAACAAGATCTCATTGACATGAATCCATGTTGCTCAATCTTGATGCTATTTCTGAAGGCTGGATAAGGATATATAACATTATAGACCACAATTTCAAAAAGTTTGGAGAAGTTTGATAAGATGGATATTGGCCTGTATCCAACCATTTACAGCAAAAATTTCTGAAAACGATGAGTTAGAAGTATCAATTTCGTAGGTACAAACTATTGAAATTTCAGAATATTCAAAAAAAAATAATTTTAAAATATTAAGATGAGTAATGATATGGTGCAAGCTCTTGCAGCTGAAAACGAGGACAGAAAATATTTCTACTCTGTGTTAAACGCATTTAGTAGTTATAGAGAAGGAGAACAGTCTCTTCTTAGAATACGAAGAAATTCGAATATTAATATCGAAATTAGAATACGAAGTAGCATAAGAGCAAGGAAAGAGCTGTTATGATATTGCCAGGACATCACAAGCGATGGTTAAAAAATTATCTGAATGATTTTGGTTTATTTATGGAATGTATCGAGGCTAATTCAAAGGTTTTTCCTTTTCATATACACGTCGATTAGTGAATTCGAGTGCTACAAGCCTGTTCCAGTAACACGTAGGGATATAGGAAAAGATCAATGTTATCAAATCTTTTCCCACCTATGGGTCTTTCTCCTCAGCTAACAATACAACTGCGCCCCAGTCTAACATTCCAAAAATCTTCCGATATGTTGTACGCAACATACCCCTAACCTAAAAACCCAACGGGACTTCTACAATGTCCTCAAAACCACCCCGCTTAGGTGGATAAATCTCAAGGTTAACTATAACCAAACAGCACTGATCGAGTGCAATAGTCCGGCCCCTCAAGAATTTCAACGGCTCCTACAAAACCTCGTAGGAGCCCCATCAATTGCTTTTTCGCCCCTCAACAACAATGCCATCAGGCATTCCTAAAAAAGTGTCTCCAAAATTTCCTACTCATGCGTAATTAAACATGTCAATCTCGAATACGAGATTGACGAAATCAACCAATCGATAATCCAAGCCAACCTTCCCTTCAACAAATTCTGGAGAATCGTGTCTAAGGCCACGAGTAAACCCACTACACTAATCA
Source organism: Henosepilachna vigintioctopunctata (assembly GCA_030704895.1). Taxonomy (NCBI): domain Eukaryota; kingdom Metazoa; phylum Arthropoda; class Insecta; order Coleoptera; family Coccinellidae; genus Henosepilachna; species Henosepilachna vigintioctopunctata. Next base: position 164,916 of record JARQZJ010000099.1, read on the forward strand.
GAGTGACCACTTCGTCCAAACAATCTATTGACTCTCTTCTTCTCAACGGCCTCAACATCTACGATCGTATCCACGAAGCCGAACCTTCGAGAGTTCCCCAACCAATCCTCAAATACTGCTCGACATCTTCCCAATCAGGGCATGATCGCGCGGAATGTAATTCTAAATTTATCTGTGCCTCTTGTGTCGATCAAACACTATCCTTGACCTAAATTAAAAAATCCCACATGCCCTAATTGCAAAAGAAATCGCCCTGCTTGGGACTTTAAGTGTCCAAAACGTCGTGAAACGCCCACGAAGACGCAATCAACGGCGCCTGTCAAAGTACTTCACGAAAGTGCTGAAAAAGTTATTCCTTCAAATTCAGCGGAATCTACGAAATTCGACGATCACGCACGAATCAACGATATGATTAGTTTTATCACGCAGACATTATCCAACATTCTCCCTGAAAAAAGGGAAATCATCGCGAAAGTTATTGAACTCGCGATTTTCTCAATCGACATACTCGTATCAATTATATTGGGAATAATATCTCAATAACGCTAGCGCCTCTTAATATCAATTTAGACGGCGCAATTTCTTCAAACACGAATAATTAAGTGGATGGTAATGAATTTCACGATAGGAACAGTAAACGTTTGCAAACGTCATCTCAAAGTGCTACTTCAAGATAATCGATTAGCTATCCTCTCTATCACGGAAACGAAGTTGAAATTTCCATTAAAAATAGCTCGGTATTCCACTTTTCAAAGGAAGAGTACGCTCGGTGCTTATCGCGGTACTGCTCTAGCTATCCACTCTTCGATTGCAGCTACTAGTTTCAAACGCCCTGATGAGTTCGCTCACCTCGAATGTACAGCAGCACAACTCCACTTCTACCATCCTCTAAATATATACTAGCCTATAATACTAGGCGATTTTAACGCTAGACACACAAAATTCGGTGATGTCCACACTAATGTCAATGGCCGAATTTTGTCCGACTGTCTCATAGAATTTAATCTCTGGCGCTGCTACAATACTAATCCTACTTTCATCAACCACAACGGTATCTCGATCCCAGATCACATTATTTTAACCCCCGACCTAATAAACCACTTCGATGATAAGTGCTTTATTGGCCAAACAGTAATATCCGATCATCTTCGATTACTAATTCATTCTAACTTGAGTTCGCCCCCTGACCCTCAGCCTGAAACGATCACATTCAGGAACATTAAAAATACAGACTGGGAATTTTTCCGCGATTTAATATCGCGATCGGTACCTATCAATCCCCCCTTCAAAATATCGCGGATTTAAGTCACGCGATAGCGGAGCCATCACTGAAGCTTTCGAAACAGCCGCTCCGGAGCGTACTATTAATATAAATCGACCTCCTCTTCCACCGTTCATTGTAAACTTAATCAAAGAAAAAAGACGCATTTACAGATACTTTTTGCGAAATAGAGACGCGGCGATTAAGACGGAATATAATCGTCTTTATCGCCGATTATCGCGAAGGAAGCCACTACTATCCTTATCCCTAAACCTCATAAGGGGTTATCCATAAAGTACGTCACACGTGAAGGGTGGGGGGAGAGGGTCGACAAAGTGTGACATGGTGTGACAAGGGGTGGGAGGGGTCCTAAGTTTGTGACATCACATTTCAAAATCTAATATATCTAGAGATATTAAATCCCGTACTTTGAAATATTAATTAAACTGAAAAATGTTTCCAACTCAGTCATTATGGCAATACAGTTTGAATTGATTTGTTTACGAGTTCTTACCCGTTCTAGTGACACGCGCCGATCACCTACGAGCCCTTTGACTAATGCCGCCAAACGCACCGCACCTCGCGTGATTTTATTGTTTCTATTTCATTCGACAATTGACTTTCGCTGAGAGTTCGTCGTTTTTTAAGTTGGGTTATTTTGTGGATATAAAGATATTTCAATAAAACAAGTTCAAAATGAACTTGAATAATCTGTATGCATGTAAAGATGCTTACAGAATAATCTGTAAGCATCTGAAGTAGTCGTTTGTAACGACGAAACGCGTCATGCTATGTAGTTAATAAAGTGTAAATCATAAGTTCAAGTGTTTGAATTTAAGTTTATATTCAATTTGAAATATTAATTAAACTAAAAAATATTCCCAACTCTATCGTTATGACAATACGGTTTAAACTGTTTTGTTGACGAGTTCATGCCCGTTCTAGTGGCACGAGCCGATCGCCTACGAGCCCTTCGTTTCTATTTCATTCGACAATTAAATTTCGCTGAGTGTACGTCGTTTTTTAGTTGTGCTATTTTGTTAATATAAAGAAATTTCAATAAAACAAGTTCAAAATGAACAAAAAGATAGATTTAGGTAATCTTTACGGTAGACTATACGAAACTTACAGTGCAACTTACGCTGATAAAAAAAACAGCATATAGAGGAAGAAGTTAATACCATATGGAAAATTTTGAAAATTAGTAACAAAATCAGTCCGGTTTACTTGAAGTCATAAAGGGCCTTGTAGTTTTTGGTGGCGCAGCTGATAATCGACGTCGCACTGAAGCTATAAGGTGCTGTAAAACATTGGACAACTTACAAGCCGAACTTTGTAAACTGAGATATACTATCAGTCGATCAGGCTTATACTTGAGAATTCTGCAAAGATGAGCCGATACAGAGGAGGACAAAGCACGCGTGACATTAGGTATTACAGCAGCAAACGCTTAAGTACCAATATTAATGCACCTTGATTATCGTGTAACATTACAGGATAATGATTTCGTGGTCGCGGAAAAACATTAACTTATTCCCTCTATTTATCCAGGTATTATAGTGAAGAAAGATGGTGAAGGAAAACCTGAAGCTGTGACACATTCCGGGCCTACATACGTAGCAATTCGTTGTGGAAAGTATTCGTCCTCTAATGCAGAGACTCATGCTCCAGATATACACACACTTTCTGAAATATCTGCCTTCGAAAATTTCATGAAAACTCGAGGAAGTTTTGTAAAACCCGTAATTATTTTCACTTGCGATGGTGGTACCGACGAAAATCCACGAACGAGCGTGTTATAATTTCAGCTATACAACATTTTAAAGATTTTGATTTGGATGCTGTTTACATTACTACAAATGCCCCAGGAAGAAGTGCTTTTAATGGAGTAGAACCACAAATGGTGCCTCTTAGTCGTGAACTTAATGGTGTTGTATTAAAACACGATAATTTCGGTTCACATCTCGATTCCAGTAATAAAACTATTGACCTGGACCTAGAAAAACGAAACTTTGAGAGTGCAGGGACAGTGCTGAGTAATATTTCGAGCCAATTGATCATTGATGGATATCCTGTTGTTGCCAAATATATTATGCCCACAGGAACTAGACTTGATGTTGAACAGGCTAAGGTATTGAAACGTGATACATTTGGTACGCAAATCATGAACGAGAATCACAATATTTACTCCAAATAGTAAGATGTGAAGTTGTCTCGTGCTGTGGTGTGCGACGATCTTAGCCTTCGGCGACTACTACGAGAGGAGTTTTTGCCACCACCTGTTTTAATTAAACAGATGTCAAACGGGTATGTAACAACAGAAAAAGATGACATCGAAGGTAAATTCGCTCCACTATGACTTCAAATGTCTTTAAAACTGAGCTCGTCATCACATTTAAAGCAAGTACCTTATGATAGTTACTGCCCTAGCTCAAAAAATCATGAAATTCGTGTGACGTACTTTATGGATGGCCCCTTATTGTAATTGCACTTTGAGGTGTATTAATACTATTTACAAGTTGTTGAATGCTATCTATGAAACAACCATTAAATATTCCAGGAATTATCTTTGGATCAGTATAAATTTGACCGTTATATTGAATTTTCCTACATGTACTTTCATCAAAATTAGAAGCTATCAATTTTTTTAAGAGTTTTCCACATTGATTTAGCATCACCTGTAACTAAGTTAATATTACTTTCATAAAATAGTTTTTATCATCTCTAATCATATAAGTAATTCTATTTCTAATTAGCTTATAACTTTTTCATTCAACACTATATTTGGTATATGTAAAACGTTTGAATAAATTATCTCATTTTTTCATCTCACTGATAATTTCATTTGTAATCCATTTTTTGTATCTAGTATTACACAACATGGTTTGTTTTGGCGTTAGCTCATTCATTACAGACATGTAATTTTTGTAAAAAAATATCATATTTTAAATCTAAATCTATATTCCTGTAATAAAACCTATTATTTACACTTCCCAATATGTATACTATTGATATTTATATATTACAATTGTTTGTGTTTTTTATATTAAACATTTCGTTTCATTATTACTTATTCTATCAATAAATAATACGTTTAACCATAACTCATTTATTTTTAATTAAGTTTTCCATCGTAATATTGAAATTAATAGGCATTTGACATTTTTTAATCTATTTTGAGTTTCATTACTTTAAGCTTAATAATTCTGCATGCAAAGACGAAAAATAATCCATGAATTTAATTTTTGAAAACCTTTCAACATTTTGTTTATTTCCTTTGATAAAATGGTGCCTGTTAATTTTTGTAGTAAGTATTAATATCTGCAATTTTTTCATTTACAGAGTATCTCTTCATCTTTTTAATACTGCTGAGTTGAAGGCGCTTGAAAAATTTTCTAAAACATTTTAGAAAATTCACAGTTGAATTCATTTGTATTTCACAGCTGTCAATAGCAACAAGACTTCCCGCGTAAAAATTTAAACGTGTAAGTTTTAAACCGTGGCGCGCCCTAGCGGCAAAAGAACTGTTCCTTAAATTGATACCATTTTTTCAACATTACGTTCGGACTCCTTATATCTAACTTCGGGCTACCGAGTTTGCATTTCCATTAAGGGTATGTTATGTCTGTGGTAGTAAGGGTTAGAATTAGAATAAATCAGTTTAATTGCAATCGAAAAAATGAGTGAAAGAGATAATGTTAAATCACTTGATTTTTGATAACTATCAATATAAATTTCAATATAAATATAACACGATGTGCAGAATTAGCAAGAAAAATGCAGTCGCACGAATGCTACGGAAATCCAGATTAATACAATTATTAATATGTTTTCGAAGTGAAGGATCTTAATGATATATACACTTAATGACACATAAAATATTTGAAACAATTATTTATTCTTCAAAATCTAAGGGTGTTTCATCACCTGCTTCAAAGATATTCTGTTGTTACCGTTAATTACCGATAGCTATAACAAAATATAGGTAAGTTAATAATTTTTACAAATACTTTTATCGAAATGTGTAATTACCAACGCAATACAATTTCTTTAGTATACCTTTTAAACTTTCCTAATTTTTTCATAAGTTTCTTCAGTACCTGAACTTTTAAATGGAGGACTTCCAACCAAAAATTCGTGAAAAAGGACTCCTAAAATAATATTTGTACTTATGCAGAAGTTTAAATGAAATAAACAGAATTAATCTGCTCAAAGTTAAAACAAAAATTAGAATGTGTGAGACAGTTTCAACAGAAAGTTTAAATTATAATGGATTGTCTTGGAGCAATTGACAAGACATATTTAATGGTCTTATAAATCAGCTGGTCAATTAGATTTTTCTTAGATCTCAAGAGTTCTTCAGAAATAGGTATATTGATTATTATTTAAGTGCTCCAAAAATATTTCATCGTGAATACTTAATTGTCTAATAGAATATTGACAACTATTACCAAGACACCATAAATCGACATAATGTCCATACGATTTGCCATTCAATATTTCTGGAGGCAAGTAGTCCAATGTCCCACACATCGTTGTTCTCCTTGGTTTTGGTGCATGGATAGACCATCCAAAATCAGCCAATTTAACATCTCCATTTATTGTTAGTAACAAATTCTCAGGTTTAATATCCCTATGAATAACATCATTCTGATGGCAATAGTCCAACGCATCAGCTACTTGGTGAGTATATTTTGCAGATCTATAGTGAAAAAGAATTATAATCAATTTATCCAAACAGGCCTTGACATTTTTATACTTACAACATCATCGAAATGACCATCAGGTGCTTTTTGAAGATGGCCATATAATTCTCCCTCACCAGCGTATTCTAAAACTAAATATATCCTATAATCATCATGAAACCAGCACAACATCTGCAAAATATTAGGATGCCTGTGAAAAATATTGGTTCAGATAAAACTATTCACCAGTAAAAGACAAAAATATTATTACTTTAAGTGACTTTGAATTTCAATTTCTCGTAGAGTTTGAGTTTCTACATGTCCTTCCACGACTTCTCCTTAAGTAATGTTTTCAGTGCAACTAAATATCCAGTTTTCTTCTCTCTAGCAAGGAAAACACGACCAAATTTACCTCTGCCCAGTCTGTAACCTAACTCAACATCATCTAGGGACCATAAATAACTGAAAAATTAAGTATCGGTCAATATCTCTAAGTAAAATGAAAATTTATAGATGATATTTTGATTGTAAAATAGATTGCAAACACCAAAATTGATAGATTTTGAGAATTACTTGGAATTCTATCTCAAGCGTTATAGTTTCGCTTGAATTTATTATTTTACTAACTAGATATTAAATGAACTACTAATTTAGAAGTTAATGTTATGGTAGCAATGGTTTAAGTAGAAGTATGGGGTATATAAAGCCCTATTGAAATATAATTAAATTCAAATATACAGTTACGAGTTGGCAATAAAAGGTATAATATATATCATTAAGATCCTTCACTTCGAAAACATATTCATAATTGTATTACTCTGGATTTCCGTAGCATTCGTGCGACTTAATTTTTCGTGCTAATTCTGCACATCGTGTTTTTTCAGATTCCTGGAGATCACTTGAATAGCATCCAATTGATTTGAGTAATTTAACATTATCTCCTTCGCTCATTTTTTCGATTGCAATTGAACTGATTTATTCTAACTCTAACCCACAGAACACACACATCCCACTTAGGATTATTGAAAGGACGAAAGATGAGCTTATTACATTGTCTACCAATGACAAGGGTAGATTTAATGGCCGTGTATATTGTTGCATGCTGCGTTATCCACAGTATCTGTATATTACGAGAAGATGAAATATTAGTCATCACAATACCTGAACCTAATGAAGAAAATAATGGTAATATTCCGCGTGAAATAAGATGGTATGCAGGAGTTTATAAAAGAGACTTTATTATGAATTCTTTGTAAAAATGAATAATAAATAAAAAAACAGTTCTAGAAATTGTATATATTCTATTTTTAATTGTGGTATGAGAATTGTAACAAGTCACATAAATTTGTGGTTTCATTAAACTATATCAAATACAACAATATAAAATTAACTTTTTGTTTAAATAAAAGGTTGTAAAAAATTCTTGTTAAAAATTTTAATATTTAAAAATTTATTAAACCAAACAGAATTTCCTAAATTTAGAATTTAAACTAAACAGAAAAGAATTTAAAAAATAAACTAATAGAATCGTAGATTTTCAAAACTGATTTTGAGATAGAGAATTTAAGTTGATAAAACTTATTTCTAAATACAATTTAAAAATGAACTAATAGAATCTTAGATTTTCAAAACTGATTATATATAAATGTATATAAATAAAAATAATTAATAAATGAAGTTGTTGATTCATCAACAAATGATGAAAATATATAAATTGCGATAAATTATAAACTGTAATTATGCTTACTAGGTTTCATTTAACAATAATATTTACCTGTTAACGCACGTTCAGCATCTGCAGGAGAAACTTCGAGATCCACTAACGTTTCATTTTCTGCACAATTTGATGCTATTACTTTTTAAAAATCGCGCTATTTCTCGAAACGGTCACATCGACCAACCTCTTGAGAAAGGTCGTTGTGAGCTTCGCGTGAGCGTTAGTAATTACGTCATTGATGACGTTTTCACCGCGACCACAACGATCGTGGTCGCCATGTGGAACGCTTGAATGAGTATTTTGGGCATTGTGAGCGCTTAGTGGAATGCACCCTTACTAGAAATGCAAACTCATTTGTGCATTGGATATGGAAACTGAAATCAAATATGGCCGATGGCCGATTTGACGTTCAGAGTCGGCGGAAGTAATTATCGAGCGGGAGATTCAAATTCATTTCACATTATGAACACAGAATCTAGCCTATTATTCTATGTATATTCAGGTATTTTTTGCGCGGGAATTTCAATACCAAAATTAAAAAGAGTTTCAAATTAAAAATATTTTTATTATTATAAACTGATTTTAATGATGTGAACAGTAACACCTCACAAGTAATTATAATTTAGAAAAATCTACAATACATGAATTCGTTGATTTAGAAAGTTCTTTCTATTCTGTTCTGCCTATTAGACAGAAAATAATGTTCAAATCATTAATTCAGATAGAATTCCAAGTAATTCTCAAAATCTCTTAATTTTGGTGTTTGCAATCTATTTTACAATCAAAAGATCATCTATAAATTTTCATTTTACTTAGAGATATTGATGGATACTTAATTTTTCAGTTATGTATGGCCCCTAGATGATTTTGAGTTAGGTTACAAACTGGGCAGAGGTAAATTTGGTCGTGTTTTCCTTGCTAGAGAGAAGAGAACTGGATATTTAGTTGCAATGAAAACATTACTAAAGAGAGAAATCGTGAAAGAACATGTAGAAACTCAAACTCTACGAGAAATTGAAATTCAAAGTCGCTTAAAGTAATAATATTTTTGTCTTTTACTGGTGAATCTGTTTTATCTTAACCGATATTTTCTTCACAGAACCATTGATGCTTACTATTTTGAGCTAAAAAAAGTATGATTTCAACCAACTCATACAACCTTTCATAGTGACTGAAGTTTCTTGTCAAGTTACACGGGAACGCTGCTGAACGGGACAAAAAGTATCCTATGTCCGTCTCCTGGCTCTAAGCTACCTCCCCACCAATTTTCAGCCATATCGGTACAGCCATTCTTGAGTTATAAGTGGAGTAACTAAAACGACTTTCTTTTATTTATATAGATATGTTCACACCGCTCCCAAAATCTACTCGAAATTTCGCGTAAATCGACACTATCTACTCGGTTGAGCCCAAATCTACTCGTTTGTACAAAATCTACTCGGCTGGCTTATATTCGGCCTATATTTGTCGACCCTAGTTTATTTAGCTGAGAATGTTGGTAATATACGAGAATTGAATTTGACGTTCTCTAAGTTATTATTGTATCGTTCGGATACTGAGCCTCCATATATTAGAAAGTAGAAGATGTTAGGAATATCGGAACAACGGAATGAATGGAAAATGTGAAGTTAAGCAAATGTTAGTAGTAGTAGTAGTAAACTTTATTTAGCACAGCTTATACACTTTACAAAATAAAGACAAATTAAATATACAACATCAAACAACATATTTCACCCTAGATATTGTTTTTTACAAAATGATGCAATAATTATTTGAACTCATTATGGTTCTTACATAATTTAAGTTTCGGATCTAGACTATTAAATGCAATCATTCCTTTCGCACATAAATTATTTAGGCATTTAGACGTAGGTACTGCACTTATCAATATAAAAATCATTTTGTTCCCTAGACCTTGTTTGGTAACCATGTACATCTTCAACGTATTTTACACTGTTAAAAATATAGATATCTAGGAACCTTGCCATATTTTATTTTATAAACAAAGTCTAGAGTTTTATATACTATATATTGCCTGATATTTAAACAACTATTAGTGTTTCTAACATAAGTGATACAGGTGTGTACCTATCGCACTTCAATATAATTCTAAATGCTCTATTTTGGAGCTTTTGCAACTTTTGAATATCATTTTGAAGCGAGGTGTATAACACAGTTGAACAAAAGTTTATATGTGGTAATATTATCGACTTAAACACTAGATACTTTGTAAGAACAATATCATAATTACTTATCCTTGCTAAGAAATTTACTTTTCTTGAAATTTTACTCATAACATATCTAAAATGCTTTTTAAAACTCAAATTTTCATCTATAATAACACCTAAATAATTTATTTCACTGACTTGTTCCAATGGTACATTATTAACTTTGATTTGTATATCATACTCTAATCTAGATAATTTTGCTTTGTTTCCGACAATAATAAATTTAGATTTATCAGTATTCAATGAAAGATTGTTATCACGCAGCCATGTATGCAAACTATAAAGGTCACTATTAATTTTATTAGCTAATTCTTGTGAATTGTTGCCCGCAGTATACAACATCATGTCGTCAGCAAATATAGAAATTTCACAACTTTTTACATACTTAATTTTATCGTTTATATATAAATTAAACATTAACGGCCCTAAAACTGTTCCTTGTGGAACTCCATAATCACAAATTATTGGTTTGGACAATTAGTTTCCGTATTTAACATGTTGTGCTCTATTATGTAAATATGAATTGAACCATTGCAACACTGTTCCAGAAAACCAAACTTTGTAAGTTTTTTTTAATAATAACGACCTATCAACAGTTTCAAAAGCTCTACGTAAATCCAAAAATACTGCTATCACTATCTAATTTTTATCTAAAACACTAGACCATTTATCACAGATAAATGTGATAACGGTTTCACAAGAGTGCTGCACTCCGAAACCCGATTGACAATCCACAATAACCCTGTTTCTATCACAAAACTCGCTTACTTGGTCTTTAAAAATCAATTCCAAAATTTTCTCGTACACAGGCACTGTATTTATAGGTCTGAATTCCCTGCATTTCTTAGTTTTTGGCACTGGTATAACGGTTGTCATTTTCCATTCTTCAGGAAATTCGCCGTAACATAAAGACATGTTCACAATGTCCAAAATCCTATTAGCCGCAACCATGACGATATCCCTGAATATATCTGTTGTAATTCCATTTTCCCCTCCACCAAAATTTTTTAATTTCTTTATATACTTCTTCAGGGTAGACATATGGACCTGTTTGAAATTAGTCCAGTCTTCATACTTGTTGATATTACTCAGCACATATTCATGACCATTCACCATACTGACACCATCTACAATATCTCTTATACTGTTTACAAAATAAATATTAAAATTTTCAGCAATGCCTTCATCTCCTTCTATCAATAGATTTTAGGAAAATATGACTTTCTGTACTTTCTGTTTTTTATTATTTTCAGGTAACAAAGTTTTCAAATTTTTCTACAGTTCTTTACTATTACATTTATTGTCATCAATGATATTGTGATAGTATCGTTCTCTTCATTTTTTATTAGCATATTTACCTCATTTCTTATTTTTTTTTATTCTTCCCATTTTACGATATCCTCACTAAGGATAGCCGACTTGTATTTTAAGTCTTTTTTCTTTATTTTTTCTAATATGGAACTGTTAATCCACTTATGATTTTTAAATGTTTCATAATATGTATTTTTTTCCAAACAGCGTTTTGAGTGATTTAACCTGATAAGTATATTTCCGAATTTGATATTTAATTATAAGGCACTCCTTATATCAATATATTAAGAACAAATATATAATTCAACAAGAACATTCGAATATGTTATAATTACTTGTATGTTATAGAGTAATTATATATATTAATTATGTAAATGAAGACAGAGATGATTAAAATGATCTTAACCAAAAAACTATGCTTCTATTCTATTCTTTATTCTATAAATTCTCGTTAGTTGCAGGAATTTCGAAAATATTCAATAAATTAAAGCAGTTTTTTTTAAGAAATATGAGAAAGAATACTTACATTTGAAGAATATAGGTAATATAATGTCAATAAGTTCTGAATATATCTGGATAAGTTATACTTATGTCATAAATATAAAGAGCATAATATATAACGAAAAATAGTCAGCTAACATCTTTTACTTCAAAACGTCATGTGTGTAGTTTAGTTTGGATGTAAGATGTTAGAATGTTGGATATTAGGATTCTCTTTTCATTCTTACTCAATCAGAAATTATTCTATAGAGGGCACAACAGACAACTGTTTGATAGAATTAATTATAATAATATAATTTTATTGAGAAACATTCCTTACATAGTAAAATTACATTCATTTCAATTGATACAATAATTACAACTATGAGAAATGCTCTCAAAAGGACCGAATTCAGTTTGGAGTCTGATCTTACATTCAGCCCTCGAGCAAAAATATTGGTTCAAACAAAAATCTTGGTTAAATTCATATTTATAATAATATACAACTTTGATTGAAAAGAAAAGAAAATAAAAATTTCCTCAGAGATATTAAACATTTGAGACAATTTCACATGCTGAAGAACATTTGTGTTAAAAAATATACAAACATATGTATGATACAAAAAATTGATTCATACATTATTGCCTACATCCGAATTATCGAAGTACTCTGACACACTATGGTATGCCTTTGTTAAGAGCAGAGATTTAACTCTCCTCTTAAACAAATGAGCTTTCAGTAATTTCAAATTCGATGGTAAATGGTTGAAAATTTTAATGCTTTGACAATAGAGATAGTGCTCAAATTTAGCTGTTTTATGCATAGGAATAAGTAGCACATTCCTGTTTCTTGTTGAATACTCATGATTACTATTCAATTTAATAAACCTATCTTCATTCTCTTTAACATATAACAAACATCTATAAATATATAAACACGGTAAGGTGAGTATGTAATTATTAATGAAGATAGGTTTAAAAGATGTTCGCTGATGAATATTGAATATTAATCGAAGTATTCGCTTCTGTGTAATAAACACCCTATTTATTTCTGTAGAGCAGCCTCACAGCAGAATATTATAATTTAGATGACTATATACAAGACTGTAATACACATTCATAACACAGTTTCTAGGTACGATGTTCTTGATTCTAGAGATTGCAAAAAATGAGTTACTCAATTTTTTACATAAGACCTCAATGTGTGATGTCCATCTCAAATTTCTGTCTACATATATTCCAAGAAAGTTCGTTGATTGGGATGATGATATAGTGTTGTTCCCATATTTAACATCCAAGGTACAAATTCCATTGCCCTTCAGACAAAGTTGAACACATACAGTTTTGTCAACGTTCACCATCAGATTGTTCATTTGACACCAACTTACAAACTCCCTCACAATGCATTCACATGCCTCCAGAAGTTCTTCTGGAGTCCTGCCAGAAACAATCACCGATGAATCATCGGCAAATAGTGTCACCAAAAACCGGGACAACTTCGCAGGCAGATCGTTTATGAACAATATGAATAGAAGAGGTCCGAGTACAGAGCCTTGTGGCACCCCAAGAGCAATATCATGTCTCTGAGAATAACTCTCGCCTATTTTCACTACCATTGTTCTTTCTTCAAGATAACTACGTAACCAATTCAGAAACACACCTCTGAAACCTAAATTGTAGCATTTATCAAGTAAAAATTCAAAGGATAGTGAACCAAATGCGGAAGATAAATCAAAAAATAACCCCGCCACAAACAAGTGTTTATCCAAACACTCGTAGACGGATTCACAAAACTTAACCGCAGCTGACTGAGTTGAGTGGCCGTTTCTGAATCCATGTTGCGCGGAGTCAATTATTTTGAATCTATTGAGATAACTCATCATTCTGGCGAAAACAATTTTCTCTATTACCTTGGAAAACACGCTCAAAATGGATATTGGGCGATAATTAGTAATTTCACTCACGGTTCCATCCTTAAATACTGGAATTACTATGGATTGCTTAAGGATATTGGGAAACTTTGCAGTAGTGATGACTAGTAATTTATATAAATAGTATTTTTTCTATAAGATATGCAAAGTGCTCGCCAATAATTCCACTAATTCCTTTCAAATCTTTGGCTGATATGGATTCAACACCGACGCTTTTTTTATTTTTTAAGTCTTCAATGGTATCCTCAACTTCAATTTTAATGACAGAGTAGAAGTAAAAATTCGTGTTCTCCATGGGTGATAATGTGCAAATCCGAGATAGATTATTGCCATATCGAGATGTTAATTTGATACTAGCCATTGTGGAAAAATGTTCGGCGAAAACATCAGCTAACTGATTCGGATCGTCAAACACCTCCCCCTCAAAGTTTGAGGTCACATCACTTCGCCTACCACCACTTTTCCCAGAAAGAACGTTAACAATATTCCAAATTGTTTTATTTCTGTTCGATGAACCATCAATAGCTGAACTATAAAACGTATATTTCGTATTTTTGATAAGCATAATGTGTTGATTTCTGGCATTTTTATAGTTTTGTAGGGCACATTCCGAACGGGTATTTTTATGTAGTCGATGAAGGTAAGATAGGTTACGTTTACTTTGAAATATATCAGTTACCCATATTTTCTTTCGATCTACCGAAAGTACTTTACGCATAGGACAGCATTGTTCAAAATGATATCGAATAACATCAATGAATGAATCAAAACAAGTATCAGCATCAAAATTATAAATCAGATCAGAAAAATTGTATTCGGACAAAGAAAACAATCTTTTATACTATCACGGATTTAGTGCTTTCAATAATTTACCAAGTATCTTGAAAACTTGTACTAGTGTTGATATACTCAAACGTAAGCTAAAAAATTATATTTTTGGTAATGAGATAGGTATGTAATTCAAAATTGACTATTCAAAATATGTTAGGCTTTTGTATAGCATGAGCTAAATAACTATTATTATTACATTCATGCATGCATTCATTCCGTCACAACTTAATTAATAATCAAGATATAACTTACATTTTTATATAAGTAAATTCCAGAAGAAAAATCCAATACATTAGAATGAATAGAATTATTCTCAAGTTGGAACAGTGGAACCAAATATGGAATAATTTTCCTTACAAACAAATATTTTGATGCAATTGAAAATAGATAAGACGAATCAACCTCCTTGTGTGTCAGCTTGTACCTACATGTAATATCATCTTCTACCGGTACCGACTTCCCATTCACGTAGACAATTTATGTCAGTACTTGTGAGTAAACTCACGAATGTAATTATTTTAATTTCTATTTCAAATAATTTTCTAATATTAAGATAGATATATGGATCTCTAATATAGATAAAATAACACACTACACAAAACAGTACACTATTCGGAATAATATTACTCTGAGGTGATACTGTGATGTTTAGATTTCACGCGTAATCTATATTAGAGATTAGAGATAGAAAAAAGGTATTTTGAAATATCGTTGAACCAACTGTGAGAGTTCGTTTTAGGTTATTTATATAATATGATCTATGTTCATTTTTACAGGTCGCTTTTATTAGGTCGCACTTATAGAAAGCTATAATGAAAATATTTTCTACAAGTTTGTTTTTTTCGTGAAACTTTCAACAAATTTCAAAAAGAAATTTTTAATTTGCATTTTGAAGAATATATCAAATATAAGTCGGGTATCGCCTACTGATTAAATTCGTGATTACAGTGACTTTCCGTTATATACATTTTTGACGTAATGCGTATACTTGATATGTTTTGAAAAATTTCGTATGATAATATAATTATTTGCCTAACTTTTTCATTATAAACATTCATTTACTGAATGATGATTTATTCTAGTGGCGTTAAGTGAAAGAAATCCCCAAAACCCCAATATGAAATTGAACGTAAACCAGAAATGTAATTATTTTTTCCCTTATTCAATAATTTTTCTGAAATCGATAGCGGCAACATCGTAAATTCTATATTACGCTCTCAGAGAATTAGTTCGTAGAATTGACGGCTCTTGTGCGCATCATAATAAGTTCTTTATAGTAATAAGTTCTTTATTTTTCAACAGGTAAAACACCCAATTACAGAAAATAATAACATAATATATATTGAATACATAACTAAGTAATAACTAAATAATCAGAAAAAAGATTTAACTAAATAATTAAACAAAAGATTTAACAAACAGATCAATCTAATCTAAGGCGGCCAACCGTCCCGCAATGACAGTTGCAATCCCGCATTGCAATATTTAATAAAATAGTCCCGCAAATCGTCTAAGGCGTCCCGCATGTCCCGCATTCCTCGTTTCCCATCGTTTTGCTCGCATAAAAGTGTTCCACATCAAAATATGAATGACGAGACGCGGCGCGTCGTTGCTGCCGCAGTGTATCATCAAGCGTGTGTGTGTGTACGGCTGCGCGCGTGCGTCCGTGTGTTCATGCCGCATGCGTATACGCTTACATGAGTGTGGTGTGAGTTTCCATTGTTTTGTTTCGCGCGCCAAGTGCAAGAGAGACGGAGATAAAAAAAGGCTCAAGTTCAAAGAGCGCTAGTGTATGCAATAGTGATCGAATCGAATTAGTGCTCGCAGTGACACATAATTGGTAATTCGTATTTTTCGATTTCGCTAGAAAAACTAATTGTTGTTCCAATGCCGCAGACCGCGAAAAAACGAAGTTGTAAGTTCACGGAAGACTTGCAAAAATAATTTCGTTTCCTGCAAAAGTGTTTAACACCTTCAGAAGTGCGTTCCAATAAATGTAATGGAACATTTTTGTTGCTCACGGCGGCAGATACGATATACAAAGACATTTGACATCGGACAAGCATAAAAAAGCATTACTTACCGCAAGTACGTCGTCGTCACTAACTTCTTACTTCCGTCACGAAAAATACGGTGATAAAGAAGCAGAGCTTGCATTAGCCGAGGGTATGTGGGCTTTCCAAACGGTATGTCATAATCAAAGTTTTCGATCAATGGAATGCACTTCCAAATTAATTCAAAAACTTTTTTAGAAGAAGTTCAGCTGCGGGAAAACTTAGTGCGAAGCTATTGCAAAAAATGTGATTGCGCCGTATTCTTCAGTTATTTTGAAGACAGAACTTAACGATGTGCCGTTTATATGTATATGTTCAGATTGAAAACCACAAAGATATCAAAATATATCCAACGCTAATAAGGTACTTTCACCCGGCAACCGGCATTAATGTCAAAATATTATAAGGTGAATATGGCGGACGGCGACGGTGGCGCGGTGAACAGGCTCTGCAAATATTGCAGAAAAAGTGTGGTAGTAAGCAATCCTAAAAACGCAAAATGTGTAAATTGTGAAAGTTTATTGCACCCCTCATGTGCTCTGAGAGTGAAAACTTTGATTATAGTAGATGAACAAGAGAATTTAGTGAAATGTTGTGAGAAAGAGACTCCTAATAAATCAGAAATAATTTGTGATTTCTCAACAATGGAAGTGCTTAAAGTGGAGATTTCATATCTGAAAATGCTTCTAGAAGAGAAAAATTCTAGAATAAATGAACTCATTAAAATTAATGAGTTATTGGAATACAAAATTACACAGAAAACGTTTGAAAATTCCAGTGCAGGTAATTCCAATATATCAGATAAAAAGAACAAAATTCAGCATGTAGAAACTAAAAAAAGTTATACAGATGTTGTAAAACAAACAAAGGAAGGCAGTAGCTATAGAAATGAACATGTGGGAACCACAAAGTTTAAAAATGCTGAAGAGCTTATCAATGAACAAAAACGGATTATGAATGAAGTGATTAATCTCGAGATTGAGACCCGATGCGAGCCAAGAAGGTACTGTTAACAGCTGGAACGTAAAGGAGGGAAGAAATAAACATAGGCGTAACATAAATGAAGAATTACGTATTTATAATAACCCAAAAGAAAATAGGACGAATGAAACATCAAATACACAAGATGGATTTTCTGAGACTACACGCAAAAATAGAAAACAATTACCTAAAACGAAGACAAAAACTAATCAATATGAAACTAGAGGTTGCGCTTCAGTATCAACAGGTGACTCTTTTAGAGCTAAACCAAGCAAAATGTGGCTGTACGTAGGCAGAGCAATGACTTCGGTTACAGAGTCTATTGTTAAGGACTTCATAGTTTCAAAATGTAAAATCACAGAGGTAGAAGATGTAGGCGTCAAAAAACTATCCCTGCTTGGAAATTCTTCGGCATTTCAGGTCGGAATTGCTCCAGCATATTTCGAGGAAATAAACCGAGCTGAATTCTGGCCACAAGGAATTATAATTAGGAGATTCCACTTTGATTTTAAGAAAAATAATACAACAGGAAAAAACCATTTTTTATACAATACACCCCAAAGTACCGCACAGGCTACAGCAAAACTGGAGTGAGAGAGGAAGTGCATGAAACTGTACAATCAACTGGCAATTCGGCAATGAATATAACACGCAAAAACAAGCAAGACATTGGGACTGCTTGTAATAATATATGTTTTGTACACCAGAACATGCAATCTTTAGGTTCAGCCTCTCGGTGTAAAGTAAGTAAACTAGAGTTGTTATTGTCGAAGTATAATGTAGATATTTTAAATATAACCGAACATTGGAAATCTATTGAACAATTAGAATCTATAGTCATTCAAGGGTATAAACTGGTAACAAGTTTTTGTCGTGATTCGGGCAAGCATGGCGGTTGTGCGATCTATTGTCGTGAGAACTATAGTGTAGTAGAAAGAGCCGATATTACTAATTTATCCCGCTCTGGAATATTCGAATGTTCCGCAGCTCAAATAATGATTAATTCATTGAAACTATTAGTTGTATGTGTTTATCGTCCTAATACGGAACCACTGTGTAATATAGACATTTTTTTTGAAAATCTTTATTATATCTTGAAAACTTGTATTAATGAAAGTGTAAGGTTCATAATCGGCGGGGACTTCAATGTAGATATTCTCAGGAAAACAGATATGTCTGATCAATTTCAATCATTTGGAGACATGTTTCAATGTCGATTTCTTTTTAAAGAACCTACTCATATTACACCCCATTCGTCATCTTGCCTAGATAATATCATAACAAATATTGATGGGGACTCAAAGACTTTAATTCAGGAGTATTTGTCGGATCATCATGGTCAATTATTTAGATTTTTTCATATTTCTCAACAGTTTAATAATAATCAATATACTAAGAAGAGACATTTCTCAGCTGCAAATATTCAGACGTTTTTGAATGTACTGTCAGATCGGGATTTTAAGAGTGTTTATAATATAGCACATAAGGATGTAAACGACATATGGCTCACCTTCTATAATGAATACAAATCAATTTTTGATTATTCCTTTCCACTAATAAATACTATAGAAAGGGTGAAAACAGGGTTTAAACACACCACAAAAACATTACACTTAAAAAAATTATTGGATTATTTCTTTACACTATCTCGAGTAGACAATCGACATATCGATACCTTTAAGGCTGTAAAACGTGAATATGATAGAGCCATTCAAACAGCGAAGCAAGTTTATTATGATACAAAAATATCATCCTCCTCAAATAAATCCAAGACAACTTGGAACATCGTCAATAATCTAAGAAATAGGAAAAACGCTAAACCACAATGTCTTCCCCAATATAATGATCAAGCAGAATTGGCAGAGAAGTTTAACTCTTTTTTTCTAGAAATTAATTTAAATCATAAAAGTCACCAACATAAGTTTACTAATTTAATAGGAACTCGTAAAAGAATTGAAAACTCATTCTTCTTATTTGATGTATCTGAGTTAGAAATATTACGTACTGTGAAAAACCTAAAAAATAGCTTCTGTGCTGGAGATGATGATATACCTATGACTATAATAAAAAAATCAATAAATCATATCCTTAAACCACTTACATATGTTATAAATAAATCATTTGAAAATAGCATCTTCCCTGATTCACTGAAAGTAGCAGTGGTAAGGCCTATACATAAAAAAGAAGATACTAATAAATTTGAAAATTATCGTCCGATAAGCGTTCTCCCTGCTTTCTCCAAAGTTTTTGAAAAGATATTGGCGGAGCGTTTGATGAGTTTTTTCAGGAAGTTTGGAGTGATAACACATCGACAACACGGCTTTACGAAGGGAAAAAGCACTGAAACAGCAGTCTTTGAGCTGGTGAACGAGGTTGTTCAGGCTATCGAAAAGGGTCAGGTCACTACATCATTGATGCTGGACTTGTCTAAAGCATTTGACAGAGCCAATCATGAGGTTCTTGTTTGTAAGCTTGAAGAAAGTGGTGTGAGAAATGCACAACTCAAATTACTCAGGAGTTATCTGAGCAATCGATATCAGAAGGTTTTGATACGACAGGGTGCTGTGACACAAATTTCCTCTGAGATGATTGTGCCGTCAGGTGTGCCTCAGGGAAGCATATTAGGCCCACTCCTATTTGTGGTGTATATTAATGATATGCCACAATTTATGTCCCTCAAACACGGGAATTTATGTGTTCCGTTGATTTACGCCGATGACACGGTCCTGACCTTCTCATCAAACAGCACGGAAAATATTGATTTGCATGCTGATGAAATTTTAGTTTCATTTCGAGAATGGTGTGGAATGAACGATCTTATACTCAATACCGTCAAGACCGAGTGTATTATTTTTTCGCATGTAAATTCTTCTTCTTTTGTACCGCCGATGTTGCATCATGATGGTGATATTAAAGTACAGGATAGTGCCAAATTTCTCGGCGTACAGCTTGACTCGCACCTTCGATGGCGGAGTCATGTTGATATTATGTCCGGAAAACTCAATAAGGCATTTTACTGTCTATTAGCGCTGAAGTCTCAAATATCGTTTGAGACTCTCAGGATGGTGTATCTGTCTTGCTTTCAGGGCATTTACAGTTATGCCATTATATTCTGGGGAAATGCATCTACAAATGTAAATATTTTTAAATTACAAAAAAAAGCTATTCGTGTTATCTTAAATCTGAGATACAGAGAGTCCTGTAGGGGTGGTTTTAGGAGGCTTGGTGTGCTGACCATGCATGGAATGTACGCTTTCAAACTGTTACAGTTTGTGTTTGGGCATCCCAATTACTTTGAGGAACACAGAAATAGAAACTACACAAGACGAGTGATGTCATTTTTCTATCCTAGGCATCAAACTTCTGTGACAGAGAGAAACTGTCTCTACATGGGCATCAAGCTGTTTAATTCATTGCCACGCAAAATTCAACAAATTACAGATCCCAAAAATTTTAGAACTGAAATTTTTAAAATAATTATGGAATGTGAGCCATACTCCATTGATGAATTATTGGAGTATTGCAGAGTTGTATTATGATGAAGAATATATTTTGTTTTTGGAGAATATATTTTGTTTCGAAGAATATATTTTGTTTATGAAGAATATATTTTGTTTTTGAAGAATATATTCTGTTTTTGAAGAATATATTTTGTTTTGAAGAATATATTTTGTTTTGAAGAATATATTTTGTTTTGACCTGTTTTCTTTATTGTTGTAACATTATGTAATCAGCAATTCATGAAAATAAAAATATATTATTATTATTATTATTATTATTATTAGATCTAGTGAGTTTACCTGGCGAAATCGCAGAAATTATTTACAATTCCTTAATGGAAATTTTGGAAAAGCACACCCTTAAAGAGAAAGTGGTCGGATATTGTGCGAATAATGCCAATACAAATTTTGGTGGGGTTCAGCGTGAAGGTCAATGTAATGTTTTTAGAAAACTACAAGAGGGCTTGGAAAGACAAATAGTCGGTGTGGGCTGCGCAGCACATATCGCACATAACGCCATTCAAACCGCAGCAGATTTGTTACCAGTTGACGTAGAACATATAGTTACGAAGATTTATTCGTACTTTTATATATATACTGTACGTGTAGAAAATCTTAAAGATTTTTGTAAAGAAGCAGAAATGCAATACAAAAGAATGTTGGGATATAGTAAAACAAGATGGCTTGCACTGTTACCTGCAGTTGAGAGAATTCTACAAATGTATTCGCCATTGAAATCATACTTTTTATCGCAAGATAAATGCCCTGCTGTTCTACACCAATTTTTTTCAAATGAATGCTCAGAGCTATGGCTAAAATTTGTTCATGTGCAAGCATCTGTATTTAACGATTCCGTAAAAATGATGGAAGGAGACAAACCAAGTTTTACAGAAGTGTCACATCTGTTTGTGGATTTAAAAAACAAATACACAAACCGCTTAGAAAATGATTATATGTCTCTGACCATAAGAAATGAGTTAACAAAACTTGTGGATAATGGTCAAATCAACAGAGATTATTTTATGGGGCATGTTCGCAATTTTTATCACAACTGCATTGAGTACTTACAAAAGTATATACATCAATACAACGAATTTAAAGCTTTTACTTGGATTCAATTGAAATAAAATCTGAAATGGGCTGATGTACAGCAGACATACCAACAGTTGTTTGTGCAGATGCCTACAGCTGCTGTAACTTTAAAAGAAGAGAGTCTGTTCGACGAAGTAAGTTACGTGGCAAATTATGTGAATAATGATGTCCTAAAGAGATGGGAGGAGATGAAGAGCAGTACAGAACAGCGATGGATAGAGGTGTTCAAACATTTCAAAGACAGCGGAACACCATCCCAGAATTGCCTGGCCATCGTCCAGTACCTACTTTGTTTGCCAGGAACAAACGCTCCTACGGAACGAGTTTTTTCCTTAATGAACAGCTTATGGACATCGGAAAAGTCGTCACTAAAAGTAGAAACATTACGTGCAATGCTAATTATAAAATTCAATATGGGCAGCTGTGAAAACTTTTTGGACATTCTGAACCAAAACCCAGACCTATTAAAAAAATGCCACTCATGTGAAAAATATGATTTTAAAAATAAATGTTAATTCGGTAGTAGTGTTGTTTGTTTCTAATTTAAGTACACCATTAACAATTCCAACAAATCCTAAGTCTTATTTTGGATAGGAGTGGGTGTCCCGCATTGACTTATTATAAAGTTGGTCGCCTTAATCTAATCTGAAAAAAAATAGTAACTTATAACAACATTATAGCATTCAATGAAATATTACAAATAACTCAATCTAAATCAATTCATTTTAATCAATTTCGAATGAGCATCATATTCGAGTTATGGTTGTACCTACAAATCGTAGGGGGTGGTGATAAAAATCACTTTCTTATTTCGAAGAATGCTAATTTTAAATATCAATTTCACGTGTTTTTATGAAGAGTTTTTATGAATATGTTCAGTAACTGCAACAGAAAAAATGATTTTTTTCAATTTGACTTTGCCACACTGTATAAATAAAATTTGAGTGTCTTTTTGAATATCAAAAGAAAAAAATTAAAATTTCAATATGAATTCATATACAAAATATGGTATAATTTAACTTTTTTAGCTAGCTTGTTTCTTCTGTTTATTGGTTCAGTGTAATCAACAGAGCAGCTCTACTATTTTGATTGGATTTTCAGTTGAGGAGATCTAATATCCTATCGGAGAAAGCAATCAAATATTTATGCATAACGTTATCCAATATTAATCCAATAAGTTCATGCGATGGAATAGATATTTAATTTGAAAAATTTTATGATTTATGGTAATATAGATAATATATGGTTTATATATTTATTTCAATTTTTTTAAATTTTATTAAATACTTAATCTAAGCATTTTTAATATTACAATCTGGTCACAGTGGACCAATGAGCAATTTTATTTTAACCTAATTGACTACTATCTATCTTAAACTAAGGTATACTCATCAGCGTTCCTTATATTCTAGTCCTATATTAGAGTTACACTAAAACTTAACATGTAATAAGAGCACTGTTTTTCGCAGTCACTTTCACTTCACTAACTCAAACGGCTTTGTTCTTTTTAGTCTTCTTTTAATGTTAGTGTTGTTTAGCAAGTGAATTGCTTCGATATTGACATGTTGATGAAGCCTTTCCTCATGTTTATTGGCATATTGGGTAATTAAATAGTTTG
This sequence comes from Henosepilachna vigintioctopunctata, assembly GCA_030704895.1. Taxonomy (NCBI): domain Eukaryota; kingdom Metazoa; phylum Arthropoda; class Insecta; order Coleoptera; family Coccinellidae; genus Henosepilachna; species Henosepilachna vigintioctopunctata. The sequence goes on from JARQZJ010000099.1 coordinate 188,605, forward strand.
CTCAATAGTTTCTACCTTTAGGTTACTATGTAAGTCACTATAACGTACATACCAAGGGGCGTCTGTAATATTTCTCAGTATTTTGTTTTGAAATCTTTGGATAATATAGCTATTTGTTTGTTTGGTACAACCCCATAATTGTATTCCGTAGGACCACACAGGTTTAAGAATCCATACTAATCCATACTAATATTATAAATGCGAAAGTAACTCTGTCTGTCTGTCTGTCTGTTACTCTTTCACGCCTAAACGGCTGAACGGATTTTGATGAAATTTGGTATGGTGATAGATGATAACCTAGAAATGATCATAGGCTATAAATAATCACGCCATCGTTCTTAGGGGGCAGGCAGTAGGCAGATAACTAAATTGAGTTAGTGATTTTTAGTCATTTTGTTGGGACTTTTGCTCTTTCACGTCTAAACGGCTGAACGGATTTTGATGAAATTTAGTAAGGTAATAAATGGTTACCTAAAAACGGATATAAGATCAAAATGATCACGTCATCATACTTAGGGGATAGGAAGTAGGTAGAAAACTGAATTGAGTTAGTGATTTTAGTTAGTTTTTGCTGGGAGTTTTGCTCTATCATGCCTAAACGGCTAAACGGATTTTGATGAAATTTAGTTAGGTGATAGAGAGTAACCTAGAAAAGGATATGGGCTATTAATATTCATGCTATCGTACTTGAGGCGTAGGCAGTAGGCAGAAAACTAATTAATTTAGTGATTTTTAATCGTTTGTTTTAAAAGTTTACCTCACACACGCCTTAACGTCTGAACGGATTTTATAAGACTTGGTTAATTTAAAGATAGGATCCTAGGCACGGACAAAGGCTACTTTTTACGGCGGGAAAATACCTCATTCCCGCGGAAATCTAGCGTGATCGTGTCAAGAAGCGCATGACGCCATAGCTACTGAAATGATTTTAATGGTTTTTTTTAACTAAGTGTTACTAAGACTTCAAGTTAGTATTCGATCATCTTTCTAACTTAGGGGGTAGATAGGTGCCATAATTTAGGGAATTTATGATGAAATTTTGATGCAACTGTCTTTATTTAACAGTTTTACTTGGATCGAAACTTAGCGACATTCCATCACACTACTTAACTTATAGGGTAGGAAGGTACCAAAATTCAGACTACTTTTCACTTCGGGAAAATAGCTCATTCCCACAGGAACCTTATACATAGTTACCTATCTACAACATTAAAACTCTGTCTAGAATCACATTACGCCAAAACTATTGATCTGATTTGTATACAATTCTTTATTCAACTGACTGTTACATTACATACAGATAAAATCTAATTACCTACACCACAGAATTAATATAGTACTACATAACTAGCTACGCTTTAAACTTGAGGAGGTAATTAGATAGACATTTATACGAACTTTAAGCCCAGTAATCAGTTCAGGATAGGTAATCAGTTCATCGCCGAAATTATAACACCTACACTTAGTTTGTTAACTATCAACGAGGGAAAATAATTCAATATAATGCAATCCTTCAAATCATACGTCGTCGTAGTGAATACAAGACGCTGCGTCAAGAGAAGAGGCGGTGCGGCGCGAGGAGAGGGCCGTGCCCAACTGTGCCTACCCAAGCGGGCAGGTAGTTTTTTTAGGCAGGTAGAAGCATTAGGTAATTAAGGTAGCTGTTAGATGTAGGTATTTTCTTAACCAATCATTCATATCTCTAGGTTTACTCAGATACGTATTTTTCTTTATTTTTGCACTCGCTTTCATTTGTTAATTCTCAATTCATGTGTAGGTTAAGTGTTTTTTAGCTCACGTCAGGATGTTTATAGTTCGTAGTAAATTAGTTTAGTAATAGATTTTATCACTATATTATAGTACTTTTATGTTAGTTTTGATAGATAAGTAGGTAGTACCAGTAGTGAAGAAAATTGTGTATTGTGGTGTGGTACATAAATTCAATATTTTTTAATTTATTTAGTTAATTTAGGTTTTAGGTATAAAAGGTTTGTCAGGTGCATAGTTGTTTAGGTTGAATACGTTATTGATTGATTTAGATATTTAGGTTTTAAGTAAAAAGGTTTGCTTTATCGAAGTTTTTATAAAAAATTGTCTTACGTTGTAGTTTTTAAAACTACCGATTATGAAAATCTTTAATTATTGTGTTCGATATGCCACGCAAACGTAAATTCAATCTAAGCCGTAGCTCTACCAGAGCTCGAACTGCAAAAGTTGATAGAAGCCAAGAATCTGAAGAGCAGACTCAGACGTGTCAGATGTTAGATTCTCAGCGTCATGCGACTCAAAGAGCTTCTGAGACCTTAGAGCAGAGTCAGGGCCGTCGGGCCTTGGATGCTGAACGCCACGCATCTCAAAGAGCCTCTGACACGTTTACGCAGACTGAGACCCGACGGGCCCTGGATGCTGAACGCCACGCATTTCAAAGGGCCTCTGAGACGTTTACGCAGACTCAGGCTCGTCAGACCCTGGATGCTGAACGCCACGCATCTCAAAGAGCTGCTGAGACAGTGGAACAGACTCAGACACGTCGAGTTTTAGATGCCGAACGTCACGGGCAATTGATTGCGGCAGAGACTGACGAAGATTCACAAAGACGACGTCTTTTAAATGCTGAACGGCAGGCAGAAAGAAGTATACGTTTTACATTATTTACTTTTTATATTTACTAAGGAAACATTCTGAGCTATCCATTATGTGCTTAGGTTGCTTTTGAACAAATTTTGATGTGAAGTTGAGGACCGGAACACGATAGTGGGACATTGTTGCAGGGGGACTTACAGCCGGGAGAAAACAAAAAAACTTATGCGGACGAAGTCGCGGGTAAATGCTAGTTTGTTTATATAGTAGAAGCTTGTTCTGGACTGATAATTGGGACCTACGTCCTATTAGACAATACATTTTCCTGTATTTTAATTCTAGTTTATTTCAAATATTTTATTCAAATAATTGATTTGAAATATTTTATTCCATACAGAGAATAAATAATTTTTATCAGATTTTAAGGTGTTAACTATGTTGAAATTTTCAAGAGGTAATTAAATACTTATAGACTTTGGTTTGAAGTCCTCACTGTTTTTCGAAAATTCGGAAAAAGCGAGTGTTTTAATTTTTTCTCGTTCGTTTTAGGGTGTGAATTAGAGAAAAATTTCAGTTTGTGTCTAGATCTATCAAATTCTGATGCCAGAAGTCAATTATTCATCAGAAATTTCAATTTAAGGGTTTATTTTAATTTTTTTTTTATTTTATCAGCAGAAAATTCAAGTATACGGAATTTTAACCATCTGAATTATTATTGTTACTTGAAGTTGGTTGTTAGTTATTACGATAAAATCATTTTCTGCATTTTGATATAATGAGTACGTATGTTTTCATCCATTCTTAGACATCTTATTGATTTACTAATCCACAAATATTCAATTTTGAAGTCGAATTTACTATTTGAGTTATTGAGCTAACATATCACAGATACACGGTAACATTTACATTGAATCCAGATTTGTGAAAATATAGATTTACTTATAAGATCAGATATTTATGTCAGATATTCTGTTTAATATCGACGTCATTCTTTATTAATTTTCCTTATCGCAGTAGGTATATTTTTGAGGTTAACAAAAAATTAGAAAATGCAAATTTGAGATCAAATAGTATCACAATTAATCACAATTGTCAACGAAAAAATCTCTCTTTTGACTTTAAAAAAAGTATAATTAGTACCTTTTTTGTAAATTATATATGAATATTAGTAGAGTTATTTAAATGAAAAAGCGTTACTTATTCATTTCTTGTATAAATTTATTATACGCACCAAATGTTAAGGTCAATATATATTGCTTATGGAAAATCCAACAATTGGCACTCTTTTTGAAGATAAAAGCAATAAATCTCAGACTGGTTCTGCTACCAAACATCGGAACTTTTCGGACTCTTTTATCCCCGTTTGCTGATATTATAATATCATCGGTACTTTTCTTGAACTTCCCATCAATACCAATTACCATTTCTAAATTTTTTAGTATATAATAAATGGTTTGCTAGTTCAGATCCAGTTCCAGAGTCCTATTAAACGCCATTCGTTGAAAAAAAAAAATTTTTTTTTTCACCAAAAACTGATTCCAAATAACATTTTTACCGAAAATTTGGCGCTGTACAGGCGTAATCTAAACGAATTTTTGCGTCGATTCATAACTGTTAATTAGATTCGGGTTCACCACTACACTCCTGAAAATGAAGATCAGTCAAAACAGTGTATTGGAAAGGGGAATCAACTCCAATGAAGGCAAAAACAATTTTATCGGCAAACAAAGTAATGCTACTGTTTCTTGAGATGCTGGAGGAATTATATACATTTATTGTCTTGAAGAGGCTGAGAATATCACTGGTCAATACAACGCAGACTTATTGCAACGTTTGAAGGACGAAGTTATGAGAAATGTATCAGTGTTGATGAAGATTTTGAAAAACCTGAAAAACTTCAAAACATCGTTTTTCTTGCTACGGCCAGAAAATTTTCATCCCACCCTCGTATGTATAGCTGCTCATTTTCAAACTTAAGCGGAGTGTTTTGATTTAAATTTATTGAAGAACATTTTCATATGGATTTTGAAGTCCTACTTCTGAAAAATGAGATTAGTAAAAATTCATCAATAATCAATTGTTTTGAAATGGCTGATAGTTATCTACAGGATAAGTAAACAGAGAAATTTACAGTAGAATGAGATAATTGTTGAAGGAAATGGAAATTTGGAAATTTATTCACATAATGTACTTTTTTTTACTAAGCTCTCTGAATATGAAACCAAATGGCATTTGCACTCAAGATAAAAATAACCATAATAATTATTATAAATGTCGTGAACTATTTTTATAAGTAATATTCACAAAATTTGAAATTGAAATTATTCAAATTTTATGAAACTATATTGTTTTAATATTTTTGATTATCCACCATTTATCAAATTGAAATTTGGACAATTCAAAAAAATATCAATATAGGTATTTTCATTCCTTACTCAGCAATATAAATCGAGAAATATCATAAATATTAACCTATTTGCAGATGTAATTTTGGAAAAATGTAACAGATGTTGTCGTGAACGTGAAACCGATGGTCTTTCGGCCTTTTATCATCATAAACCCAAAGTGCCGAAAGCGAAAGGAAGACATTATAAAGTTTTCGCCGCTTATAACAATTGTAAGATATAATAAATCATTTCATGCAAAATATATTATTGCAACAATCTTGAGTCCTGTACAAAGCAATGACTATTGTTGTCGCCTACAATAATGTATTAAAGTTTTAGGTTGAAAACATAGCTGCATTACTACGAATAATCCATTATTAATCTTTATTAATCTTAATTAATCTTAATTAATATATAAAATCATTTCTATAATTTCATGATTCATTCCAGTAACTTCCTGACAAAAAGTTTCTTGTTACCTCACTAGTTGTAGGAAAGTGACGATCGCGCTTCATTATATAATTGATCAGTGGCGTAGATAGAGCTTTGTCAAGGAGGGGATATCAAACAGCAATCGCTCGTCCTTCAAAGAACGTGCGCTGAACACAGGTGTACCTGTTTTCTTGTTTAATGTTTGTTTATTTGTATATTTCTTATATTAACTGGTTGATTGTCTTTCTCCTTGTGTTGTGCTTACATTTGAAAGAAATAACACTATTAAAGAAACTACTTCATTACATTCCATGATAAAATTACTATACTACTAGTGAGATTTAGGTTATAAAATATTTTAACCCACGAAGAAAAATATATCTAAACCTGAAAGAATTTTATACGCGACCTGTAGTAAGGAAATTCCTGGTAATTATTTACATCTGTTCTGTCCCCTTTCTTGTGTAGTGGGTGGATCAAGGCACATTTCTAATCATCTGGTAATTTTTCTGTTTTCCAGATATTTATGATGATTTGTGTCAGTTCTTGCATTGAGCTTGGTCCCAGCTTCTTTATTATTTTAATATCTGTTGTGTTTTAAGTTGTGCTTTTTTTGGTTATACCTGGAGAGGTAGAAATAATACCTAAATTTTATCATCTCATAAATGTGTAAAAACAAAAATCCGCGTTTGAGTTGTTGTGCTATTATGTGCTGTATAGCGTGTAGAAAGTGCTACTGTGTTTTTTCAGCTACAGACTAAGGCATACCTTTGAAATTTGTATGAAAATAGCTACCGATTACTGATGTTTTGACTGAGTAGTTCAGACATTAACCAAAGCGTTATTTGCTAAAATTGTTCCTTTTTTGTGATTAGTAGAGTTACTTACTCTTTGTTAGATTCAGTAGTTATTTAGAACTAATCTGTTATAGGTCTTGTTCTTGATATTAGCACAAAAATTAACATGCCAAGTTATTGCTGTGTGCTTGGATGCAAGTCGAACACAAAAGTTACCTCGAGGCCGGCGAACCACCAGTTTCTGTATTTCGTTTTCCATATGATGGAAATCTAATGAATCAATGGCTAAAAAATATTCCTAGGGCATTATGGACCCCCACAAAATATTCTGTAGTTTGTGCCAAACATTTTCCAGAGGGAGCACTTATTAGAGAAGATATTCATCGTTTGTTAGATTGATCAACAGAAGGCAAGAAGGCTAGACGAATAAAGTTAAACTCAATTTGAATGCAGTGCCAAGTATTTTTCTTTATTTACCCCTACTTATCAAAAACAGTACACTCTCAAAGAGAATATCCAGCTGAAAGAACCAGCATTGAAGGAACGTTGTGAGAAATTGAATGAAGCCTTTGAAAACTCAGATTCAATTTGTAATTTTGTTGATTTAACATCCAATTATAAATAGAGATTTTAGTATATAAATCGTGGAATATAAAAATTTTTGAAACTAACAGCATTTTTTTACACTCTAGTTTTTCCATCCAACGTAACTGAATGTTCACAAATAAACAGTATACAAATTAATAATAATATTTTAGTATATTCATATATGCATGTAAATGTTTTTATCAATGAAAATAAACTGTCTCCTAATGATTTGAAATGGATTTTACAACTGAAATTAACTAGATAGTCCCAACTAGAAAATTTGCTTGCTCGTTACAAATATGATATCAGAATCATTCTATCGTCCAAATTATTGTACACATTTCAATAAAGGTTTAAAGGAATTGACGCATTAAACTTACTCTCACCTGAGAATGAAAAATAATGAAATTTATAGCATATTGTCAATTCTAATTGATAAAGTGAACTTGTTAGTTTACATAATAAAAAAACAACATTTGAATCGGTATAACTCAGACATAGTTCTTCTTAGAAAAAAAGTGTATTATTGATTTCTATAGATAATTGTATGATCTACAATTTTTGTTGAAACTATTTTTTATACAAAGTACCGTTTCGCTGAAAATTTCTCTGAAAAGGCAATTATCAACATGTAGTAGACCGATATTCGAAGATCGATCGGTCTACCGGATTGAGCAGATGCGGTGTTGCCAAGTCTATGTTCATGGCTTGTAAGTGGAGTTAGGCTGTGGGATATTGTAGCTTAATATTGTTGCTTTTACAAAATATTATCTATATTCGTATACATTTTACAATTTGACCGTTGCATGCAAGGATACCAACTTGGGGGTTTTCCCCCTAAATTTCGGGGAACAAAATGTTTGGTGGGGTTTTTTTGGGGGCTTAAAATTTTCAGGGGTAATCTTAGGGGTGTTTCTGAAGTAATCCAAAATATTTCATATCATAATTTAAATAACTGAATTTGATTTTGATTTCTAAATAAAAAAAATTCTAGATTTCCAATAAAAAAACTCTATTTCATTATGACAATATTCAATAAATTCAATGGACGATGAATCTACTCTGTGATAGTTCATATTTATATGAGAGGTAATAATAAAAACTTGTCTAAAAATCACTGCATCGCGAAACTAGTCGAATAAAGAATTGTTCAGTCAGTGATTTTTAGACAAGTTTTTATTATTACCTCTCATTGACAATATTCAATACTATTTCTCAATGCAGGTTGGTTAATGAAAATTATATACTATTATTATTACTATTGATTATTTAATATTTTGCATTTCTTTTTTTTTTATATACATAACAACGCTTCCATCAAAATATCCTCCAATCATGACGTATGTTATTTTGATATGTTCACATTTGCTGTTTGAAATTATTATTTAATAGGTACGGATGTAGACATTGTAATAATAATTATAACAATCAATATCAAAATAAGCCTCTACTTATGTTTCTTATAGATCTAGAAAATGAATGATTGTTACAAATTATATGAAATTATATACCTTTTTCTATAAGACTAAAAAAGCAATTTTAATTCAGTTAATGATTTCGGTTCACCAAAACAATAAGTTTTGAGGAAAGTATTTCAGAACTCACATATGGGTAAATAATTTGATTAACTTGAAAGAAATTGAATTAGCGAAATAATGCAATTTTATGACTTCTGCTTCATGTTCTGCAATGAAGATTAAGTTCTCATATCATTTTTTTTTTCAAATTGTAGAGACATATTTTTTCTGAATTTTCGGAATACTGGTTACAGTAAAATAATAAAAAAAGTTGAAATAAAACAAATATTTCGCCATATCATAATCGACAAAGAGGCGAATAAAATCCAAGAATCATCTCTGAAATCCGAGTTTTGCTATGAATGTCCCATAATACACATAAATTATAAAAATACTTTCTAAATGTGCTGATGAATTCTAGTAATTTCAGATTGTGTAGATCGATTAACTAATATATGCTTCGCCCACATTGAACAAGAGTGTAATGAATTTGCTATATAATAATAGGAAAGAATGTAGGTATACAACACAACCAAGTGCCAGTTTATAAATATGATTCAGAAATTTGCAGCCTATATCAATTGCAATGTGAGAAATTAACAAATCAATTTGGCAAAATTAAACTTCAGTCGTGTTGAAATTTTGGAATGAAATAAATATAATGGTCTATAGTTTCTATAAAATAGGAATTAGTTAACTGTATAACTTTGAAACTAGAGTATGAAAAGATGTGCTTTCTGCAGATACAATCAAACATAACAGATGGGTCTCCAACTTCCTGAATTCTTAAATGCCATGCTTGCAAGTGAAGGATATACAACATAATATGTTAGTATGTACTTAACATATTAAGTTACATTAATATGTTAAGAACTAGAATAAGGGAGGTGCAAGTTAAGTGAAAGATTTGATGATAAAATTAATGGTAAAGTCAAATATGACAAGAAGAGTAAAAAGGAAACATTGATCCCTATAGTGAAACATTTAAATTGTATTAATTGAAAGCATGTGGCATTATACATAAATACTCAAAATGTGTTATCATAAAAAAATCTTATATGTTTTTATATATTCTGATTGATTCAGATTTTTGTTTTTTCCACATCGCAAGTTTTACGTTTTTGTGAACGATTGGTATTCCTGCATTCAAACAATATGCGTTGATTAGTATAATTTCAGTCTGGATGGACCAAGATGTTCGATATAAATGGTGGACTGTATATTTCTTACTTTGTTTAAGTGTATTGACTTTTTGTCTTATTAAAAGAACTGTGTGTCCCTTATAATTTTATTTAATCACTGCTCTCTGCCGGAGTTTTACAAATATATACAATACTGATATGAAAACCTTAGAAACAGACAATTTCGCAATAATATTTTTTCTTTATATAGGAATGACCCTGGTCATGTCATTGAGGGGGATACTAACACCACTCTGTACAGCAGAGCGTGACCAGACTAATTCTTGGTATCCTAACTACCATAACTTATTTTTATTACTACTACATTTGGGGTATTACGGGTAAATCCAAATCCGTACTACCCAAAGTATCAGGTATACGGCTTTTACATAAGATTATAGTATCATAAATTATAAGATTATAATTTCAACGGAATTTGCCGTAACATACCGCCGGCTTGAAAGACCTGGCTTTCAAGAAATAACATAAATTTATTGAGTAATTGTTAACTATGGTTAATATTCTTCTTAATGCTAAATTTCCAGGTTCGATGCATTGTCCTTTCTATTGTTGCCATCTGTTTCTTCAGTGAAACCTGCATAAGTACTCTTTACTTCAACCATTAATTCTGTAATATCTTATTCGTATAATAATAATTATCAATGCTGCTATTTTGTATATCTTCGTAACACCTTCCAGGTAAATCAGTTAATAATTCACCAATAAGAAAATGAAACGAGGACTGAGGATTGTAGGATTAAGAAAAAAGGTTGAAATTTGGACAATTTGGACTTCTACTTGTAGTTTATGTTTATTCAACTGTTCAAACATGAATACTGTGTTATTAATTACCTTTTTAAAGTAAATTTATATTAATGAATTTTAATGATGAATTCAAACAATACTTCGAATTTGAATGAATTTGATAATTAAATTTGAATACATTGAGAGAACATTTTCATAATAATTTATATGATCTATAAATGAGTTAAAATTATACAAATTTTTTCACGTTCAACTCCGTACAAGTATCAACAGAACTGATAACCTTATCTGAAAATACCCTTTGCATTCATCCCGTCTAGAAATTAATCCTTTCAAACAATTCAAAAACGCATTGGCTATTGATTCTAAGACTAATTCTAAAGGGCATACTTTTGTAAACGTGTTGTTTAAATACACAAATATAACATTTCGAATGCCTTGCGTTTCGTAAATGCGATGATTTGATGAAAGACTGTCTTGTATAATCCACTCCCGAGTACAAAAAATGGTCTAGCGGGTGTGATGCGAACTTCCTGTAATTCGCCCATTATTTGATTGAGGAACCTTGGTTTGTTCCGAAAACCTATGATACAATTGTTTGTAGACCCTTTATCTGATATAATCCAGAAATAATTTTTTGAATTCACTAGAAATGAATGCGTGCATAAATATGACGTTTTTATGAGAGTGGTACTTTCGTCAATTTTGTATAAGCATACCTTTGTTAATGAATGCCTTTCAATATTCACTCTTTCGTTGCTTTTGAATTAATTTAAATTTGTTAATGAATTTCTTTCAATATTCATTTTTTTTGTTAACTTTGTATGAATATAAATTTGTTAATGAATTCCTTTCAATATTTATTTTTTTTTGTTAACTTTGTATATGCCTTTCAATATACACTATTTCATCAATTTTATATGAGTATAAATTTCTTAGTGAGTGCCTTTCATAATATATTTTATTTAGTTGACATATCATGTAGGCAAATCTAAAATTATTATCCTTGGCGATGAAAACATGGGTTTCAATGAAACTACTTGAAACTGATACTTGGTTTTTAAAGATCAATCTAAATAGTCCTTGATAAAGGCATTCAAACTGAGACGGAATTGTAAAACAAGTTAGTGTTTCATGAGTTTCACTAACTAATGAAGATGATGAAATTATTAAAGATATCTTAGTATCAAAGACGAAACAATAAATTAAAATTGAGTTTTTCCTTTAGGGAGAGTCTTGTTACTTCTAAGAATCAGGCTAAATTTCTTGGGTATTGTAGACCATGAGTTGAGGTGGTCGGATCATCAAAATTTTAATTCAGCTTTTTATGTGATGCTATTTTCAGTTGCATCGAAAATATTTGTTTGTAAGAAAAATTATTCCATATTTGGTTTCACTGTTTCAACTTGAGAGTAATTCTAATGTATTGGATTTTAAATAAGAGGTAATAATGAAAACTTGTCTAAAAATCACTGACTGATTAATTCTTTATTCGACTAGTTTCGCCTTTTACAGCATTATCAAGAATGAATACATATTACAAAGACAACCTATAAATATTTTGCAGATCTGTTGGGACCAGCTTAAATTCCGTCATAGAGGTGGGGGTTTCCAAATTATCAGAGATTTAACAGCGAGCAGTGGTTTAGGTCTAACTGGTCATTAAGAAGATTGAATTTATCGGATTTTTGAAGTTTATTCATTTCCATGGAAGCCATAAAATAAATAAACTTCAAAATCTAATTTTTGAAGTTATTTAGAATTTTTGTTTAGTTAACGGTGTACAGTTCTACTCTAACGACTTCAGAAATTTTATTGAAAACTACAATAGCTACGTTAATTTTCGTTTGAGAGCACATTGCGCGACGCGCTTCCATTGTTTTCGTGAAAGAAAAATTGGAGAAATGTGCTGTCATCAAATACTTCCATTTGAAAGGTTTTACACCAAAACGAATAAAAGGAGAGATGGATTCAACACGAGGAGGCTTCTCCCCATCATATTTATTATTAAACAGTGGGTTTCTGAATTCAAAATGTGAGCTGACAAACATGCAATTTCTGTCATTTATGAATATTTAATAATCACAATAGCCGTAATTCTAATACTTTTCATCTGCTTCAGTTCATCATTCTGATTCTACTTAATCAATTTTTGTTAGGTTGACAACAAGATCTTTGATCAGAAACAAAAAAATATATATATATATATATATATATATATATATATATATATATAAATCTATAAAATATATAATCAACCAGATGGAAAAAACAGTATTCAACTTTTATGTTAGTTAAGTAAAAGAATTTATCATTTATATAAAAAGAATATTATCTTAAAAAAATACAATCTTTTGTCAAATTGTTCATAGTAATCTGTTTTCAGCAATATTGATGTGAAATTTGTCCTATAATGTATTTTCACAAAAATAACATCTTTCATAGTTTCAAATCTGAAACTGATATTTTTATGCATATTTTTTATAATCGAAAACTTCTACAATACAATATAAGCGGAAAAAATTGAGCGAGACTTGTTTCCGAGTTTAATTTTAAATCTTTATCAGCATTAATTTTTCATAGTAAAAATTTTTGTATTTAAATAAAAAACATTAAAAAATTGGATTCATCTTCAACACAATTCTGATCTAGTAAATTACGTCTTCAAAGTTGATAGGGGAGATTTGAACAGATAAGCGCCCTAAAAGACATGATAACGATGCTTATTTTTGGAGTGATGAAAATTTGCTCCAAAAATAAATAAAAAATTGAAAGTTTGTTTCAGGTATCCTTGCAAACTCCACAGCACCCGGACAGAACTTAATCAGCAGTAAAAAATCTGAGTTTTGCCTCTGTCGGCAGGGTCAATGTCATTATGGCTGTTGGCACTGGATCCAACACTCCTACAAGCCCTGCTATTACAGCTATTTTCAATACTTTTATAGTACTGCACCATTTGCTCACAGTACGGGATGCGTCCGTCAGATTTCTGTCTATATTTTTCGTGAGCAATGAGCTAAGTACCTTTCGAGCACATCTTTGTACCTCGTCTGGGCCAGTATGATGATTTGAAAGCCACCAATTAGCCTTACAAGTCCCTAAATTTGTATAATTACTTTTATATCAATTTATATACACTTTCCACTCATCTTAGATGAAGCAGAAAAAAATCATTGAATAAATACTTAAAATTTGTAAATAAATAAGAAACTTACACAGACAATAATCTCAGAATGTGTTCTGTTGAATTTCACACGGACTTGATGCTTTCCTTCAAGAAAAAATGAAATCCTTAATAAAATTAATAATGAATATTATTAGTGCAATTTATATAATCAGTACAAAATTTGTTGCAAACCTTTAAAGAACCTTATTCAACATATACATAATTTTCGTGTGAATTTTGCAAAAAAACGAAATATTAGGTATTTCATTGAAAGGGTTATTAAAATATTGCAGTTGAAGAGCAATGCGGTGTTTCATCAATTTACGAAAATGAGACTGCTCTTCATGATGGAAAATGGCAACACTTATATCGTTGTTGCTTAGCAACCAGACAGTAGAACGGGAGATCTCCTAAAAGTCGAATTATGAATTCGTAATGTTTAATCTTTTATTGGATGAATTTGGATGTACTCCTGTACATTAGAATTCAGTTATGAACTTCTAGACAGACGCTTAGTTATCAATCATCTTATTGGTAGATGCTTCCAGCTGTATGATTTTAAGAAGAAAATCAATTCCTTTGATTTTTTATCGTTGAAAAATTAGTATTGTATTTTTACTCTTTCAACTTTCTCTTCTGTCTTTCGACGGAAAAAAAGTCGAAAATTATTTTCTTCCGATCTCGATGAAAATGTAGAGTCTGACTAATTTGAGATCGAAAAACACATATTGCTAATCAGATTTCCGATAAAACAACTAATTTGGAGGATAGCTTTCATTTCACCATATTTTGAAAATTTAGTGAATTTTCCAATCGAATTTTCAAGGAAACTATGAGGTTTATGTAGAAACTGATGATAAATTTGTTGTCTGGGTGCCCGATTCAATAAGAGAATGTTAAATTCTAGGATAAAAAATTTTCAACAAATTTTCGAAAAATTTCCATCAATTTCGTCGGAAAAAGAGTCGTAAATTTTTTTCTTCATATGTCGATGAAAATGTAGTTTCTGGCTAATTTGAGGTCGAAAAACACATATTTCCAATCAGATTATCGATTACAACAACTAATTTGGCACATAGCTTTCCTTTCACCAGATTTTCAAATTTTAGTGAAATTTTCGATCGAATTTTCGAGGAAAATATGTGGTTTATGTAGAAACTTATCATAAATTCATGATCTGCGCCCCTGGTTCAATGAGAAAATGCCAATTTCTAGGATGAAAATTCTCAAAAAATTTCCGAAAAATTTCCATCATTTTTGTCGGAAAAATTGTCGAAAATTATTTTCTTCCGATCTCGATGAAAATGTAGTTTCTGACTCATTTGAGGTCGAGAAACACAAATTTCTAATCAGATTTCCGATACAACAACTAATTTGGAAGATAGCTTTCATTTCAACAGATTTTGAAATTTTAGTGAAGTTTTCGATCGAATTTTCGAGGAAACTGTGATGTTCATGTAGAAACGTATGATAAATTCGTGATCTGCACCTCTGATTCAATGAGAAAATGTCAATTTCTAGAATAAAAAATTCTCAAAAAATTCCCGAAAATTTTCTATCATTTTCGTAGGAAAAAGTCGAAACCTTTTTTTTTCCGATCTCGATGAAAATGTAATTGCTGACTAACTTGAGGTCGAAGAACACATATTCCTAATCAGATTCCGATACAACAATTAATTTGGAAGATAGCTTTCATTTCACCACCTTTTGAAATTTTTGTGAATTTTCCCATTGAATTTCTTAGGAAACTATGACGTTTATGTAGAATCTGATGATAAGCTCGTGATCTGCGCTCCTGATTCTGTGAGAAAATGTCAATTTGTAGGATAAAAAATTTTCGTCGAAAAAAAGTAGAAAATTTTTTCTTCCGATATCGATGAAAATGTAGTTCGAAAATGGGTGGCGACGGTAGTGAATTTGTAGAAGTGATATCGATATGGTATGTACATGGGTTCTTCAATTTTCCTGGATTTTGAATGACTTGGAAAGCAGGTTCTGAATTCCATTCCATAATTCTTCAAATGATGTAACAATTGCAGACTGATATACAATTTTCAATTTTGTTTGACTTTGATTTACAATTCCTGAGTTGAATTTCAGTCTATGCGTTTTCAAAAGACGAGCATTTTTTTAGACAGTAACTATTTTAAATACCATTTTAAATTGAATTTTAAATCGTAGACTTCAATTCTTCATTTGATGAATGTTTTACTCGTGCAAATTTCAATTATTTTATTGATAGGTGCTTTCAGCCGTTTGATTTTATGAAGGAAATCAATTGCCGTAATTATAATTCTTTTCATCTGATTCAGTTCATCATTCATATTCTACTTTATCAATTTTTGTTAGGTTGAGAACAAGATCTTTGACCAGAAACAAAGATATATATGAATCTATAAAATATATAATCAACCTGATGGAAAAAACAGTATTCAACTTGTTTTTTGTTGAGTAAAAGAATTTTTTATTTATATAAAAAAATATTATTAAAAAAAAATACAAATTTTTATCAAATTGTTGATAGTAATCTGTTTCGAGCAATATTGTTTCAATATTTTTAATTATCCTTCATTTATCAAATTAAGTACCTGGGAAATTTGGACAATTCAAAAAAATTTCAATATAGATAAGAATCTATACAAGTATATAAAAGAAAGTCGTGTTAGTTACACTATTTATAACTCAAGAACGGCTGTACCGATTTGGCTGAAAATTGGTGTGGAGGTAGCTTAGAGTCAGGAGACGGACATAGGATACTGTTTATCCCGTTGGACGGCGTTCCCGTGTGAGTTGACATGAGACGTCAGTCACTATATGTGTCGGTGAAATCTGTACTTTTTTGTCTTAAAATAGCAAGCAAGGCGTCAGTGGTTTAGCGGTAGAATGCACAACTTCTACGCGGGCGGCCATCTGTAACGGAGACCATCCCGCTAACAACGACTGATGTTCTGCCTACCAGAAAATCGCCCGAGGAATAAAATCGGCCACGCAGTCAAAAAATATGAGCAAAGCTGTATACATACCAGCCCCAGTTCCAGCCGTAAATCAGTGGGAGGTAAGAAAACAAGTAAAAAGTGCAAGTGAATTCGGTCCGTTACCGAATGTGCAAACGTGTAAAAGTGAACATACATTTGATGAATTGAAATCGGAATTCGAGAAGTTGAATAATCACATTAACATTAATAAATTTCTAATATCTATCAAACAATTAAACTTGAGTCTAGATATAGCCAACAGTCCTGCGGAAAAATTTCAGATTTTTTCAAACTTCATCATGAACTTGGAAAATAATGGTTTTTAATTACAAACTATGCACATGGAATTCAAATGGGGTGAAATCAAAAACCCAAGAACTTTTAAATTTCCTGCTTCATCGTAAAACAGATATAATGCCACTTAATAAAACATAGTTAAAACCTAGCCATAAATTTAAAATTAAGGGATACAATGTTATTAGAAACGATAGGCAAAATGGTCAAGAAGGTTACGGTGGGGTGGCTATTCTTGTAAGGCAGGGATAAATCCTGCCACTTGTTCATTAGAGAATGTAGGAATTAAAATTGACAACATTTCTATAATCTCAGTTTATAACAGCCCAACTAATAAATTCTCATCTACCTGCTTAATCGCTTGCTTAACATCGGCCGTAACGTTCTTGTTATTGGGGATTTTAATGCAAAACACCACTTTTGGAATTGTAATAGAAATAATACCAACGGAAATACATTATTTAATTTTATAGATGATAGCCTTGATTGTAACTTGTTCTTTACTAGTAGTCCTACTCATTTTCCAACAAATAACACAACACCTACAACTATAGATCTAATTTTTAACAAACATATCAACAATATTACACAACCCATTTCTTTACCTGAATTAAACTCTGATCACAATCCAGTTGTATTCTGTCTCAAAGGATAACCGAGAGACAAAATACAAAAAACTGTTTATAATTTCAGTTTGAAAATGTACAAGTGTTCATTTTTGAACTGAAAAGAAATATATTACCAACCTCCATTAGTGATAGAGTTCGATTATTTATAGATGTACATAATTATAACACGAGATTCAAAACAGACTTTATCCTTGGAAAATGTAACACTACACAAAAGCTAAAATCTATTTTGTATAGAGGTTTAATTGAATTTAATGGACTTCCATCAAATTTCAATGATTGGCAGACAAAAATGTGTAAAAAGTGTAAAAAACACTAGAGAGGATCTGTGATACAAAGATTGGAGATGTTCAAAAACACTGAGAATGCTACGAGTTTGAAAGGTGGCAAAAGAAAGTCTAGGTTTTTCATCAATCGTATCAAAAGTAATGCTACCTGGGATATTATTGAAAAATACCAGATTAAATACGAGCGTGAGCTCATCTTAAAGATTCCATATTCTCGCCATTCCAAATTTGAGTATGAAAAGAAGTTTCTAACTATTAGATTTAAATAAACTTAATGATAGACGATAACTGAATCAAAGTACGTACAATAATTTGCAGTAGCAAAATCAATATATAAAATTATTTAAATTTTTCACATCTCCGATACACAGTACGGCCGGTGTGTGAAGGAGAATAATTCAGACATTTTTAAAGAAAAAACGGAAGCTCTGTATTACGCGTTTTGTGTAACAGTGATTTTCGAGAATTGTTTTCTTGAGTCAATGAATTATTCATGAATACACTTTGTTTTAACTAGCCATTAAAATTGGCTGCTAAAAATTGCAGTTTTTGATTTTGAAATGTATGATCCAAGTGTCATTCGAATATTTCTTCATTGAAATAGTGCTACGTTAAATAGAACATAATAATACAAAAATAAATGTAAATGTACTTATGAATAGAGATACAAACTGATAAAAAATACCTAATGTTGAAGACATTTGGCGGAGTTGTGAACTTGTGTACACTACCGCCTGTTTATTTATCTGATGTGTGAGGGAAGGTTCAATTGAAATACACTTCGAAGAACTTTTGAATTTAACTTTATTTTAGAACTATCAATATGGTAGGATATGACTTATTAGGACGAACTGTACTCTAGACTCGTTTCTTCTTTGTCTCTGCTTTTATACATTTTCAACAGTATTTAACGATGGAAATGTACGTGACAGGATTCAAGATTTATAGATTCAAGAATCACAAGATTTGTACATAATGAAAAATGAAAATTACAAAGAATTTATTATCAGTTGTAAATAATTTTATTACCGTCCCTTCAATAGTGCACTCCAGCTGGAGCTGTATCACAGCCTAACTCTACTTACAAGCCATGAACTAGGAAATCTGGCAACATCCAAGCAAGACCCACAAATAATGATGCTGTAATGGCGTTGTAATGGTTTCTGGTCATTGCTACTGAATAATTCGCTATTTAACGAGAGAAATATCATTCAAATCCAAAAATAAGTTGTGAAAAGTGCTATTGTTTGAGGTTGTGAAGAAGAAGCAAAAGAAATTTCCCGCAAATGTCTTATATAAACAGGAATATCTGTTGTGTTTTAAGTTGTGCTTTTTTTTGGTTATACCTGGAGAGGTAGGAATAATACCTAACTTTTACCATCTCATAATTGTGTAAAAACAAAAATCCGCGTTTTAGTTGTTGTGCTATTATATGATGTATAGTGTGTAGAAAGTGCTACTGTAGTTTTTTTCAGCAACAGACTAAGGAATACCTTTGAAATTTGTATGTAAATAGCTACCGATTACTGTTGTTTTAACTGAGTAGTTCAGACATTAACAAAAGCATTATTTGATAGAATTGTTCCTTTTTTATGATTAGTAGAGTTACTTACCCTTTGTTAGATTTAGTAGTTATTTAGAACTAATCTCTTATAGGTCTTGTTCTTGATATTAGCACAAAAATTAACATGCCAAGTCATTGCTGTGTGCCTGGATGCAAGTCGAACTACAAAACTTACCTCTAGGCCGGCGAACCACCAGTTTCTGTATTTTGTTTTCCATAAGATGGTAATCTAACGAATCAATGACTAAAAAATATTCCTAGGACATCATGGACCCCTACAAAATATTCTGTAGTTTGTGCCAAACATTTTCCAGAGGAAGCACTTACTAGAGAAGGTATTCACCGTTTGCTCATCATTGCTTGATCAACAGAAAGCAAGAAGACCAGATTGATCAAATTAAACTCCATTTAAATGCAGTGCCAAGTATATTCCTTTATTCACCCCTACTTATCAAAAACAGTCCACTCTCAAAGAGAATATCCAGTGAATGAACCAGCATTGAAGGAACGTTGTGAGAAATTGAATGAAGCCTTTGAAAACTCCGATTCAATTTGTAAATTAGTTGATTTAACATCCAATTATAAAAAAAGATTTTAATATATAAATTGTGGAATATAAAAACTTTTGAAACTAACAGCATTTTTTTACTTAGTTTTTCCATCCAACGTAACTGAATGCTCACAAATAAATAGTTTACAAATTATTAATCAGATTTTAGTAGATTCAGATATGCATGTAAATGTTTTTATCAATAAAAATAAACTGTCTCCTAATGATTTAAAAGGATTTTGAAACTGAAATTAACTAGATAGTCTTAACTCGAAAATTTGTTTTGCTCGTTACAAATATGATATCAGAATCATTCTACCATCCAAATTACTGTACACATCTCAATAAAGGTTTAAAGGAATTGACGTATTAATCTTACTCTCACCTGAGAATGAAAAATAATGGAATTTATAGCATATTGTCAATTCTAATTGATAAAGTGAACTTGTTAGTGTACATACTAAAAAATCAACATTTGAATCGCTATAACTCAGACATAGCTCTTCTTAGAAAAAAAGTGTATTATTAATTTCTATAGATAATTGTATAATCTACAACTTTTGTTAAAACTATTTTTTTATACAAAGTACCGTTTCGCTGAAAATTTTTCTGAAAAGACAATTATTAACATGCAGTAGACCGATGTTCGAAGATCGATCGGTCTACCGGATTGAGCAGATGCGGCGTTGCCAAGTCTATGTTCATGGCTTGTAAGTAGAGTTAGGCTGTGGCTGTATTTCCCAAAAGACGGCAAGTAAAAGCTGTATACTATAAGCTATATAAATTGCGTGGTGGGATTTATTATGCTGTGCAGTGATTGGTTGAGAAATAAAACATATACCACCTACCACTTATAATTATTATTCGTACAAGAACTATTTTATTCCATCAGTATTTCGACGGGTTTGTCAGAGTGAGCATTGTGTTTTGTGATTTTCGCGAGTTTTGTGTTTTCTGTTAAATAATTCTACAGAATGATCTTCAGAAGAAATAAACGATCTACACTTATCACAGGTGAGTACCCACATAAAAATATTCTCGATTATATTTTTCATATGATTTATGACACCTATTCATATGTATTCATTTATGACGAATATTCATATTCAAACCGATTCACTCAATTGCAAAAAATATGGTGTTAGGAAATTTCAATGGTAATAATTATAACGCGGAATCTTGGTTGAATTTATTTGTGATGGAATGCAAACGACTTGAAATTAATGAAAATAAATTTTCTGAAACGTTAAGATTATTCCTAGAAGGAACTGCTTTTGAATGGTTCCACACGTTTTTTGAAACACATTCGTTGTCAAAAGCTTGGGAATTTTGGAATGATTCATTTTTAGATACCTTTGGTCAGAAATTATGGTCCGAAATCTAATATGCTTATGCATTCAAATACTTGAATGATTCAATTTTAGAATTTGCATTGAAAAAGAGAAATTTATCGTTAGATATTGATCCGAATTTGACAAATGAATCCCAAATAAATATAATACTGACAACTTTACCGCATTTCATTAGACCTAGGCTAAATAGAAAACAATTAGTTAACATAGACGAATTGATGTCAACACTTAGAACCTAAGAAAAATATTTCTAATGAAAATCTCATTGAAAAAAAATGTTTTGTGATTTTCGCGAGTTTTGTGTTTTCTGTTAAGTAATTCCACAGAATGATCTTCCGAAGAACTGAACGATCTACACTTATCACAGGTGAGTACCCACATAAAAATATTCTCGATTATATTTTTCATATGATTTATGACACCTACGAATATTCATATTCATGTATATATATATATATATATATATATATATATATATATATATATTAATGAGATTGAATTCTCGCTTAACTCTTGGTGAAACATAATTGAATATTAAAATAAATTAAACTCTTGGCTTAATGTTTCACGATTTATTTAACAATATGTATAGTCAACATGTTTCGAGCGTTAGCTCATTTTCAAGACTAAACTACTATAAGAGATGTACAACAAATTTATATCTACAAAATGGATTTGAGTAGGAGGATAGTTGAAAATCTAATTGTTCATTTACAATTTCTTCTTTTCTCTTCCAAGAACTGCTAATTTCAATTGCTTCCAGAAGGTCTAAACGTTTACCTTTATTACCTGAGTGTAGGCATTTAGTTTTATCATAATCTATGAAGTGATTAGAGCTAATACAATGTTCTGAGAATCCAGTTTTATTAACATTGTACAAAATCGACCTTTTATGTTCATCAACCCGAGTTTTTATTCTTCTACCTGTTTGGCCGATATAAAATGCTGGACATTCATTACAAAAAATCTTATAAATACCGCTTTTGTCTTCAACATTTGTCTTTTTCTTTATTATTCACTAAAAGTGACTTAATATTCCTTTTGTTTGTACAAATGGTTTTAATTTCTCTCTTCTTTAATCTTTCGCAAATTTTTTCACTCAGATGAGGTATGAAATTAATAAAATGATATTTTTGTTCGTTTTTAATAATTTTAGATGGATAAATTGAATCTAAAAGAATTTTTTGTTGTTTTTTTCTTATAAGATTATCTATTATATTTTCGTCGTAACCGTTATTTTTCGCTAAAAGTTTCAAAGTTTTCACTTCTTTGTTGAAATTTTCTTCGGAAAGCGGGATAGTCGTGAGT
This sequence comes from Henosepilachna vigintioctopunctata, assembly GCA_030704895.1. Lineage (NCBI taxonomy): Eukaryota > Metazoa > Arthropoda > Insecta > Coleoptera > Coccinellidae > Henosepilachna > Henosepilachna vigintioctopunctata. The sequence goes on from JARQZJ010000099.1 coordinate 210,977, forward strand.
CTATGTATAAAAGAATAAAAAGAGCTGAGTTTAATGTTGAGCGGTTGACTGCTATCTTTAGGAATTAGGGTATCTGTGCATGTAGGTTTTCTGTATATATCAAATGTTAGAGAATCATCTTTCCTAGTAATGGTCAAATCTAAAAAGTTTAATGTTTTTTGGTCATTTTCTATTTCTTTTGTGAATTTAATGGATGTATAAAATGAGTTGATATATTTTAAAAAGTTATCCAATTGTCTGTCGGACCCACTCCAGATACAGAAAACATCATCCACATACCGTCTCCAAAGAAAAACGTTTTTTGTTAGCGTTATGTTAGAGCTGAAAATTTTTTCTCTAAACTATTCATAAAAATTTCACTTAGTAGGGGTGATAAAGGTGAACCCATAGGTAGCCCGTCTAACTGTTGATAAACCGTGTTATTGAATTTGAAATAACTTTGCTTCAAACACAAGGACAATGCTGACATTGTTTCTTTTTTAATTACTTGTGAAAGATCATTGTTGAGATCTAAAGTGCTATTAATAATATTTTTTATTTCTGCATTGGGTATAGAAGGAAACAAATTTGTTACGTCAAAAGAGATCAATTTTGCTTTAATGGGAATTTTTAAAGTTTTCAATTGATTAATAAGTTCGATGGAGTTTTTTATACTGTGAACCGGGTTGAATTTAATTAATGATGGTAATTTTGAGTTGAGATATTTACAAATTTTATAAGCTGGTGCATTGATATATGAAACAATTGGACGCATTGGGCAATCGTTTTTGTGTATTTTAGGTAGAGTGTATAAGCTGGGTATGTGCGGATTCATAATTGACAGAAATGATTTATTAGTGTCTTGGAAGATACTATTGCAGTTATTTATAAGTGATTTTACTTCTACCTGAAATTTATTTGTGGGGTCAGTTTTGAGTATTTCAAAATTTGAGGAATCAAACAAATTTTCCGATTTTTCTATATATAACTGTTTGTTCATAATGGTTACAGTGTTTCCTTTGTCCGCTTTACATATTATTAACTCTTTATCTGAAATTTTCGATTTAAGTTTTTTGATGGTATTAAATTCATTAAATTGTTTTTTAATTAGAGGTTTTGATATGATATTAGCGCAAATAGTTTTTTCTAAGTTTAAATTGTTCATAGATGTTGAATTTAAAGCCAATTCGGTGTTGACCGCTAAAAGTTTTCTATCATTATTACTACAGTTCGATTTAGGGCAATATTTAAGGCCTTTATTTAGTAATTTTAATTCATCTTCCTCAAAAATAGTATCTGTAAAATTTTTTACTCTAGTATGAAAGCGAAAGGAAATATTTTCAGTGTCACTTTTAGTAGATAATGGAAAAGACTTACGTGCATTGATTAGGTCTTTAAGCTTCTTAGATTGTCGTTCATATTGTAAATGGCAAATATTCCTCACTTCCTCCCTTATGTTATTATCTAGGGTGTCAAATTCTACTGCGTGTAATCTATATGATAATTCACTATGGATGATTTTAAGATGTAGTCCTAAGTTGTATCGTTGTCGGTACCATTTTTTCATCTCCTTTTCTAACCAAAATTTATATGCTGCTTGTACGGCTGATTTTGATTCCATAGAGTTGTGTTTACAGGAAATCTTCATATATTTTGGTGTTAGTTTTTTCTTCAGACACTCCTTGTTGTACCAAATGTGGTTATTGCAAGATTTAAATTTGATGAGAACTCTTCTGTAGTGGATAGCGAGATATGCATTGCTAGCATTTTTAATTAATGAGATTGAATTCTCGCTTAACTCTTGGTGAAACATAATTGAATATTAAAATAAATTAAACTCTTGGCTTAATGTTTCACGATTTATTTAACAATATGTATAGTCAACATGTTTCGAGCGTTAGCTCATTTTCAAGACTAAACTACTATAAGAGATGTACAACAAATTTATATCTACAAAATGGATTTGAGTAGGGAGGATAGTTGAAAATCTAATTGTTCATTTACAATTTCTTCTTTTCTCTTCCAAGAACTGCTAATTTCAATTGCTTCCAGAAGGTCTAAACGTTTACCTTTATTACCTGAGTGTAGGCATTTAGTTTTATCATAATCTATGAAGTGATTAGAGCTAATACAATGTTCTGAGAATCCAGTTTTATTAACATTGTACAAAATCGACCTTTTATGTTCATCAACCCGAGTTTTTATTCTTCTACCTGTTTGGCCGATATAAAATGCTGGACATTCATTACAAAAAATCTTATAAATACCGCTTTTGTCTTCAACATTTGTCTTTTCTTTATTATTCACTAAAAGTGACTTAATATTCCTTTTGTTTGTACAAATGGTTTTAATTTCTCTCTTCTTTAATCTTTCGCAAATTTTTTCACTCAGATGAGGTATGAAATTAATAAAATGATATTTTTGTTCGTTTTTAATAATTTTAGATGGATAAATTGAATCTAAAAGAATTTTTTGTTGTTTTTTTCTTATAAGATTATCTATTATATTTTCGTCGTAACCGTTATTTTTCGCTAAAAGTTTCAAAGTTTTCACTTCTTTGTTGAAATTTTCTTCGGAAAGCGGGATAGTCGTGAGTCTATGTATAAAAGAATAAAAAGAGCTGAGTTTAATGTTGAGCGGTTGACTGCTATCTTTAGGAATTAGGGTATCTGTGCATGTAGGTTTTCTGTATATATCAAATGTTAGAGAATCATCTTTCCTAGTAATGGTCAAATCTAAAAAGTTTAATGTTTTTTGGTCATTTTCTATTTCTTTTGTGAATTTAATGGATGTATAAAATGAGTTGATATATTTTAAAAAGTTATCCAATTGTCTGTCGGACCCACTCCAGATACAGAAAACATCATCCACATACCGTCTCCAAAGAAAAACGTTTTTTGTTAGCGTTATGTTAGAGCTGAAAATTTTTTCTCTAAACTATTCATAAAAATTTCACTTAGTAGGGGTGATAAAGGTGAACCCATAGGTAGCCCGTCTAACTGTTGATAAACCGTGTTATTGAATTTGAAATAACTTTGCTTCAAACACAAGGACAATGCTGACATTGTTTCTTTTTTAATTACTTGTGAAAGATCATTGTTGAGATCTAAAGTGCTATTAATAATATTTTTTATTTCTGCATTGGGTATAGAAGGAAACAAATTTGTTACGTCAAAAGAGATCAATTTTGCTTTAATGGGAATTTTTAAAGTTTTCAATTGATTAATAAGTTCGATGGAGTTTTTTATACTGTGAACCGGGTTGAATTTAATTAATGATGGTAATTTTGAGTTGAGATATTTACAAATTTTATAAGCTGGTGCATTGATATATGAAACAATTGGACGCATTGGGCAATCGTTTTTGTGTATTTTAGGTAGAGTGTATAAGCTGGGTATGTGCGGATTCATAATTGACAGAAATGATTTATTAGTGTCTTGGAAGATACTATTGCAGTTATTTATAAGTGATTTTACTTCTACCTGAAATTTATTTGTGGGGTCAGTTTTGAGTATTTCAAAATTTGAGGAATCAAACAAATTTTCCGATTTTTCTATATATAACTGTTTGTTCATAATGGTTACAGTGTTTCCTTTGTCCGCTTTACATATTATTAACTCTTTATCTGAAATTTTCGATTTAAGTTTTTTGATGGTATTAAATTCATTAAATTGTTTTTTAATTAGAGGTTTTGATATGATATTAGCGCAAATAGTTTTTTCTAAGTTTAAATTGTTCATAGATGTTGAATTTAAAGCCAATTCGGTGTTGACCGCTAAAAGTTTTCTATCATTATTACTACAGTTCGATTTAGGGCAATATTTAAGGCCTTTATTTAGTAATTTTAATTCATCTTCCTCAAAAATAGTATCTGTAAAATTTTTTACTCTAGTATGAAAGCGAAAGGAAATATTTTCAGTGTCACTTTTAGTAGATAATGGAAAAGACTTACGTGCATTGATTAGGTCTTTAAGCTTCTTAGATTGTCGTTCATATTGTAAATGGCAAATATTCCTCACTTCCTCCCTTATGTTATTATCTAAAAATATCTGTTATTATGTTAAATAAATCGTGAAACATTAAGCCAAGAGTTTAATTTATTTTAATATTCAATTATGTTTCACCAAGAGTTAAGCGAGAATTCAATCTCATTAATTAAAAATGCTAGCAATGCATATCTCGCTATCCACTACAGAAGAGTTCTCATCAAATTTAAATCTTGCAATAACCACATTTGGTACAACAAGGAGTGTCTGAAGAAAAAACTAACACCAAAATATATGAAGATTTCCTGTAAACACAACTCTATGGAATCAAAATCAGCCGTACAAGCAGCATATAAATTTTGGTTAGAAAAGGAGATGAAAAAATGGTACCGACAACGATACAACTTAGGACTACATCTTAAAATCATCCATAGTGAATTATCATATAGATTACACGCAGTAGAATTTGACACCCTAGATAATAACATAAGGGAGGAAGTGAGGAATATTTGCCATTTACAATATGAACGACAATCTAAGAAGCTTAAAGACCTAATCAATGCACGTAAGTCTTTTCCATTATCTACTAAAAGTGACACTGAAAATATTTCCTTTCGCTTTCATACTAGAGTAAAAAATTTTACAGATACTATTTTTGAGGAAGATGAATTAAAATTACTAAATAAAGGCCTTAAATATTGCCCTAAATCGAACTGTAGTAATAATGATAGAAAACTTTTAGCGGTCAACACCGAATTGGCTTTAAATTCAACATCTATGAACAATTTAAACTTAGAAAAAACTATTTGCGCTAATATCATATCAAAACCTCTAATTAAAAAACAATTTAATGAATTTAATACCATCAAAAAACTTAAATCGAAAATTTCAGATAAAGAGTTAATAATATGTAAAGCGGACAAAGGAAACACTGTAACCATTATGAACAAACAGTTATATATAGAAAAATCGGAAAATTTGTTTGATTCCTCAAATTTTGAAATACTCAAAACTGACCCCACAAATAAATTTCAGGTAGAAGTAAAATCACTTATAAATAACTGCAATAGTATCTTCCAAGACACTAATAAATCATTTCTGTCAATTATGAATCCGCACATACCCAGCTTATACACTCTACCTAAAATACACAAAAACGATTGCCCAATGCGTCCAATTGTTTCATATATCAATGCACCAGCTTATAAAATTTGTAAATATCTCAACTCAAAATTACCATCATTAATTAAATTCAACCCGGTTCACAGTATAAAAAACTCCATCGAACTTATCAATCAATTGAAAACTTTAAAAATTCCCATTAAAGCAAAATTGATCTCTTTTGACGTAACAAATTTGTTTCCTTCTATACCCAATGCAGAAATAAAAAATATTATTAATAGCACTTTAGATCTCAACAATGATCTTTCACAAGTAATTAAAAAAGAAACAATGTCAGCATTGTCCTTGTGTTTGAAGCAAAGTTATTTCAAATTCAATAACACGGTTTATCAACAGTTAGACGGGCTACCTATGGGTTCACCTTTATCACCCCTACTAAGTGAAATTTTTATGAATAGTTTAGAGAAAAAATTTTCAGCTCTAACATCACGCTAACAAAAAACGTTTTTCTTTGGAGACGGTATGTGGATGATGTTTTCTGTATCTGGAGTGGGTCCGACAGACAATTGGATAACTTTTTAAAATATATCAACTCATTTTATACATCCATTAAATTCACAAAAGAAATAGAAAATGACCAAAAAACATTAAACTTTTTAGATTTGACCATTACTAGGAAAGATGATTCTCTAACATTTGATATATACAGAAAACCTACATGCACAGATACCCTAATTCCTAAAGATAGCAGTCAACCGCTCAACATTAAACTCAGCTCTTTTTATTCTTTTATACATAGACTCACGACTATCCCGCTTTCCGAAGAAAATTTCAACAAAGAAGTGAAAACTTTGAAACTTTTAGCGAAAAATAACGGTTACGACGAAAATATAATAGATAATCTTATAAAAAAAAACAACAAAAAATTCTTTTAGATTCAATTTATCCATCTAAAATTATTAAAAACGAACAAAAATATCATTTTATTAATTTCATACCTCATCTGAGTGAAAAAATTTGCGAAAGATTAAAGAAGAGAGAAATTAAAACCATTTGTACAAACAAAAGGAATATTAAGTCACTTTTAGTGAATAATAAAGAAAAGACAAATGTTGAAGACAAAAGCGGTATTTATAAGATTTTTTGTAATGAATGTCCAGCATTTTATATCGGCCAAACAGGTAGAAGAATAAAAACTCGGGTTGATGAACATAAAAGGTCGATTTTGTACAATGTTAATAAAACTGGATTCTCAGAACATTGTATTAGCTCTAATCACTTCATAGATTATGATAAAACTAAATGCCTACACTCAGGTAATAAAGGTAAACGTTTAGACCTTCTGGAAGCAATTGAAATTAGCAGTTCTTGGAAGAGAAAAGAAGAAATTGTAAATGAACAATTAGATTTTCAACTATCCTCCCTACTCAAATCCATTTTGTAGATATAAATTTGTTGTACATCTCTTATAGTAGTTTAGTCTTGAAAATGAGCTAACGCTCGAAACATGTTGACTATACATATTGTTAAATAAATCGTGAAACATTAAGCCAAGAGTTTAATTTATTTTAATATTCAAATTTAAATCTTGCAATAACCACATTTGGTACAACAAGGAGTGTTGAAGAAAAAACTCACCAAAATATATGAAGATTTCCTGTAAACACAACTCTATGGAATCAAAATCAGCCGTACAAGCAGCATATAATTTTGGTTAGAAAAGGAGATGAAAAAATGGTACCGACAACGATACAACTTAGGACTACATCTTAAATCATCCATACCTAAATCGAACTGTAGTAATAATGATAGAAAACTTTTAGCGGTCAACACCGAATTGGCTTTAAATTCAACATCTATGAACAATTTAAACTTAGAAAAAACTATTTGCGCTAATATCATATCAAAACCTCTAATTAAAAAACAATTTAATGAATTTAATACCATCAAAAAACTTAAATCGAAAATTTCAGATAAAGAGTTAATAATATGTAAAGCGGACAAAGGAAACACTGTAACCATTATGAACAAACAGTTATATATAGAAAAATCGGAAAATTTGTTTGATTCCTCAAATTTTGAAATACTCAAAACTGACCCCACAAATAAATTTCAGGTAGAAGTAAAATCACTTATAAATAACTGCAATAGTATCTTCCAAGACACTAATAAATCATTTCTGTCAATTATGAATCCGCACATACCCAGCTTATACACTCTACCTAAAATACACAAAAACGATTGCCCAATGCGTCCAATTGTTTCATATATCAATGCACCAGCTTATAAAATTTGTAAATATCTCAACTCAAAATTACCATCATTAATTAAATTCAACCCGGTTCACAGTATAAAAAACTCCATCGAACTTATTAATCAATTGAAAACTTTAAAAATTCCCATTAAAGCAAAATTGATCTCTTTTGACGTAACAAATTTGTTTCCTTCTATACCCAATGCAGAAATAAAAAATATTATTAATAGCACTTTAGATCTCAACAATGATCTTTCACAAGTAATTAAAAAAGAAACAATGTCAGCATTGTCCTTGTGTTTGAAGCAAAGTTATTTCAAATTCAATAACACGGTTTATCAACAGTTAGACGGGCTACCTATGGGTTCACCTTTATCACCCCTACTAAGTGAAATTTTTATGAATAGTTTAGAGAAAAAATTTTCAGCTCTAACATAACGCTAACAAAAAACGTTTTTCTTTGGAGACGGTATGTGGATGATGTTTTCTGTATCTGGAGTGGGTCCGACAGACAATTGGATAACTTTTTAAAATATATCAACTCATTTTATACATCCATTAAATTCACAAAAGAAATAGAAAATGACCAAAAAACATTAAACTTTTTAGATTTGACCATTACTAGGAAAGATGATTCTCTAACATTTGATATATACAGAAAACCTACATGCACAGATACCCTAATTCCTAAAGATAGCAGTCAACCGCTCAACATTAAACTCAGCTCTTTTTATTCTTTTATACATAGACTCACGACTATCCCGCTTTCCGAAGAAAATTTCAACAAAGAAGTGAAAACTTTGAAACTTTTAGCGAAAAATAACGGTTACGACGAAAATATAATAGATAATCTTATAAGAAAAAAAACAACAAAAAATTCTTTTAGATTCAATTTATCCATCTAAAATTATTAAAAACGAACAAAAATATCATTTTATTAATTTCATACCTCATATGAGTGAAAAAATTTGCGAAAGATTAAAGAAGAGAGAAATTAAAACCATTTGTACAAACAAAAGGAATATTAAGTCACTTTTAGTGAATAATAAAGAAAAGACAAATGTTGAAGACAAAAGCGGTATTTATAAGATTTTTTGTAATGAATGTCCAGCATTTTATATCGGCCAAACAGGTAGAAGAATAAAAACTCGGGTTGATGAACATAAAAGGTCGATTTTGTACAATGTTAATAAAACTGGATTCTCAGAACATTGTATTAGCTCTAATCACTTCATAGATTATGATAAAACTAAATGCCTACACTCAGGTAATAAAGGTAAACGTTTAGACCTTCTGGAAGCAATTGAAATTAGCAGTTCTTGGAAGAGAAAAGAAGAAATTGTAAATGAACAATTAGATTTTCAACTATCCTCCCTACTCAAATCCATTTTGTAGATATAAATTTGTTGTACATCTCTTATAGTAGTTTAGTCTTGAAAATGAGCTAACGCTCGAAACATGTTGACTATACATATTGTTAAATAAATCGTGAAACATTAAGCCAAGAGTTTAATTTATTTTAATATATATATATATATATATATATATATATAATAATATTTATTTTAGCATTAGCTATTACAAAATCATACATACAATCAGGTTCAAACTATATTATTTACAATTTTATGTTTAAAACGAACTTAGCTAATTTACGCTTGAATACCTTAAGGTCTCTAATTGTTTTTATGGAGCTAGGCAATTTATTAAATGCGTTAAATCCTTCATAAAGTGTACTATTCCTATGTTTAGAATGCTTAGAAACTTGCATGTAGAAATTGTCAGCATTTCTTGTATTATGACTGTGCACATCACTGACACATGTTACATTTTTCATTACTCTATATGGGAACAATTTGTTTTTAACTTTAAATATAAATATATATGTAGCAAAAAGTATTCTTTGTTTGACTGACATCAATTCTAAACAATTTAGCATGCTTTGGATTGGGGTATATCTATTACATTTCAAAATTGTTCGCATAGCTCTATTTTGTAACTTTTGTAACTGTTGAGTTTTTTCTTTACTCAATCCCAATTACAGAGTGGAACAATATTCAAAGTGTGGCATAATTATGGACTTAAAGAGCAATAACTTCATATATGTGGTCAGATTTTTCCCAATTCTTTTGAGAAAATTGATTTTCTTGGAGATTTTAGACGATATCAAGTCGACATGATCATTGAAACGCAATTTCTCATCTAACATAACGGCTAAGTATTTAATAAGTTTTACCCTCTCAATGTTCTGGTTTTCAATTTAAATACTTATATTTTCATTACTAACTACCTTAAGAATTCTACTTGTACCAAAAACTATAAATTTAGACTTTTTAACATTCAGCGATAAACTGTTATCGCTTAGCCATTCATTTATTGCTGCCAAGTCTCTATTGATCCATTCTGTCATGGTCTGGATATTTTTACCACTAATAAAAATCATAGTATCTTCTGCGAACAATCGTATAGAGCATTTTTTCACATGCAAAACAATATCATTGATGTATAAGGAGAATAGCAGTGGACCTAAGACCGTACCCTGAGGTACGCCAAAATCAACTGCAATGCTGTCCGAAATAACACCATTGAATTTAACTTTTTGAGATCGCGATTGTAAATAAGAATTGAACCATTTGTTCACTAAACCTTCAAAACCAATTTTATTCAGTTTTTTCAACAGCAATGATCTACATAAAGTTTCGAACGCTCTTTTGAAGTCCAATAATACTACAATCACTACCTCTCCTTTATCGATAGCTCTATACCATTCCTCGCATATGTTCAACAGTGCTGTCTCACAGGAGGAATTTCTCTTGAAACCTGATTGTAAGTCAGAAATAACTGAATGTTTTTCGCATAAATCTAGAACCTGATTTTTAACAACTAGTTCTAGAATTTTTTCGTATGGTGGAAGAATGTTTATAGGTCGAAATTCCTCCAATTTGACAGTGTTACAAATTTTAGGCACTGGTATTATCACTGAACATTTCCATTCATTTGGAAAGATTCCATGAGTCAGTGATGTGTTTATCAAATCTAAAAATCTATTTCCAGAAATGTCAAAAGCATCTTTTAAAATCTTAACAGTTATATCATCTTCACAACTACCAGTGTTTTTCAGATTTCTCACAATAGTTTTCAAACCTGCCATATCTATTTTTCGAAGGTATCCATTTTCAAGAATTTCGGTAACTATAAATTTCATCACATAGTCATGGTTATGTTTTGGAACTATAGAATCAATCATTTGTTTTATACTATCAACAAAGTATAGATTGAAACAGCGGGCAATATGGTGATCATCCCGGATTATTTCATTATCGATCTCAACATATAACGTATTGTTTGTTTTACTTGGTAATAATTGTTTTAAATGTTTCCATAGTTGTTGAGAATTGTTCCTATTGTTGTCTAAAATATCAATGAAATATCGTTTTTTCGAATGCCTTATCATTTCTACAACTTCATTTCTTATCGTTTTATATTCCTGCAATGCTTGGGGTGAATAATTAACAATAGCACTTTTATATTTTCTGTCTCTATCTTTCATCTTCATTATGATTTTACTTGTTATCCACTTATTGACTTGATTGTTGTGAAAATGCTTAACTGTTTTCACTTTTGACATTTCGCTCAATATTTTATTTAATGGAGTTATCAGATTGCTTGCTAAACAGTCGATATCAACAACAGAATTATTCCATTCTGTTTTTAGCAAATTTTCGACCAATTTGTCTCTATTGTAGTCTATATATTGAATTATCGTATTTTCTACAATTGTAGAATTTTGTTTCTTCATTGTTAACGATATGATATTATGATCACTTATATTAGGCGTGAGAAGTACCTCACAAATGATTGATTTTTCGTTTGTTATTACATAGTCAATGAGAGTTTTACTATTATTTGTTATACGTGTGTAGTCTTTAACAATCTGATACAATCCACTATTTGATAATGACAATTTACATTTATTTATATAATAGCTTTATAATACACACATATATATATATATATATATATATATATATATATATATATATATATATATATAAGGAGATGAATTTTTTTGTGCTTATGGCACTGAATGAAATATTTAAGAAAATGAACACTAGAACATTCATTTGAAAAATTTAAATGAATCAAGAGAATGTTATAGTATAGCTAGATATGTGAACGTGTACGATGTGATGTCTCCATTATCCTACAAGGAATGAATGTTAGAGAAATATTGAAATCGATGCCACACCTGATGAAAGTGCGAGATATATATGTTTCTTTCTGCAAGGAAGTCGTCAGTCACACCACGTCCATCAAAGTGAGGCAACGATTTCAACCTCCAAGCATCTTCTTGTGACTTCAAGCGGAAGATCGTAGATTAATGAATACTCTACAATTCCATCTAAAGATAATTGAATTATAATGGAGACATCACATCGTACACGTTCACATATCTGGCTCTACTATAACATTCTCTTGATTAATTTCAATTTTTCAAAGGAATGTTCTAGTGTTCATTTTCTTAAATATTTCATTCAGTTCCATAAGCACAAAAAAATTTCATTTCCTCAAAAATATCGCCGAATAGGCCCCTGAAATACGGGAATAAACGCGAGCGTACTACTAACGCAACCTATTGACATTTAAAAACACCGTTCGATGATATTTGTCAAATAGACATTGCAATTTAGTATATACCTACGGGTATAGAAGATATGTGAAATTTCGATGCTTGGTGTGTCTGTAATCTGAGAGAGGTGTTTTCTAATGATTTCTATAGATGGGGATGATCAGGTGAAGCCAGTCTTTCGACTGGTGCCTGGGGTAGTGATACTTTGATCTTGTTTTCCATCATGAGTTCAAGCTGAATAGAGCTTAGTGGTGGTCTCATTCGAGACCACAGGGTGTACGACTCGATTTTTGAGTTCGAGAAGATTGAAATACAGCCGCTTCAACTAGAGAAACAGGTGCTGACCATTGGCCGTCAGACAGACGCCAATGGATTTGTTTGGTTAGTTTTTGGTCCGCCCTGTGTATCAGTGTCTCTTGTATCTAGGAGATTTGCCCTATCCGCCAGCCGGGGAAGCGCCCGATGGGGGGTACTAACAACCCCATACGATGGTATATGGATATGTAATTATATAAATATACACAAAATATATATATATATATATATATATATATATATATAATTCAGTTATTTTTCTACTTTATTTAATAGTCAATGACTCTCGATGAATGTTTAAAACTGAAACAAGGATTTATTCAATAAATACAATGTTAACTTGATTCTAAAATATAACAAACTTGAAAGAAGAATCGAGAATTAAATGTCGATTGAATATTAATCTTGAGCTCTGCGTCCACAAAATATACAAACAGAATAGGAGGTTGAAATATTATGTCGCGCCTTAAGTACTGTCAGACAGTTCACAGAATAATATGAGAATCACAGAATGATACAAGTACAACGTACAATGGTTACAGAATTTGTGATATGGTCTCTACTGTAACATAATACAGTAAAATACAATAACGTCAGTGCATAGTGCACTAGATGGCGTTACATCCCCCCCTTCCGGAAGTCACTTTGTGTCAGGAACTAAACTGAATGCTGTGTTTTCATCTTTTTTGAATGTTTATGTGACTGGAGCTGCAAAAGGTGATTCTGATTCTTCAATTAAATCCGCATTTAATAATCCTGAAATTTGGTTTCCTGTTTCGATTTGATCTTTAATTGAACATCTGTATGATTTCTTTGATCTGAATTCATTTTCGAGAAGTTTTGATATGAGCTTCATGAGATTTGACTCTACCAATATCGAACTTCTTTTTCGCATATCAGTTTATCAAGCAATTAATCTTTTCTTTGTTTTCTTCATCAAAATGATTTGTTTTTTCTTTGAAATTTTCTGTTTCTATAAAATCATTAAAATTTATTTCTATTTCTGGATGTTTCTACTATGTTTCTAACTATCCCATTAAATCTCTCTTAGTAATGTCTGTTTCTTTTTTTTGTAATACTGTAAAATTAGGTATTCTATCATTCAAGTCTCTTTGAAGTTCCGTAGTGTTAACTGTTTTTATTCTATGTTTATTCCAACAATTTTCCTGTTTGTGAAATCGGTTTGGTGAACCCAACTTCTCAAAAATCTCACAAGGTTTCTTTTCAGATTTAGGATGAAATTTTTGTTGACTTCCTAGTTTTTGGTTGAAAACTTCATTCTCTACTTCAACAGAATGTACATTCGAAACTTTAGTATCAAATTTTCTAATTTCACTGATCAAGTGCTCTGTACTTTGTATTTCATTATCTAATTCGTCCTGAATGACAGTCGGTAGACCAATAAAAATTAAATCTATTCTAATTGCCCCAGGCATCTTCGGATCTCTTGATAATAGCATTCTTTCTTTTTTCAGAGCATATTCTACCATTGCTCCACTTTTATGTCTAAAATTATAAACATGACGTGCATTTGACCAACCTTTTTGTGAGAAAGTTTTCTTGAAAGAGTTCTTAAATACCACCCATGGTGTTTCCAAACCATATTTAATTCTAGCAGACGTATACCAATCTTTTGCATTTCCATCTAAAAACAATCTTAATATTTCAAATATTATAATTATAATTATAATTATATTATAAATCAATAATTAAAATATAATTATAATTATCCAAAATGAAATTCTTAGTAATGACATTCAAGTTTGACAGTGGCTTGTTTGAACTAAGTGTCTCCACTATTTTTCTAATTATTTCTGGAATATCTGATGATGGAGTTTCAGGTATCTTATTTTTTTCTTCTACAACTTCTTCTAGGTAATAATCTTTGAAAACTGGATCAAAATCAGAATCCAGGTGTAGATTTGCTATTTCTCTAGGTAGTTCTACTGAAATATTTCGAAACTCACCACATTTCTTTATAGATTTACAAATCTTCTTTATTTTGTTGATGGTTACCAATTCTTCATGCAAATTCAATTCTTGAAATTCCACAGGAAAAATGTAGATTTTTTCTCTTCCATCTGGGCGAATTGTTTTTAGTTTCTGGGTTATTATATATATTTTTATATATTTTACATTTAGGTACATCATTCAAGTCATATGTCAGATTACTAATGAAAATGGATAATTGTCACCATTTAATACTGCCTCAAGTCTTCTGTTGTTTACTGCAAAGGTACATTGGCTTCAGGAGGATACTCAATGCCAAGAAGTTTCATGCAAACCTCATAGGCGGCAATTTTTCTTGCCATTTTTTTTGTTCCGCTTGTGCCTGTAAACTGCTGGTTGTCAACAGTACATTTTATGGTATATGAGCAATTATGAGGCATTCCAACCTTAGACACTTCTTCGTACTGTGCTTGAGGTAACATCTGATTAACGACCATTAGGGGATTTAGTGATGCCGCATTTTCAGGCAACTTTTCAGCCGGTCGCAATTCATTGGGAGTGGGATGTTCCTCTTTCACTGCTATTTGAGTTGGGTCTACTCGACAAGCCACTAATAACTTGTGTATTGCGAAAGAGGCGACTTGCTGCCAAGGAATCGGACCATCGGCATCTTCGTTTGTATCGCTGATATCCATCTTCTCTGAGTCACCGTCGGTGGAGCCAAATTGCGCAATTAACTTGTTCTTGATCAAATATTTTATAGCTACCTCGGCTGCAGAGTTCTTAGCTCCCACCTTGCTTCTACCAAAACCGCTGTATGGAATTTCCTCCACTAAAACAGTCGCCTTATATAGATATTCTTCAACTCGGACAAAATCAACCTGTAAGTCGGGTTCTTAACAAGTTCATTCAGTATCATCAACGCGTTCTTTGGTTGCAACAATTTGATTAGTCTCTGGTTACGTCTCCCCATTTTTTCCTTTTTCGGTATTTTGCTTCGAGGCCATTTTCTTTTTTCTCCTTCAACTCTCACCTCGGCACAATTTTCCATTCCATCCTCAGGTTTTGGAGCAATTTGTGGCTGCTGCTGTGGCTGAACCACCTGTTGTTGTTGCTGCTGCGGAAGAATCTGTTGTGTAGACTGTTGTTGTGGAGGCAATTGTTGCTGCTCAGGTGGTAACTGCTGCTGCTGTTGTTGAACAACCTGTTGTTGTGTATTGTTCTGCTCCTGAGTGTTGAATCCTGCTTGTGGTTGTTCCTGTTGTATCCCTCCTTTTTGGGGCGTCAGCTGTCCACCGGAAACGAAATTACCTGTTACATCTGGGCGACGGCTTTCGATATTCCCAATATTCTGGTTTGAAGAACCCCTTCTAGTAGTATGTTTATTCCAACAATTTTCCTGTTTGTGAAATTGGTTTGGTGAACCCAACTTCTCACAAATCTCACAAGGTTTCTTTTCAGATTTATTCATACATTGGCGTCAGGAGGATACTCAATGCCAAGAAGTTTCATGCAAACAGCATAGGCGGCAATTTTTCTCGCCATTTTTTTTTGTTCCGCTTGTGCCTGTAAACTGCTGGTTGTCAACAGTACATTTTATGGTATATGAGCAATTATGAGGCATTCCAACCAGAGACACTTCTTCGTACTGTGCTTGAGGTAACATCTATTAACGACCATTAGGGGATTTAGTGATGCCGCATTTTCAGGCAACTTTTTAGCCGGTCGCAATTCATTGGGAAAGGGATTTTCTTTTTCACTGCTATTCGAGTTGGGTCTACTCGACAAGCCACTAATAACTTGTGGATTGCGAAAGAGGCGACTTGCTGCCAAGGAATCGGACCATCGGCATCTTCGTTTTTATCGCTGATATCCATCTTCTCTGAGTCACCGTCGGTGAAGCCAAATTGCGCAACTAACTTGTCCTTGATCAAATATTTTATAGCTACCTCGGCTGCAGCGTTCTTAGCTCCCACCTTGCTTCTACCAAAACCGCTGTGTGGAATTTCCTCCACTAAAACAGTCGCCTTACATAGATATCCTTCAAATCGGACAAAATCAACCACATTGTAAGTCGGGTTCTTAACAAGTTCATTCAGTATCATCAACGCGTTCTTTGGTTGCAACAATTTGATTAGTCTCTGGTTACGTCTCCTCATTTTTTCCTTTTTCGGTATTTTGCTTCGAGGCCATTTTCGTTTTTCTCCTTCAACTGTCACCTCAGCACAATTTTCCATTCCATCCTCAGGTTTTGGAGCAATTTGTGGCTGCTGCTGTGGCTGAACCACCTGTTGTTGCTGCTGCTGCGGAAGAATCTGTTGTGTAGACTGTTGTTGTGGAGGCAATTGTTGCTGCTCAGGTGGTAACTGCTGCTGCTGTTGTTGAACAACCTGTTGTTGTATTTTGTTCTGCTCCTGAGTGTTGAATCCTGCTTGTGGTTGTCCCTGTTGTATCCCACCTTTTTGGTGCGTCAGCTGTCCACCGGAAACGAAATTATCTGTTACAACTGGGCGACGGTTTTCGATATTCCCAATATTCTGGTTTGAAATACCCCTTATAGTAGTATGTTTATTCCAACAATTTTCCTGTTTGTGAAATCGGTTTGGTGAACCCAACTTCTCACAAATCTCACAAGGTTTCTTTTCAGATTTAGGATGAAATTTTTGTTGACTTCCTAGTTTTTGGTTGAAAACTTCATTCTCTACTTCAACAGAATGTACATTCGAAACTTTAGTATCAAATTCTCTAATTTCACTGATCAAGTGCTCTGTACTTTGTATTTCATTATCTAATTCGTCCTGAATGACAGTCGGTAGAAAAATAACAATTAAGTCTATTCTAATTGCCTCAGGCATCTTGGGACCTCTTGATAATAGCATTCTTTCTTTTTCCAGTGCATATTCTACCATTGATCCACTTTTATGTCTAAAATTATAAACATGACGTGCATTTGACCAACCTTTTTCTGAGAAAGTTTTCTTGAAAGAGTTCTTAAATACCACCCATGGTGTTTCCAAACCATATTTAATTCTAGCAGACGTATACCAATCTTTTGCATTTCCATCTAAAAACAATCTTAATATTTCAAACCTTTTTTACTCAACAATTTCAAACCTTATGCATTCA
This sequence comes from Henosepilachna vigintioctopunctata, assembly GCA_030704895.1. Lineage (NCBI taxonomy): Eukaryota > Metazoa > Arthropoda > Insecta > Coleoptera > Coccinellidae > Henosepilachna > Henosepilachna vigintioctopunctata. The sequence continues at coordinate 228,339 of JARQZJ010000099.1, forward strand.
TTTTCAAAATTTTCTAACCATAACTCAGCATTATCATTCCTACTGTTAAAATTATCCGAAATGAAATTCTTAGTAATGACATTCAAGTTTGACTGTGGCTTGTTTGAACTAAGTGTCTCCACTATTTTTCTAATTATTTCTGGAATATCCGATGATGGAGTTTCAGGTATCTTATTTTTTCCTTCTACAACTTCTTCTAGGTAATAATCTTTGAAAACTGGATCAAAATCAGAATCCAGGTGTAGATTTGCTATTTCTCTAGGCAGTTCTACTGAAATATTTCGAAAATCACCACATTTCTTTATAGATTTACAAATCTTCTCTATTTCGTTGATGGTTACCAATTCTTCATGCAAATTCAATTCTTGAAATTCCACAGGATAAATGTACATTTTTTCTCTTCCATCTGGGCGAATTGTTTTTAGTTTCTGAGTTATTATATATATTTTTTATGTATTTTACATTTAGGTACATCATTCAAGTCATATGTCAGATTACTAATAAAAATGGATAATTGTCACCATTTAATACTGCCTCAAGTCTTCTGTTGTTTACTGCAAAGGTACATTGGCTTCATGAGGATACTCAATGCCAAGAAGTTTCATGCAAACAGCATAGGCGGCAATTTTTCTCGCCATTTTTTTTGTTCCGCTTGTGCCTGTAAACTGCTGGTTGTCAACAGTACATTTTATGGTATATGAGCAATTTTGAGGCATTCCAACCTGAGACACTTCTTCGTACTGTGCTTGAGGTAACATCTGATAAACGACCATTAGGGGATTTATCGATGCCGCATTTTCAGGCAACTTTTTAGCCGGTCGCAATTCATTGGGAGTGGGATGTTCCTCTTTCACTGCTATTTGAGTTGGGTCTACTCGACAAGCCACTAATAACTTGTGGATTGCGAAAGAGGCGACTTGATGCCAAGGAATCGGACCATCGGCATCTTCGTTTGTATCGCTGATATCCATCTTCTCTGAGTCACCGTCGGTGGAGCCAAATTGCGCAATTAACTTGTCCTTGATCAAATATTTTATAGTTTCCTCGGCTGCAGCGTTCTTAGCTCCCACCTTGCTTCTACCAAAACCGCTGTGTGGAATTTCCTCCACTAAAACAGTCGCCTTATATAGATATCCTTCAACTCGGACAAAATCAACCACATTGTAAGTCGGGTTCTTAACAAGTTCATTCAGTATCATCAACGCGTTCTTTGGTTACAACAATTTGATTAGTCTCTGGTTACGTCTCCTCATTTTTTGCTTTTTCGGTATTTTGCTTCGAGGCCATTTTCTTTTATCTCCTTCAACTGTCACCTCAGCACAATTTTCCGTTCCATCCTCAGGTTTTGGAGCAATTTGTGGCTGCTGCTGTGGCTGAACCACCTGTTGTTGCTGCTGCTGCGGAAGAATCTGTTGTGTAAACTGTTGTTGTGGAGGCAATTGTTGCTGCTCAGGTGGTAACTGCTGCTGCTGTTGTTGAACATCCTGTTGTTGTGTATTGTTCTGCTCCTGAGTGTTGAATCCTGCTTGTGGTTGTCCCTGTTGTATCCCTCCTTTTTGGGGCGTCAGCTGTCCACCGGAAACGAAATTATCTGTTACAACTGGGCGACGGCTTTCGATATTCTCAATATTCTGGTTTGAAGTACCCCTTCTAGTAGTATGGTTATTCCAACAATTTTCCTGTTTGTGAAATCGGTTTGGTGAACCCAACTCCTCACAAATCTCACAAGGTTTCTTTTCAGATTTAGGATGAAATTTTTGTTGACTTCCTAGTTTTTGGTTGAAAACTTCATTCTCTACTTCAACAGAATGTACATTCGAAACTTTAGTATCAAATTCTCTAATTTCACTGATCAAGTGCTCTGTACTTTGTATTTCATTATCTAATTCGTCCTGAATGACAGTCGGTAGACCAATAACAATTAAGTCTATTCTAATTGCCTCAGGCGTCTTGGGATCTCTTGATAATAGCATTCTTTCTTTTTTCAGAGCATATTCTACCATTGATCCAATTTTATGTCTAAAATTATAAACATGACGTGAATTTGACCAACCTTTTTCTGAGAAAGTTTTCTTGAAAGAGTTCTTAAATACCACCCATGGTGTTTCCAAACCATATTTGATTCTAGCAGACGTATACCAATATTTTGCATTTCCATCTAAAAACAATCTTAATATTTCAAACCTTTTTTACTCAACAATTTCAAACCTTATGCATTCATTTTCAAAATTTTCTAACCATAACTCAGCATTATCATTCCTACTGTTATCCAAAATGAAATTCTTAGTAATGACATTCAAGTTTGACTGTGGCTTGTTTGAACTAAGTGTCTCCACTATTTTTCTAATTATTTCTGGAATATCTGATGATGGAGTTTCAGGTATCTTGTTTTTTTCTTCTACAACTTCTTCTAGGTAATAATCTTTGAAAACTGGATCAAAATCAGAATCCAGGTGTAGATTTGCTATTTCTCTAGGTAGTTCTACTGAAATATTTCGAAACTCACCACATTTCTTCATAGATTTACAAATCTTCTTTATTTTGTTGATGGTTACCAATTCTTCATGCTAATTCAATTCTTGAAATTCCACAGGAAAAATGTACATTTTTTCTCTTCCATCTGGGCGAATTGTTTCTAGTTTCTGAGTTATTATATATATTTTTATATATTTTATATTTAGGTACATCATTCAAGTCATATGTCAGATTACTAATAAAAATGGATAATTGTCACCATTTAATACTGCCTCAAATATTCTGTTTGTTTACTGCAAAGGTACCTTGGCTTCAGGAGGATACTCAATGCCAAGAAGTTTCATGCAAACAGCATAGGCGGCAATTTTTCTCGCCATTTTTTTTGTTCCGCTTGTGCCTGTATACTGCTGGTTGTCAACAGTACATTTTATGGTATATGAGCAATTATGAGGCATTCCAACCTGAGACACTTCTTCGTACTGTGCTTGAGGTGACATCTGATTAACGACCATAAGGGGATTTAGTGATGCCGCATTTTCAGGCAACTTTTTAGCCGGTCGCAATTCATTGGGAGTGGGATGTTCCTCTTTCACTGCTATTTGAGTTGGGTCTACTCGACAAGCCACTAATAACTTGTGGATTGCGAAAGAGGCGACTTGCTGCCAAGGAATCGGACCATCGGCATCTTCGTTTGTATCGCTGATATCCATCTTCTCTGAGTCACTGTCGGTGGAACCAAATTGCGCAATTAACTTGTCCTTGATCAAATATTTTATAGCTACCTCGGCTGCAGCGTTCTTAGCTCCCACCTTGCTTCTACCAAAACCGCTGTATGGAATTTCCTCCACTGAAACAGTCGCCTTGTATAGATATCCTTCAACTCGGACAAAATCAACCTGTAAGTCGGGTTCTTTACAAGTTCATTCAGTATCATCAACGCGTTCTTTGGTTGTAACAATTTGATTAGTCTCTGGTTACGCCTCCTCATTTTTTTCTTTTTCGGTATTTTGCTTCGAGGCGATTTTCTTGTTCCTCCTTCAACTGTCACCTCGGCACAATTTTCCATTCCATCCTCAGGTTTTGGAGCAATTTGTGGCTGCTGCTGTGGCTGAACCACCTGTTGTTGCTGCTGCTGCGGAAGAATCTGTTTTGTAGACTGTTGTTGTGGAGGCAATTGTTGCTGCTCAGGTGGTAACTGCTGCTGCTGTTGTTGAACAACCTGTTGTTGTGTATTGTTCTGCTCCTGAGTGTTGAATTCTGCTTGTTGTTGTCCCTGTTGTATTCCTCCTTTTTGGGGCGTCAGCTGTTCACCGGAAACGAAATAATCTGTTACAACGGGGCGACGGCTTTCGATATTCCCAATATTCTGGTTTGAAGTACCCCTTCTAGTAGTATGTTTATTCCAACAATTTTCCTGTTTGTGAAATCGGTTTGGTGAACCCAACTTCTCACAAATCTCACAAGGTTTCTTTTCAGATTTGGGATGAAATTTTTGTTGACTTCCTAGTTTTCGGTTGAAAACTTCATTGTCTACTTCAACAGAATGTACATTCGAAACTTTAGTATCAAATTTTCTAATTTCACTGATCAAGTGCTCTGTTCTTTGTATTTCATTATCTAATTCGTCCCGAATGACAGTCGGTAGACCAATAACAATTAAGTCTATTCTAATTGCCTCAGGCATCTTGGGATCTCTTGATAATAGCATTCTTTCTTTTTTCAGAGCATATTCTACCATTGATCCACTTTTATGTCTAAAATTATAAACATGACGTGCATTTGACCAACCTTTTTCTGAGAAAGTTTTCTTGAAAGAGTTCTTAAATACCACCCATGGTGTTTCCAAACCATATTTGATTCTAGCAGACGTATACCAATCTTTTGCATTTCCATCCAAAAACAATCTTAATATTTCAAACCTTTTTTACTCAACAATTTCAAACCTTATGCATTCATTTTCAAAATTTTCTAACCATAACTCAGCATTATCATTCCTACTGTTATAATTATCCAAAATGAAATTCTTAGTAATGACATTCAAGTTTGACTGTGGCTTGTTTGAACTAAGTGTCTCCACTATTTTTCCAATTATTTCTGGAATATCTGATGATGGAGTTTCAGGTATCTTGTTTTTTTCTTCTACAACTTCTTCTAGGTAATAATCTTTGAAAACTGGATCAAAATCAGAATCCAGGTGTAGATTTGCTATTTCTCTAGGTAGTTCTACTGAAATATTTCGAAACTCACCACATTTCTTCATAGATTTACAAATCTTCTTTATTTTGTTGATGGTTACCAATTCTTCATGCTAATTCAATTCTTGAAATTCCACAGGAAAAATGTACATTTTTTCTCTTCCATCTGGGCGAATTGTTTTTAGTTTCTGAGTTATTATATATATTTTTATATATTTTATATTTAGGTACATCATTCAAGTCATATGTCAGATTACTAATAAAAATGGATAATTGTCACCATTTAATACTGCCTCAAATATTCTGTTTGTTTACTGCAAAGGTACCTTGGCTTCAGGAGGATACTCAATGCCAAGAAGTTTCATGCAAACAGCATAGGCGGCAATTTTTCTCGCCATTTTTTTTGTTCCGCTTGTGCCTGTAAACTGCTGGTTGTCAACAGTACATTTTATGGTATATGAGCAATTATGAGGCATTCCAACCTTAGACACTTCTTCGTACTGTGCTTGAGGTAACATCTGATTAACGACCATTAGGGGATTTAGTGATGCCGCATTTTCAGGCAACTTTTTAGCCGGTCGCAATTCATTGGGTGTGGGATGTTCCTCTTTCACTGCTATTTGAGTTGGGTCTACTCGACAAGCCACTAATAACTTGTGGATTGCGAAAGAGGCGACTTGATGCCAAGGAATCGGACCATCGGCATCTTCGTTTGTATCGCTGATATCCATCTTCTCTGAGTCACCGTCGGTGGAGCCAAATTGCGCAATTAACTTGTTCTTGATCGAATATTTTATAGCTACCTCGGCTGCAGCGTTCTCAGCTCCCACCTTGCTTCTACCAAAACCGCTGTATGGAATTTCCTCCACTAAAACAGTCGCCTTATATAGATATCCTTCAACTCGGACAAAATCAACCGGTAAGTCGGGTTCTTAACAAGTTCATTCAGTATCATCAACGCGTTCTTTGGTTGCAACAATTTGATTAGTCTCTGGTTACGTCTCCTCATTTTTTCCTTTTTCGGTATTTTGCTTCGAGGCCATTTTCTTTTTTCTCCTTCAACTGTCACCTCAGCACAATTTTCCATTCCATCCTCAGGGTTTGGAGCAATTTGTGGCTGCTGCTGTGGCTGAACCACCTGTTGTTGCTGCTGCTGCGGAAGAATCTGTTGTGTAGACTGTTGTTGTGGAGGCAATTGTTGCTGCTCAGGTGGTAACTGCGGCTGCTGTTGTTGAACAACCTGTTGTTGTGTATTGTTCTGCTCCTGAGTGTTGAATCCTGCTTGTGGTGGTCCCTGTTGTATCCCTCCTTTTTGGGGCGTCAGCTGTCCACCGGAAACGAAATTATCTGTTACAACTGGGCGACGGCTTTCGATATTCCCAATATTCTGGTTTGAAGTACCCCTTCTAGTAGTATGTTTATTCCAACAATTTTCCTGTTTGTGAAATCGGTTTGGTGATTCTCTACTTCAACAGAATGTACATTCGAAACTTTAGTATCAAATTTTCTAATTTCACTGATCAAGTGTCTGGAATATCTGATGATGGAGTTTCAGGTATCTTATTTTTTTCTTCTACAACTTCTTCTAGGTAATAATCTTTGAAAACTGGATCAAAATCAGAATCCAGGTGTAGATTTGCTATTTCTCTAGGTAGTTCTACTGAAATATTTCGAAACTCACCACATTTCTTTATAGATTTACAAATCTTCTTTATTTTGTTGGCTTAAGGAGGATACTCAATGCCAAGAAGTTTCATGCAAACAGCATAGGCGGCAATTTTTCTCGCCATTTTTTTTGTTCCGCTTGTGCCTGTAAACTGCTGGTTGTCAACAGTACATTTTATGGTATATGAGCAATTATGAGGCATTCCAACCTTAGACACTTCTTCGTACTGTGCTTGAGGTAACATCTGATTAACGACCATTAGGGGATTTAGTGATGCCGCATTTTCAGGCAACTTTTTAGCCGGTCGCAATTCATTGCGAGTGGGATGTTCCTCTTTCACTGCTATTTGAGTTGGGTCTACTCGACAAGCCACTAATAACTTGTGGATTGCGAAAGAGGCGACTTGCTGCCAAGGAATCGGACCATCGGCATCTTCGTTTGTATCGCTGATATCCATCTTCTCTGAGTCGTCTGAGTCACCTTGTCAAATATTTGGTCGGGAGCCAAATTGCTTCTACCAAAACCGCTGTATGGAATTAAAAACTTGATTCTTGATCAAATATTTGTTCTTAATAGCCAAGGAATCGGACCATCGGCATCTTCGTTTGGCTGCAGCGTTCTTAGCAAATTGCGCAATTAACTTGTTCTTGATCAAATATTTGATAGCTACCTCGGCCAGCCTTGCTCCCACCTTGCTTCTACCAAAACCGCTGTATGGAATTTCCTCCACTAAAACAGTCGCCTTATATAGATATCCTTCAACTCGGACAAAATCAACCTGTAAGTCGGGTTCTTAACAAGTTCATTCAGTATCATCAACGCGTTCTTTGGTTGCAACAATTTGATTAGTCTCTGGTTACGTCTCCTCATTTTTTCCTTTTTCGGTATTTTGCTTCGAGGCCATTTTCTTTTTTCTCCTTCAACTGTCACCTCAGCACAATTTTCCATTCCATCCTCAGGGTTTGGAGCAATTTGTGGCTGCTGCTGTGGCTGAACCACCTGTTGTTGCTGCTGCTGCGGAAGAATCTGTTTTGTAGACTGTTGTTGTGGAGGCAATTGTTGCTGCTCAGGTGGTAACTGCTGCTGCTGTTGTTGAACAACCTACACAAAGACAGCTCCCTGAGAGTTTTATATGAAATATTTCGATATTTCGATTAAGAGTCTCAGTATTTACTAGTATTGAATTACCTGTGAATCTTTGAACTAGCTACACTTTTGCCCGCTTGGGCGTGATCTGGAGCGATTAGGCATGGGATCATTCGTACACATTTCAGACAATTTTCTGTTGTGTTCGAATGAAATATCTACAAAGCCTTCCACTCGCAATCTTGTTGTCATGAGTAGGAATCTTGAACGCTAGGGAGTGTTTATACGTCCTTTCGCCGATAGAGGGAGCCTACGTGAGTATTTCACTCTCTAGAACTTCTCTTAATTTGGTATGGGACCTATGTTCGTTTTGAAAGTCATCGATTCTTGATTGATAGATTAAATATGGACTGATGATTCATAATAATGATGAAACAATTGTATCCTATTATCATTCAACAAGATCGATGAATTTTTCGAAACGCTCTTAATATTCACTCTCGAAAGTGATGGGTTCGTTCTCGTTGACAACATTTGTGTAGACAGCTCCCTGAGAGTTTTATTTGAAATATTTCGATTAAGAGTATCAGTATTTACTAGTATTGAATTACCTGTGAATCTTTGAACTATATATATATATATATATATATATATATATATATATATATATATATATATATATATATATATATATATATATATGTATATATATATATATATATAAAAAGTCAAAACCCTTTTAAAAAAACATAATTCTAATATTTCATTCAAAACGAACAATACTATATCGAGACACATTAAGTACTTATGAAAACAGAATTAAAAGAGTAGATGAATCAGGTGTTTACCAATTGAATTGTGGAACATGTCCCGGTATATATATATATATATATATATATATATATATATATATATATATATATATATATATATATATATATATATATATATATATATATATATATATATATATATATATATATATATATATATATATATATATATATATATATATATATATATATATATATATATATATATATATATATATATATATATATATATATATATATATATATATATATATATATATATATATATATAGGTAAGACTAGTAGAAATTTCGATACTAGAATACAGAAACATAAATATAGCTTTGCGCATAACAAAAGTAATTCGAATTACGAACCAACGAAGGAGTGGAAATAAATCGGCATAAAAATTCTTTAAATTTGCTCAATGAACAGATAGAATTAAAAAATTCACCCTTGTTTAACCTCTTCAGGATATAAAAATTAGATTGCAGAATGAAATATCTCAGGTAGAACCTAAAGTTGTAGAATCTCAAATTCCCTGATATTTTTACCTGTGTTTTTCAAATTTGTTGTTATTATTCTGTAAGCATCTGAAGAAGTCGTTTGTAACGACAAAACGCGTCATGCTATGTAGTCAATAAAGTGTAAATTATAAGTTATAGCGTTCGAATTTAAGTTTATATTTGATTATAATGGATTTACATCAAGTAAACGCCAACACTATTGAATAGACTTATTATTTATTTTATTTAAATCTATTCTGTTTATAATATAAAGGGTGACTCCACATGTTCTCTTGTTTTTACTGAAGGAACTCTTAGAATTATAACCGTTTATATCGATTTTATTTTCACATATATCTTCTGTAAGATGAGTTTCATATATACGAACAGCCATAGGTTTCACATTATTTATATTCACTCTCAAAAAATGTATATTATTTGTCAGTCGTTGACAATTTATATATATATTGTTCTATTTAAACTCAAATCCTACTGACTACGTTCTAATGCACCTTGTTGTTTACTGACCATTCTCAGATAACGAAGACATTGTTTATCATGAACTGTATGGTCGGTTGGTATATTCAGTTTCGTTTTTGAATTTGCAGATACACAATTTACATATTTGTTTTGATTTTCTTCACACTTCTCACTATTGTGTTGACCACTGCACTTTACACATGTTATTTCTTTTTTGCAATCACGTGCTAGATTATTGAAACGCACACACTTATAGCACTGTGTAACACCAATATATTTGTACACGGTACATTGTTACCATCCAATTTTTATGATCCCATTTTCCAATATTTTCTTGTATAAAGTGGGATCTAATTCTGATATAATATTTCCACTATTTCTTCTATTTCTTTTCATATATTTTTTGATAACTTTCAATTTGTTTGTATAATCTTTACCTATTTCGTTGTGTTCTAATATGCTTTTTATTATGCCCTCATCATTTTTCATTATATTATCAGATTCTACATTGATTATTGATAATCTGGGTAGTTTCCGTTTCAAATTCGTGATTTTGTATTTGTCTCGAAATTATTCCTTCACTTTGCTCATAAATTCGTCCTTGGACTTTGTATCGTAGCAATTTATCATGATACCTCCATTTTTGATATTGGATATTCTGAATTATATCTGGAAACTCCAAGATTAACTGGATCAATTCTAGTTTGCAAATCTTTCTTAGTTCGCAAACTACTTTGATATAAAGCTGATCGAACTATTATTTTATCTTTAGCCTGAGCCACAGGTTTTTTTGTGACTGGCAAAAGATATTTCTTTCAGGTTATTTCGAAGTTCTGGTGTCTTTTCTTTTTTCGAATAATTGATACTTTACTCTATGGCTATGTCCTTGTCTAAGAGTTCGATTATTCTCTTTTTGCTCGCAATTATGTCTTCATTCTTATCGATTGTTTTTCTCAGTAATTCGATAGTCCCATTGTCGGTGCAGTCCGTACAGTTGTAAACCAGCTTTCTGGCCTTCAATTTTAAGACGGTCATTCAAATGGTTGTTAAATTACATTTCATTATGTATGACTCAGATTCGAATTGTGGATTTCACTTGCTTGAAGGGAATTATTTCATTGTATTTCAGTATTTAATGGTGTTGGCGTTTACTTGATATAAATCCATTATAGTTGAATATAAACTTAAATTCAAACACTTGAACTTATGATGTACACTTTATTCACTACATAGCATGACGCATCTCTTCGTTACAAACGACTTCATTGTCGTTACTAACGACGATTATTATTTTGTAAGCATATGAAGAAGTCGTTTGTAACGATGAAACCCAGGTAGCAAGCTGACTTAAAATGACGTCTTATTAGGGTCAGTTTTCGGTCAATTTTGGTCAGTGACGTTATTTGACCGCTGAATGACGTCTTTTTAACGTCAGATGATTGACGTTCATAGGACGACAGCAGATGACGTCAGCGCAACGTACTATTTTCGTCAATTTATGACCGTTAATTTTTTAAGAAACGACAAATATTCTTTTCACTTAGATAATAGTAGTTTTAACACATTTGAACAATAATATTCATCCATGCGTCAATTCTTAACACGAAAATTGTATTATAGTTAAGGTTATAAGTTGTCAATTGTTCTGTGGACTCATATTTATGTTCTGCGTCTGCGTTGTTTTGCATTCAACGTATTAAGATGGACGAGTTTTGTTTGTGTTATAATATGTTTTGAAATATCTGTTAAGAATTCGGGTGTACATCGAAATGGTCTGGGGCTCGAAATGTGGCATCGATCTTCCAAGAAATTGACCTAGTAACTGAATACAATAAACTCTGCGGAAAAAACAGATGTATTGTGCATAGTAATAGAAACCAGATGTCAACGAAATACCACTTCGAATAGTGCTACATCTTAACAGCATAAGAGTCAAATTCAAATCTTGAATAAATTCTCCTTTAAAAGAAAAAAGGTAAGTTAATTAGGTACATGTAATGCAAAATTAGGAGAAATACTTAGAATAATCGCGTCATTTCAAGAATTCAAAGTAAACCAAACTAAACCTAACCTAACCCACCTTTATAGTTATCGATGCCGTGGATATTCGAAACAATTATCATAAACTAGATACATGTTGCCTTAAGTTTTTATTTCGAAGATGCAAATTATTAACAATATTTTTTTAAGATGTGCTATAATTTTCAGAGGCATAGTTTCACGTTCTTCGAGAATAAATAATATAGAACATGCAATAAGAACAGCCAGTACTTCAACAGGCAATAATCCAGTGTCATCACGAGTGAATAATGAATATACAACAACAGGTAAAACTTCTCACATCATAATGTACCTAAATGTTATTTGTATATTAAGACAGTGTTGTTACATTTTAAAAAATTTCAGTTTTTCAAGTCGGAGTGATTCTATTACTGATATAAATTAGAGAACAAAAGGACATCTCTGAGTATCCTACGTGATCTTAATACTGAAACTGAAGAAAAAGTTTGTATTTTTGAAAGTTATTCAAATGACATCAATGAAAAATTTTGTTTGTTATAATAGGTGAGTCATAACATATTTGGTTTAAAAGCTAAATTTTTAATTAATAATTTGTTTCAAATGAAATGAAACTAATCTTTAAAAAAAAAATTTCGAATAAATGATTAATGATAAAAATTGTTTTATTTGAATTATGGAACCCCTACAATATAGGCTCTGAAGAACATCTTTACGACGTCTATTTTTCTCTACTTAAAGACGTCTTTTCAACGTAGTTTAATGGCGTCTTTTAAACGGCTCAAAATGACGTCTTGAGGCTGTGACATTTCGACGTCATTGCATGGTCAGTGAGACGTCTCTGTCGACGTCTTTTCCGACATGTTGAAACCAATATATGACGTCATATAACCGTCAGTCTGCTACCTGGGAACGCGTCATGATATGTAGTGAATGAATAGTAAATCATAAGTTCAAGTGTTTGAATTTAAGTTTATATTCTTGTATTTCAGTATATTTGTTCTTCAATTGGCTCGAGTTATCTTTCTTCATTATACTAGAAATTTCGTCAACCTTCTCCAATTTATCATTGAAAACACCAGAATTTCCTACGAAATGTCTGATGTGCTCACTAATAAAAACCTTATATATATAAGGTAATATGATCCCATAAAAAACACTGTCTCCTAAATTTACACACTTCAATTCAAAATTAAACAACCATGGCGTACGTTTTATCACTAGACAATGTGTACTTGAGACAATCTGAAGTACGTCATTAGGTCCCTGACTAGTTTTATCTCTTCCATATGCTTCATTCTCGATACTCGAATTAATTCGAGATCCATGAAGAACAATGCACAAATACTACAAGTAAAAAACTGGCAAACAAACAATTAAAAGGAAAAGACACGTTTCGCCTTCAAAATGATTCCCTCGGACAGTCCGTTGTATGCACAAATGTTGATGGTCTAAGTATCTAGTTTAATCTCTTTTTCATCTGATGAATGCAATAAGTGAAATTTTCTTCTTAGGTGCAGAAGTAGAAGTGTTTATATTCGGAGTTGATAAAAATTTTTCCAAGAATTTTTTCGTATCTATGAATGGCTTACACCATTCATTGCTCAAACAGAGAAACACATTTGAATGAAAGTAAACACCGTTTTTCAGATTTACCTATATATTCTCATTCAAAATCAAACAGCTGTGATCCAAGTTTCATCTCAATATGGCTTCTTCGTAGAGGCGACCTACGCCACCGTTGTTCAGTTGAAAGAAAGATGTGAAATTTTGAAAACATCGTTTTCATCGCTTTATTGTTGAAATAATGATATCGAGTCTACGTCAAATTGATTCCGTTCACTTTTTTATCGATTAACATTTTCAACTAGATGAAACGAATCACTCTTTGAGATTGGTGACGATTACCTATAGGTATGAATGTCATATATATTTAGGCTCAGTCTTCGAACAAAAATATTCACCATAGTAGTAATACACAATGACATTTGTTTGGAAGGGGAATGACTTAAAAATAAAAATCTTGCGAAGGATAGTCGCAGTAAAAAAATAAACAAACATATCCTAAAAACTGCTAACATTGTAATCATCGAAATTCTCTGCCACATACGAGTGGTATACCTTCCTTAACAGCAAAGACTTAACCCTCCTCCTAAACGTTCTTTCAAATTGGACGATAATTGGTCGAAGATATTTATACTCTGATAATGGAGTGAGTACTCAAATTGGGATGTTTTATGCTTGGGAGTGAGTAGCACATCAGTGTTTTTTATTGATTGATAACTATTCAATTCAATAAATCTATCTAAAAGAGTGAGTAGATAATTTTTAATCAAGATACGTTTACAAGATGTTCGTCTATGAATATCGAATTTTAAACGAAGTATTCGCTCATGTTTAATGAGAACCCTATATATTTCTGTAGAGCAAGCCCACAGCAGAATATGATAACTTTGATAAGTATATACAAGACTGTTATAGTCATCAGTAACACAGTTCCTGGGTACAATGTTCTTAATTCCAGAGAATGCAAAAAAAGAGTTAGGTACTCACTTTTTTGCATGTTACCCACTTTTTTACATAAGAAATCAATATGAATTTTCAGTCTCAAAGAAGCTTAGTTGATTCGGATGAAGTGGTGTCACCATATTCAACATTCAAATTACTGATTGCATTATTTTTCAGACAAAAATTAGCACATACAGTTTTATCAACAATAACCATCAAATTTTTCGACTTCAAGAGTTTTGCCAGCTAAGCTATAGCTCTGAATTAGTTTTAATCTACTTTTTCTTTACTTCAATGTGAAGCTCTTCTTATTCTTCTTGTATGTTTATTGACACTGTGTTTCTCAGTTATTTTTATTTGTCCTGTTATTCAGTTCTCGAATTGAAGTTGAATGAAGCGTTGTCGATTGTTTGCACCAAGTTTCCGTAGTGTAGTGGTTATCACGTGTGCTTCACACGCAAAGGTCCCCGGTTCGATCCCGGGCGGAAACACGTTTATAACCATTTTTAGAATCTCACCAGTGTGACTTGAGTTAGTAACAAAAATCAGCGTTAACATGTAGCTCCAATGGGAGCGGTATAGGTCTGCAGCCCTCAAAACTTGCAATTTTCACGGCCATTGCACTGACTAAGTAAAACATTTTTGAATAATTTTTTTAGTATATGGCAATCGATATCACATCAACTCAGAGGAATCATCCGTGTTTCTCTTTACAACGAAAAAAAATTCATTTCATTTTTTACGGTATATGCACTGAATTCAGGAATAAGAAAAATATTTTTAAATAATTGATCCGGTAGGTATATGGAAATCGATCATGACTACTCGTAGGAATCATCAGTATTTCCTCTACATTAGGAAAATGAATTCCTTAATTTTTTACGATATATGAACCAAATTCAAGAATAAGAAAATCATTTTTAAATAATTCTCTCAATATTTTCATTCGACATCACGAAAACTCGTAAGGATCACCAGTGTTTATTTTTCAATTTCAAAAGGGAATTTATTCTAATTCAAATAGAACTGAGTAGTTTTCTGATTTTCGCTATAATTAATTTAAAACATGACAATATTATTTGGCCAAAAACAGTGGCTTTATCAGATGTTCATGATAAACTGATATTACCTGTTACAAACTGATATAAACTGTTATAAAGTGATATAAATTGTTTTGCATTAATTATAGTGAAAATGAAAAAAACAACTTAGTTTTATTTGAATTATGTATTCAGTTTTTCATCAAGTATCGGCCCAATCGATTAATTATTTAACTAAACGTTTAGTCTTGAAGATGAGCTCACGCTCGAAACATGTTGACTATTTGATATTGTTAAATATGAACATAAACATTAATCCGAGTGTTTAATTTCATTTAATCTATAATAATAATAATAATAATCTTTATTAATCCAGTATGACAATATACAATTGTGTCGGACAGGTCATAATAACATACTAAAATACAATTCTAAAAAGGAAGAAGAAAAGATGAATGAATGATAATATAATATAAATGATAATAAAATAAAACGATTAATTCTATGTACTTAGTTGAACACACTCTAGCTATGAGATGAATCAGTAGTGATCACATCATTTAAATAATCTCTTACACTATAAAATGCTTTATGTATCAAGTACTTTTCAACAAATTTTTTAAAAGCAGAAAGTCCAAGTGACCTAACTGTAGAAGGTAGATGGTTGAAAAGTCTTATACCCTGATAATAAGGTGAAGACTCAAACTTGGATAATCTGTGATTCGGTATGCACAATATTCCCTCACTTCTGGTGTAGTAGCAATGATAGTCAGGAAGTTTATGGAAACTATTTACATTTACTTTCACATATAGTAAACATTTATATATATATAAATACACGGAACAGTTAAAATACGATTTAAAACAAAGACCGGTTTGCATGTTTCCATTGGTTTCAGATTGAACATTATTCGCAAGAGACGTTTTTGTGCAATAAAAACTCTGATTGAGTCAGTAGAGTTACCCCATAGCAAAATGTTATAGCCAATGTGATTATAAAATGAACCATAATATACATTTAGGACACCATTTATAGGCAAAGAATCCCTAATCCTGCCTATAGCGTAACAGGCTTTATTAAGTTTGATACATAGTGAGTCAATATGCTTACACCATCTTAATTCACTATCCATTTGGATACCCAAGAATTGGATGGTGTCTTTGGATACGATGGTAATGCCATCGTGTTGAAACCTCAGACTATCACCCATACCAGCACGTGTATTGAAGAAGATACATTCAGTTTTATTCACATTCAAAATAAGAGCATTCTTACGGCACCATTTGGTGAAACATGAGATTAATTTTGCACATTTCCTAGACAGGTCAGAAGACGTGCCTGCCGAAATCGCGAAAGAGGTATCATCTGCAAAAATAGTGATTCTACCTCCCAAAACGTACTCCGGCAAATCGTTTATAAATAATAAAAACAGTAGGGGCCTCAGCACAGACCCCTGAGGTACCCCTAACTTAACTATATCTCTCTGACCAATTCTCCTGAATTTTGACCACCATCTAACGATCCGTTATAAAGGAACGTAACCATTCCAAAACAATACCTCTGAGACCCAGATTATAAAGCTTGTTTAGTACGGAGTTAAACAATAAACAATCAAAAGCTCTAGACAGGTCGAAAAACAAACCAGCAACGCAATAACCTTCATCCAAGCATTTATGAATATACTCTACAAACGAGAGTGCAGCAGTTTGTGTTGAACGACCCGATCGAAATCCGTGTTGGCATTCAGTTATTATATTGAATTTTGTTAGAAATTTGATAATACGATTAAATATTAACCTCTGCATAACTTTGGAAAAAACACTCAATATAGAGATTGGTCTATAATTGCTTATGATTTTTGGGTCATTTTTTTTTAAAATCGGAATAATCGTTGCCATTTTCAATATACTAGGAAACTCACCATTTAGAACAGAAACGTTTATTATGTGGGCAAAATGTTCAGATATAGGCTGCGCAATTGATTTCAAAATTTTGGATGTTACTAAGTCAATACCTGAACACCCCTTATTTTTCAATGACTGAATTGAATTGATTACATCATTTCCAGTCACTGGGGAAAAAAAAAGGTATTGTTTTGGATATTAGAGGATGTGCAGCTTTGTGATAGCTGGTCACCATAATGTTCAATAAAGCTCCTCTCACTGATTTTAGAAAAAATAATCTCCAAAAGCAGAAACCAGTCTAGCAGGATGGGAAATATTTTCCCCATCCATACTGAGCGTGATTTCTTTTACTGGCTTACACCCTCTACCAGTCACTTCATTCACAATGTTCCACACAGTTTTGTTTACATTTGTGGATGTGTGAAGTAATTTCTCATTGTAACCTAATTTTGTTTCCTTCAACAATTGTCTATATTTAACTTTACTTAACCTATAATTTTCTTGGCTCCCATAGGATTGCATATTTTTATTAATCCAGTGAATTTGCTTTAATTGTTGACTAGCTGCTATTATTTCGGGTGTTATCCAGCTCTTGTTCCTCACAGTTGAAATATAAGGTTTAAGTGGGCAGCTTTCTCCGATTGAAGTTACTATAACATCAATGAAAGAGCGAAAACATTAATCAACATTATAGGAATCATATATTTGACTGAAATCTCTTCTTGAAATAACTTCTACTAGATACTCAAGCCTACGCACAGAGCAATCTCTGAAAAACTTATGATCAGAATTCTGAACAAAATTTATTGATTCATTCAAATGAAAAGTGAGTGAAATTGCGCTATGGTCACTAATATGAGGCTCAAATACTCGCGTTTTACAATACTTCGAGTCAACATTTGTCAGAATATAATCTAGTTTGGACGTTGAAGTATGTCCGTTTTTACTGGTGCAAATCCTTGTTGGTTGGGTCGATGATACATTCAGTTTAAAACATGTCATCAGATCTACAAAAAGGTTCTTAAGAGTACAGTCAGTTTTCAAATAATCGATATTCAGATCACCACACATAAAAATAAAGTCAGAAATCTTAAGACACCGTTGAAGTATACATGTTAATTCAAACAAAAAAACTTCAAAACTACCACTAGGTGATCTGTATACACTCATAATACATACCGAGCTTTTATCGAGGGTCAATTTAATAGCACATAGTTCACAATACATTTGAGTGCATAGTGATGAGAAATCTAATTTCTTGAATTTCAGGCCATTTTTTACATATATCGCAGTCCCTCCATGAATTATTGTTGTACGACAGAAATGGGTTGCCTGTGTATACCCCGACAGAGTAGCCACTGCAACTTCATCACAAAAACACCAGTGCTCCGCGACACTCAGTACATCCGGCAGTTCATCTTTCAGAAGAACTTCTGAACTGTTTAACTTATTCGATATGCACTGTACGTTCAGTTTTAAGAGTTTTAATTTCACGAACTTGTTGGTAAAAATAACAGAGAGAGTTGTATCAGAATAAATTAATTCGGGGACTGGTTCATTTTTCTTATCCAGAAAAACCGACGCACGCTCACTTTATCAGGTCAGTTTTCCCCATTCAGTGCTTTTTCATATTCACTATTACGAATGAGAACCTTAAAGGACGAATAACTGTCAGGATATCTTGATTTCAGTATTTCACATTTAACATCTGAAAACTTATTCATAAGAAAAGCCTGCAAATCCTCGGGTGTAGTACCTGGTAACACATATGAAACGTGAAGAACTTTATACCCTTCGACACCCATGACCTTAGTAGTACCCATGAAAGATCCTATTGTTAATGGTTTGCGTATTCTTTTTTTTTTGCTATTTACATATTTCCATTCATCATTTGATTTATCCGGGACATTTCGTTCGTTATTCTCTATTCCTGAGTCGGAATGAATTTCAACTTTTGAAATACTTTTTTGAGCTTCTGCCACGGCTGTATTAGTTAAGTTGCATTAGAGTAAAATTATTTTTGTTCCTTGTCCGGTCTGAAACGCTGCTCCCTCGAACTGAAACGTTATTTAATTTCACGTGATTACCAGATGCTGCTTCCCTATATGACTTCGCTGACACAGGTTTAATTCCATCGATCGGATTCACCGTCACATCTAGAATCTCATTCTTATCGCAATCGATAACATTATTTACAGATTCAATTTTTTGTTCAGTAAAATGTACCATACGGGAATTTTTATCACTTGTAAATACCTTGTTCCAATATTGCAATTTTATACTTTAGCAAAGTATTATTTTCCATAAGAATAGCATTTTTAGATTCCAGTTCAGAAATTATCTTCAATAATAAATCATTTTTCGAGGACTCACTGCTAATTTGAACAACATTCAATGTTTCATCGACACCTGGTGTAATGTCGCCAATATTTTTGACATTTACTGAAGACAATGTAATCTCTTCATCACAACATTTCTTTAATTTATCAGCACAGCTTGGGTGGTAAGCTTCTACACATTTTGAGCACTTCACCATGCTTTCCATAACTGCATTTCTACAGTAACTACATTTATTCACTTCATTTTGAGGAGCGTCAGTTGCACCGACTTTCCTTGTGGACGACATAATGGCGAATGTCATTATGTCGTCCACAAGGAAAGTCGGTGTATGTCGTGATTATGTTTCACCAAGACTTGAGCGGGATTTCAATCTCAGCAGAAATGTAGAATAACCAGGAATTCCTCTCAGCTTCAGGTGCGTGCCACCATTTTCAGATCCCACCATTTACCGATGACTTTTTTATCTATGAATATGTGAACAAATTGAAGAGTTGTTTTCATGAATCATTGAAATTTAGGAAGAAGATAAATAGTAACTTATTCATTTTTCCATAGAGTCTCAAAGTTGCTCGGCTCACACACGCATTCCATTGTTGCGCCTTCAAATATCCGGAGCAACATAATCCTTCGAGATATGCTCAAGTTGCAGAAGAACATAGACGTACGTGTCAACAATATCAGGATCTCGATACAGGACAGTTTCTACCCAAAATAGCGAGAATACGTAAGAAGAGATTAGCGTTCAAAGACAAGCTATCAGTGGCAGCCTCTTTCAGGTATGTTTTGTGTAATTAAATGGATGAAAATTTAAGATGGTTTCATGATATGATATATATATATATATATATATATATATATATATATATATATATATATATATATATATATATATATATAAGGAAATGAACACTAGAACATTCATTTGAAAAATTCAGAGTAACCAAGAGAATGTTATTGTAGAGCTAGATATGTGAACGTGTGCCATGTGATGCCTCCAATATCCTTCAAGGGATAAATGTTAGAGAAATATTGAAATCAATGCCACACCTGATGGAAGTGCGAGACATATATGTTTCGTTCTGCAAAGAACTCGTCAGTCGCACCACGTCCATCGAAGTGAGGCAACGATTTCAACCTCCAAGCAACTTCTTGAGACTCCAAGTGGAAGACCGTAGAGTAATGAATACTCCACAACTCTATCTATAGGAATCACTAGAAAACACCTCTCAGATTACACCACACCAAGCATCGAAATTTCACATATCTTCTATACCCGTAGGTATCTACTAAATTGCAATGTCTATTTGACAAATATCATCATATGATGTTTTCAAATGTCAATAGGTTGCGTTAGTAGTACGCTCGCGTTTATTCCCGTATTTCAGAGGCCTGTTTTTTGATTTATGTTATTTGAATTTTTCAAATGAATGTTCTAGTGTTCATTTTCTTAAATATTTCATTCAGTGCCATAAGCACAAAAACTTCATTTCCATATATATATATATATATATATATATATATATATATATATATATATATATATATATATATATATATATATATAAATATATATAATGGTATATTGTTACGGGAATACATCCGTTTGTTTGTTGAGTGCCTGTTGGGAACTGGCAGACGTTTCGTCAAGGTCTCACTTGACATTATCAATGCTTCAAATGATGGTTATCGATTACTCGAAGTCTGGTGACTGAAAGGCTTTCAGTGCTTCAATTCGTTCTTCAAGATCCATCAATTTCCCACACATAAAGCCAAAATGAATATTCATATATAAATTAATTGGATTAGTAAATAAAATCTCAAGTTTATGAAATTCAATTTTGAAAAATATATGACACTCATTTTGAATCACATGGCTTACCAACAGTTTGTCAGAGGTTTCCACATTGTGAAAACTTCCGGAGCGAATGCTGAGCCAGAAATGTTTCTCTGTATACTCAAGTGGCACAAAAGCCCAGTTGATTTGAAAGAAAGAAAAATTACGTTTGACATTCTGATATCCACAGTAAGTTCACTTATTCATAATTTTTGAGAAACAACATAACGTCAACAAAAATAAAGATTTTCGCTTTATAAATATTCAACTATTCGTTATTTCTGTATAGACTGAGGAAATAATTGGCAATAGTATTCTATGATTTTAATTGATAACGGTTTTTAATTCCCATTAATTTGATGGCAGTGTATTATTCGTCATTAGTTTTTCCCAATCAAATGAGAAATAGGAAGCGCTATAGTTGTACATACTACAACACTAAAATTATTCTTTCATTCAATTTTCAAAGGATACACACCATTCTCGCCACTTCAAATTGCAACAATTGAAGTACTTTCAAGTTTCAACCTACATTACATAGGATTCGAACTGTCCGTTTATTTTTAAAGCGGATCTGAGAACAACACAACAACTATGAAAATATTCAAAAGTGAGGACTGTTTTTCACCTATAAAAATACGGGTACAATGAACATTATGACAAAGATCATATCAGGATATCTTGAAGTGGCAGCAATAAATAGAAGAGAATGCTTACACTGCATAAATCGAAATGCAGTCTTCGATGAACGTAAAGACATGTTGAAATAATTGAATTTAGAACTTATATGAACTACTTTGATCATTTCATTATGAGCTGAATATTTTATAATTTACTAGCGGACCCGACAGACGTTGTCCTGCCATGACATTCCAAGCTATCAGGATAAACGAATTAATGCATATACAAAAATTCACTCAAGTCGATCCAGCCGTTGAGTTGCAGTATATTAATAATAAATTGAAATTGAAATACTATACTCTACGTAAGATTCAGGTGGCTAGTCCCTTATGATGAATAATACCTAAATTTCTGATTTAATTTTTGAATTAACGTAAAATCAATATAAATTATTTCTAATTGTAAATTCCTGATTTCAATTTATTTCAAAATTAAATCAGAACTTCCTCAATTTCTGAAATAATTTTGAAATGTCAGAAGGCATAATTTTTACTTGAAGTCAGAAATTTCCAAATAGAAATGATGCATTTTGATATTTCGTCCATTTCAAAATTGATTTAGAAATTAAGTTATCACTCTTAATAATGGGATAACCGCCGAGAACATACTCGTTTAGTTAATATGTTAAATTTCACTCAGTGAAACTCAATCTGAATGTTATATAATATATTATATCCTTAGGTAGCTCTTTGCACATTTGATTGACTGCCACGACCTGTCAGGTCGTCTTCTCCCCGGCATTGTAAATTGTAAACAATATAAGTGAGAAAAGATCTCGCGCACTTAGAGGTAAATTGTCACTATCATAAAAGGTCAAAAAAAAAGAGTACATAATTTGAAATGTCACTATCACAAAAGATCACCAAAGTAAAGAAAGTTCTCGCGCACGTAGCGGTAATCGCCAGTCACGAATATAGAAGGATGCACTCTTTGTATGAGGTATCGATCGACATAGACTCTATGTCATAGAGGATAGATCGATACATTAGTTGGTTGTCAAATGTCAAATATTATGATAGCTTTCAGAATTTGAATTTGTGAACAACCTTAGGATTTATCAATATATATGAAAATAATCTGATAGATATTAAACAACTGTAGTTAGCTAATATTTAGTTAATTTTTTACCCCCTTAGAATAAATATGTAGGAACAAAGATATAAAAATTCTAACTGGCTATTCAATTTAAACTATTCTCTCAATTTGATTTCTGAACGACGGCGGACACATATTTAATTCCGAGGTGAATTGTTACAGATTTGTCGGCACAATAATCAATTGCCGGATCATAGTGGAATGCAGCTCGTTCAAGAATCACAGAAGCACTGCGTCTGCGGATTCGCTCAATTTCATTATGTCGTGCTTGCTGTTGTTGTGATTGATGTGCACGAACTTGTTGCATTCTGAGCCTATTTACTTCATTGCCATTCTCTAAAGAACGCAATTCTGACATAGCAATACGACTATTTTCTTGATCTGTCTCTCTCTGGTCATCAGTGCGGTTAACACGTGAGGTAGCTCTTCGTACATTTGACTGACTGCGACGACCTAAGTCAGGTCGTCTTCTCCTTGGCATCGTAACGTAATATAATGAATTGAAGTGAAGAAAATTCGCGCTCACTTAACAGTAAAGTGTCACTATCACCAAAATATCAACAAAAAAGAGCACACTACTTGGAATGTCACTACCAGAAAGCATCACAAAAGCAAAAGAATTCTCGCGCACGTAGCGGTAATCGTCACTTACAAACATAGATGTACTCATAAAATATCGCAACCATGATAGTAACACAATTTTGTTAATAGGAAAACTTTTTTCCGTGTTTTGAGGTTAGCTCCGTGGTTGTCAAATATTATGGTTGCGTTCTGAAACTCAAGTTGTGACCAAACTTAAGGATTTATCAAACTTAAAAAAATTGTCTGATACGGTAACAGCTGAAGTTAGCTAAAATAAAGTTACGCAAATTTGAAAATTGATTAAAAATCAGTACTACTGATGATTTATTACATTTTGTGACTATCCGATTCTGTCACGTTCGCTGTTTAGTTTCGGAACGCGACATCAAATCCTCCAAAGCGCACGCGAATAATTTAATATGAACTTTATCGGATAGTAGTAAAGTTCAAATAGACTCCACATTTTATTTAGAAACGTTTGTATGGGAAATAGAAAAGTGCTGTTTTTAGAGTTTTCCCGGCAATTATTCGATTTTTTCTCGCCTTTTAAACCTTTCCTGGAACTCCACGAACATTTCAAGACTAAGATAAGATAAATCCGTTAAGTCCGATAAAGTTCATATTAACTCCACATTTTATTTAGAAACGTTTGTATGGGAAATAGAAAAGTGCTGTTTTCAGAGTTTTCCCGGCAATTATTCGATTTTTTCTCACCTTTTAAACCTTCCCTGGAACTCCACGAACATTTCAAGACTAAGATAAGATAAATCCGTTCAGCCGTTTTCGAGTTTTAGCGAGACTAACGCACAGCAATTCATTTTTATATATATAGATTATATAATAACAGTGTTCATTTTCTGTTTTTTTTTCCATAACTGATATATATCTCTCGCTTACATCTTGGTGAAATATGATTGAATGAAAATTCAAAAAAAATTCTTGACTTAATGTTTCACAAATATATCTGATATGAATTATATTAAAAAGCTCATTATATAAATAAAATAAGATATATTAATATATATTAATATAAATAAATAATAATAACAACGTGTCAACTCAACGTTGTATTTCATTTTAGTATTCAATAAATATATTTGTGAAACATTAGTCCAAGAGTTAAATTTAAATTTTCATGTTATTT
Source organism: Henosepilachna vigintioctopunctata (assembly GCA_030704895.1). Classification (NCBI taxonomy): domain Eukaryota; kingdom Metazoa; phylum Arthropoda; class Insecta; order Coleoptera; family Coccinellidae; genus Henosepilachna; species Henosepilachna vigintioctopunctata. The sequence continues at coordinate 252,707 of JARQZJ010000099.1, forward strand.
TTCAATTGATCAATGAATAATAGTAAATTAAAATTGAAACACTCCGCTAAAGTTTCAATGAATATATTAACAACCTCTACATATATTCAATAATAATAGTAATAGGTAATAACAATTTGTCTTTATTGCCAAGTAGGGGTTGGGAATAAAAGCGAAGTTCAACTGAAAGATAGTCCACTCAACGTCTATATATGAAAATAATACATGAAATACACAATTTATTAATGAAATTTGAAGAAAGCAAAAACGAATCACAGAAACAAGATTTTCAAAACAAAAACACAACATTATAAAAACAAAATTAAAGGAATAAAAACAATATAACAACATAAGTAAAAAGCGAACAAGAAATAATGATTAGAATAGATATTGAAAGAATGGAAGAAATGCCTTATACTTACGCTCAAACCTTTCCAAGAAAACTGCATATCGGGAGGAACATTTTCGGGAGGTTAGCACATTAACGCGAGTATTCAACATTATTATTGATGAAACATGTTCATAATAGTATTCACAGCATGTACTATTTTTCAATACTCTTAAAATTGGGTTAACCACGCGGAACATACGTAGAGTTGTTGATATATTCAATCAAACTTAAGCCGAGTGTTAGAACTTTAATTTAATATTATGCAACATAATGTTTCACCAAGTAAAAAATTGAGATTCATCCGTGTCTTATCAACAATTATTTTGAACTTCATGAAAAATTTAATTTTCCTGTGAGGTACAATCGAACATAATATCGAATATAATGTAACAGACAGTTGAACCTTGTTCGATTCTCTAAGACTCGAAAATCGAATTTTACCTCAGATTCTCAGGTACCTTGTTATAAGGAAAATAATATTCGAACCACATTACCGCATTTCTTATACTCCTTTGATTTTTCTGCTTATATCGGATTTTACAAAATGTTCCATTCTTTTCAGATGTGGCTTTGATATTCAGAAGAGACATCGTGACCCAATCTCATCAAATAATCAGTCACAAGATACGAACTCTAAGAGCCCATTTCCATTGTTGACAAGAGTGGATCGCAAAGATAAAGACACAAATTATTCGAACAATTTCAATAATGATGTTTATGTATGAGGTATCCTCATAGTGAAGAAGTGAATCTTTTTCAGATAACTGTTCGTATCAGGTGATATGAATACAATAACTATTATTCAATAGCTCAAGATTAATAATATTATTCATGATAGAAATGTGTAATATAAAGTAGAAGTCGGGTTGTGAGAAAGAATTCTGTTTGGCAATATATGAGTTGATCAAATCTCGATGATTTTGATTTCATTTCTTTTTCACAAATGGGGTAGTTTTGATATTCTGCCCGGCAATTGATACTTTTTTCATGCGGTTAACTTTCTCTTATTTGAATATAGTCAATTAATTAATCAATTTAATTTATTGTCAGGATGGATGAAACGCTGTTTTCCAAAAATATTGAAAGTGATCCATCCGCGCTAGTGCCTTGTTGACATTTAAATTTTTGAAGACCTCCCGACACTCAGCTTTGCTAAAAGCTGCTATGTTGAAATTATATGGCCTATCAGTCGACCATAACGAGGAAGGAGTTGTCGACGGTTCAAATACATTATTGAAATCTTCAGAAAAGAGATATAAGATCGATTGATTCCTAGTAGTCACTCTATTGAATGTACGTAGAGTTCATTTCAGCTGGCATTGATTCACTAGATTTCTTATTGGATAGAAATACCAATAAGAAATGCCCAGAAAACACCAGAAATGCCTAGCATTATTTTTCACATTCAGGTTTATTGTACATAATTCCTATAATCATTCCTGGTGTTATCTTAAGCAATTCTTCGGAGTCTTGAGAAGTTTTCATAGTGTCTAACATTCTCATATCCTCTTCGAATACATATTATAACCTCCGTTTTAATTTTAAATAACAGGCTAGCTGAAAACGAGGGGCCACACATTCGATCTGATTGACACTAAGTAATAAAAATGAAATGACAATAAAAAAAAATAACTTATCTATATAACTTTATAAATGTTGGAATCACAAGATTGTCTTTCAATATATGTAGCTTGAAGCTCCAGCGACGTGTTTCTGACGCTCCAATCTAGATAATTTTGAGGCTCTAACCAAGGTGTTATTAAGACTCCATCCAAGACTGAATTATAAAAGCTCGAGTCAGGATACTTTGAGAGCTCCAGCGAAGGTTGAAATATAGTTCAAGTCAAAGTACTCTGAGAGTTCCAGCGAAGGTACTTTGAGAGCTCCAGCGAAGGTTGAAATATAGTTCAAGCCAAAGTACTCTGAGAGTTCCAGCGAAGGTACTTTGAGAGCTCCAGCGAAGGTTGAAATATAGTTCAAGCCAAAGTACTCTGAGAGTTCCAGCGAAGGTACTTTGAGAGGTCCAGCGAAGGTAGTTTGAGTCCAGCGAAGGTGACTGAAAACATTCAGGGCAAATCAAGATTCTATTATAGACTAAAGTTATTCCAAGAATTTCTGTAGGGTCTCGAAGACAGATTCACATTTACAGATAGTATGATATAATTTAAATATACCAAGAAATAAAGCAAGTGTTTCAACATCAAACATGAACATGAGATACGAATACGTGGAATTTGACATCGTTAACACACAGAAATCTTGAGCCAATTCGAAAAACTAAATGAGCAGATGAATCGAGAATAATTCAAATTAGAAAATGTGAAATGATTATTACAATATTGAAAGATAAAAAATTTAAAAAGGTATCATAAAAAATAATGAGAATGGCGAAATGAGTAAAATTAAACAATTCAACTCAAGTTTTCCAGACAGTTCACTTATACGAAAAATATGATTTATTTTCATAACTTACCGTTAATTTAGACGCCACAGATGATTAATTAATTCAGTTTGTATCCACTCATTAAAAGTATATAATCAAAGTAGGTACTTAATTGAAATTCACCAAATCTTATGTTTAAGATGACGATGTTACTTCTTAGATGGATAATTGGCGAAAAAGTAACGTCGAACGAGAATTCAGCCCACTATATCTGCATTTTAGATGTACTCAAGTCATCGCAACTGGACGAATAATTCATGAAGGAGTAAACAAATGCATTCAATGCAACAAATGCAAGAATCCAGCGACGAAGAACATGAAAGAACATAAAAAGTAAATCAACAATTCACTGGCGGCGGTAGTGAGGGAAATTCACACGTTACAATATCTAATTTCGCCTGTTTCCTCATAATCCTAATAGTGTCCGATATAACCAAATAGTACAACGCGAATGCTACTCCCTACACAATCAACTACTACACCTTGAACAATGTCATACAATTTTTCAATGGAAAAATTCACATCACCATTCGAAACAAAAACACTCGAATCAAGTTTATTCAACCTATTGATAATGCATTCGTGGTGAGCATCAGAAAATGTAGGTTTTTCATATAAGTTATTATTTCGCCTCCTAAAAGATATCAAGCTAACATCTATTTCGGGCGCGTAGTGAAGAGTCCTCGCCAACAAACGATGTTAAGCAACTTCTTGAATTCACTGCAAATTAAGTGGCCATTGACACCGAGCGACATGAAAAAATTCAGTTATTTACTATTTGATATTGAGACTTTTGGTTGACTGAAATGTTGATTTGTAGGTATCAATGGAAAGTTCTTTTTAGAGCATGCACAACACTCTGTGAATGAATAAAATTAAATTATAATGAATTAAATTGAGGCTAAATAATTGAAAATTCAGCCTCAATTCTCTCCTAAACTTTGGCAACTTAAAATCGCCAAGTATTAAATGTTCATCATTCTTATTTTTTCAACCCTGCAATTCCAGAAATAATTCTATAAGATTTTTGGAAGCAATATGCCGAATAGACTAGAAATAGAGAATTTTTTATTCTTCATTTCTACTTGAGTTCCACTGAAAAACATAAATCGTCAATAACTGAGTGTGTTGACCAACTCCAGATAGATTCGGTTACTAAATTATGCTTTACTACTATCACAACTCCTCCACCATTACTTCTACCACTCAAGACTAGCGTCACGATTTCTCCTGTTTACACTGTAAGAAGCAACGAATAGCACTGTCTTCAGAACTCCATTTTTCAGCTACAACTCAGCTATGTCAAGGACGTCAAAGTCCGATGACCACGGGGATTGATAAATCTCTCATGTCTTTGTTTTCAATATACGTTTTGGTAGTATTTTTATTTATTTATTTATTTTTTGTTTTAATATACACTGTTTTACAGGAGAGGACCTAATTACAAAACAGGAAAGACGACAGATACTAAAAACAAAATTGGTAATACAAAAGTGTGAATTTTGTACTTTCATATTTTAAAGTTCAATTTTAAAAAAAAGAGTGTGTGATATGAAATTACACCTAATAAAATTAAATATAGTTAAAGGAATAAAAAAACTTGAATGCTGACCAAACTTATACATACACATAAAGATAAACACTCACATACATATACTTTCACCTATTAACCCTTATACACTCATACAAGTAAATGAGTAAATATGTATCATGTACGTGAATACACATAAATGATTGTTCTAGCAGGGATTATGCATATCAAGGAAACTTGACTCAATATCAGTAACAGAACAGTATTCTATGTTATAGAAACATTATATCTATAACATAGAATGTGAATTCTCGTCTGGAAGAAACTCTTGGAACAATTAAGTTAAGCTTTTGCATTAATCTTCTTGCATAAAATGATTAACAATAAAGTGAAATGTCAGGATGCATGGCATCATCTTCGCGCACTGAGTGTATCCACATTAGGTCGACTTGTGAGTATTTCGTGTTGTATGCCTTAAGGTGGTTATATTCCATCAATTCTGTTTCAGTTTATCATCAACTGTTTATATTTGTGGGCATATATCCTATTTGAACATAATATTCGATTCAATATTCAATAGTGTTGGCGTTTACTTGATGCAAATCCATTATAATTGAATATAAACTTAAATTCAAACACTTGAACTCATGATTTACACTTTATTGACTACATAGCATGACGCGTTTCGTCGTTACAAACGACTTCTTCAGATGCTTACAGAATAATAACAACATTTTGAAAACATAATACGATTAAAACATGAATACGATTAGTATATCCTTATCAGTCGGATAGAAATCGTAAATATAACAGTTTAATATACTTTGGAAACGTTAGGCAAAAAGTCAAAACCTTTTTAAGTAAACATAATTTTAATATTTCATTTAAAACGAACAACAATTCATCGAGACACATCAAAAACAATAAAAACAAAATTAAAAAAGAAGACAAATCAGGTGTTTACCAATTGAATTGTGGAACATGTCCCGGTATATATATATATATATATATATATATATATATATATATATATATATATATATATATATATATATATATATATATATATATATATATATATATATATATATATATATATATATATATATATATATATATATATATATAGGTAAAACTAGTAGAAATTTCGGTACTAGAATACAGGAACATAAATATTGCTTCGCCCATAATGAAAGTAATTCGAATGATGCTAACCATTTATTAACAGAAAACGGATTATAGGGCGAAACAATGAAAACGTAACAAAGAAATCAAAAACTCCTACGGGAATCAGAATCATGCTCAACAAGTGAACCAAAAGATCAATTTACACTCTTATGCAGGAAAATATTCATTCAGCCTCTTCAATAGCAATACTGATAATGATTATTTCCGATTGGCTGCAGCAAATGGATTAGGGAGTGCAAATATATTTTCAAAATTTCGTATTAAAAATGAACGGAAATTCTGAGAAGCAACATGAATTGTGCATTTCTTTTGAAAAACCCACCAGATATATGTTTTTACGGCCCATTGTATATTCTATGGTACTTGAAAACTGATAATGATACCGAGATAACTTTTTTGTGGAAATTCCATCCATTTACAAAGCATTATTCAACCTATATCAACAGAACATGATTGAGAAAAGTAATGGTAATGATGTCAAGCGATAAACCTCTCCTAATACGAAATTGATTTTGACGTCGTTATCGAACTGAATTTAGCAATATCTTGAGGTCATATTAATCTCAGTTTAGCAATATATGGGGAACAATTTGAAACGAAATATGGAGCCTTTTTTGAATTATGTTAGTTCTGTTACCATCATTACATAAATTTCATTCTTGTTTTTCTCCTGAAGAAGACAGAAAAAGTGTCGAAATATGGAAAATTGTTATGAATATATAAGTTTTCAAACACTTCACCAGACCGATTATTCCGTTACTTAAATACTATATAAGTACCGTGAGGTCGAAAAATTACCTATTTATATATATATATATATATATATATATATATATATATATATATATATATATATATATATATATAGATATATATGAACGGAACAGATACCACAGGATTAGAAATGCACGCTGATACATCCATTGCACAAAAACGGGGACAAAATGGATTTCAATAATTACATCGAAATTTCCTTACATTTAGTTGAGTACAACATACTTTCCAAAGCACTGCTAAACAGAGTAGAACAACAAGCGGATCCACTAATTGGAGAATACCAAGCTGGATTCAGAAAAGGCCGATCATGTGCTGAACAGATCTGGACATTGAAGATGATATTACAGATGCGGAAATCTTCGAAGATGACACTTACAGGTACATTTACCAAGGTAAAATTTATGGCAAAGTATCAGATCACATCGAAATCAAAACCGGTGTGCGGCAGGGGGAAGGACTTTCGCCAATCCTTTTCAATATTGTTTTAGAGAAGATCATAAGAGAATAGGAATTTCACGTGAAGGGCATACAAGTGGGTATCAAAAAAGAAAATGTAATAAATGTCAAATGTCTCGCCTTTGCAGACGATGTTGCTTTCATCACAGACAACAGAACTGAAGCCATTCTCGCCGTAGAAAAACTACATGAAATTGCGCAGAAAACTGGGTTACAAACTTCTTATGATAAAACCAAACACATGGAAAAAAAACCAAAAAATTAATCCTTTCTTATTACATAGTGAAATTCTGCAAGAGGGCCATTTTAAATATCTCGGGGAAGTTATACAGTCCTCAGATTTAAACCAAATCGCAAATGAACAGAGAATTTTCAAGCCCCAAAGTGCCTACAAAATAACATGGGCTCACTATAACTAAGTAAGCATTTCGAGTGGCGCCAAATTTAGGCATTATAACACGACGATTCTTCCAGAAGCAATCTACTCATCTGAAAAAATGGTTATTGAAGGTCATTCAAGAATTAGAGAAATAGAAGAACAAGAACGAAAAATTCTCAGAAAGATTTACGGGCCAATCAATAGAAACGGCATTTGGATGAAAAGACCTCAGAGTGAATTGTATCAAAAGACAAATACGATAACGGAAGAAATCAGAAAACGACGATCAAAGTTCTATGCACATGTTTACAGAATGAAACAGTCCAGAATACCGAAGAAATAACTCGATATAATTATAAATAGTAATTGTGGAACAGAGTGGCTAAAAGAGGTCCAAAAGGATCTACAACAGATCAATATAAAAAAACTCGGAGATCGCTTTGAATGTCACTATAAAATCGCACATGTGAAGTTTTAGCATAAGTCAAATCGTCAACCTGGGGTTAAATTACACAAAGTCGATGACTTTCTGTCGATAATTTTTTGACAAATTATTCGAAAGAATGTTATTGCAGAGCTGGCCATGTGAAACATGATAAATGTTTCATACCACAAGGTACACATTAGTTACGCCACGTACAACAAATGAAAGGCAACGAATTCAATCCTCATATACCCTCTTGTCAATCATAGAGAGAACTACGAGTATGAAGTAAGTCGTATGCATAGGCAATGCATCGATTGATGTACATCTCAAATTTTAGGATTCAGTGAAAAGCACATGAATACATCTAACATTGAAAACTTCACACGTCCTTATCCATTGAGATACTGCATTTTACAACTTTAGTTTTCGAACAATTTCTTTGTTATGCCATCTAGGTTGCGATTGTGGAAACGCTCGCTGTCATTTATCGAATTATCCTGAAGTGGCAACTTAAAACATAAAAGAAATCTGCTACAAAAAAATTCTACAGTTCTAGAACTATATTATTGCACTTGCATATTCGATAATAAAAGTATACTATAAGTTTCTTTCGAAAATTTTCTGACAAGTTATTTCAATTTCAGCTTTTCATCATGAACCATGTGCTGTTATAGATGAACTCAAACCGGATCCCAAAAATTGCACACAGTTTTACGAATGCACTACTGTCGGATGGGTTAATATGCCATGTTATCCAACTCTCCTCTTCAATGCATTGACAAAGGAATGTGACTACCCTGAAAATGTGAAATGTCCCTGTGACTCAAAGAAATCAAGTAATCTATCATTTTTATTTTATATGTGTCGTTCGGAAAGAAATCCCTATATATATATATATATATATATATATATATATATATATATATATATATATATATATATATATATATAATAAAATGAACACTAGAACATTCATTCGAAAAATTCAGATTAATCAAGAGAATGTTATAGTACAGCTAGATATGCGAACGTGTACGATGTGATGTCTCCACCATCCTTCAAGGGATAAATGTTAGAGAAATATTGAAATCGATGCCACACCTGATGGAAGTGCCAGACATATATGCACAAATTTACGAATGATTCAAGGTTCGTCATTACTGAGATTCCCATCGAAATATCGTTTCATATAAAACTCTCAGGCAGCTGTGAACACATTACCTATGATAGCGAATATTAAGTGATAAATATTTCGATAAATCCACTGATATTGTCATTATATATATATATATATATATATATATATATATATATATATATATATATATATATATATATATATATATATATATATATATATATATATATATATATATATATATATATATATATATATATATATATATATATATATATATATATATATATATATATATATATAAATTATATATTATCAACTATATTGGATTCACCATGTTGATTGTAATATTACGTTGTAGCACTCCTGATGAAGGAACAATATAGTTTTGAAAGCTCGAGTTAAGGAAAAATGAGTCTTCTTATTTGACACCACCTGACTGCTATCTTACGAGTACCTATCTAATTTATGTCTAACTAGTCAGTCGCGACTATATATATATAAATATGTATATATATCTATAATGAGTGATTTTTTTTTAAATGAAATAAAACACCCAAGTTGCGTCATATATTCAGAATTTTCATTGAAATTGATATCTTGGCCTTTGCCTTTTGCACTTTGAACATTACTTCATGTAAATGTTGTCCGCAGCTCCGTATCAAATGGTCCATTCGGAAGGTCCAATTTTGGAAGATCTTTTGTTCGAGCATTTCGGCCCCTATCCCACAAATTACGCGTGTTATGTTATCCTGTGAGGCTTCAATCGTGTTCAGCTTGTCCACATACAATAAACACTTTACATTAGCCCACAAAGAAATAATCCATAGGCGTCAAATCGCATGATCTTGGCGGCCAAGTCACAGGGCAATTTGGAGAGATAAACTGCTCACCAAATTCACCTTCAACGTGTCCATTCTTTCACGAGCCTTGTGGCATGTGGCACCGTCTTGATGAAACCACATGTCAACCAAGTCCAACTCGGCCAACTGGGGCAAAAAAAAATACGTATCATGGCTCGATATCATTCGCCGTTGACGATTATGTTTCTTCTTGACGTTAACGGCTTTGAAGAAAAATGGACCGATGATGCCACCAGCCCATATTATACAACACCAACTGTTTTTTCGGGATGCATCGGTATTACTAGAATGGCATGAGGCTGTTCAATACTCCAGATGCAACACTTTTGTCTATCCAAATACCCCTCAAGCCAGAAATGAGCATCATCCCTGAACATAATTTTTCGATAAAACAGCGTGTTTTCATAAAGCTGTTCTAAGGCCCTTTCACCAAAAATGAGACGTTTTGGTAGGTCACTTGGCTAATTCATGCAGAAATTGAATTTTTCAGGCTTTCAAACCCAAATCAACACGTAAAATTTTCCACGTGATTGAGCAACATAAGCCCAATTGCTGAGAATGGCGACGAGTTGACATTTCACAATCAATAGAAATCAATAACACTGTACGCTACGGCTGCAATTTTCTCTTCAGTACGCACTGTACGCTGCGAGACAACGGTTTAATGTCCAACAAAGTATACTTGGTGCGAAATTTGATGATAACAGCACGAATTGTTTATTCACCACGTCGGTTATGACCACCATAATATGGTCGTAACAAACTATACACATTTTTCACAGAGCACGAATTTTGATATTAATTTTGAACATTTTGCAATCGTTGCTCGTTTGTAGGTCTTTCCGTGATGAAAAGGCATTGTATACTGAAAACTTTCCATTTTGACAAATGACGTTTGGGTGCCATTACCAACCAATGCCGCCAACCTGAAAAACGTAACTCTTGAAAAATCATCCTTTTTATTATATATATATATATATATATATATATATATATATATATATATATATATATATATATATATATATATATATATATATATATAAAGGTATATATATGGTTTCAAGACTCACAAATCATTCAATATCAGTGAATACTGTGTCTCATAATCGAAATATTTCTAATAAAACTCTCAGGGGGCTGTCTACACAAATGTTGTCAACGGGAACGAACCCATCACTTTCAATTAATATTCACTCTCAAAAGTGATGAGTTCGTTCTCGTTGACAACATTTGCGTAGACAGCCCCTGAGAGTTTTATTTGAGATATTTCGATATTTCGATTAAGATTCTCATTATTTACATACTGAGGATACATATATATATATATATATATATATATATATATATATATATATATATATATATATATATATAAGGAAATGAAATTTTTTGTGCTTATGGCACTGAATGAAATATTTAAGAAAATGAACACTAGAACATTCATTTGAAAAATTGAAATTAATCAAGAGAATTTCATAGCAGAGCTAGATATGTGAACGTGTACGATGTGATGTCTCCATTATCCTTCAAGGGATAAATGTTAGAGAAACATTGAAATCGATGCCACACCTGATGGAAGTGCGAGACATATATGTTTCGTTCTGCAAGGAATTCGTCAGTCGCACCACGTCCATCGAAGTGAGGCAACGATTTCAACCCCCAAGCATCTTCTTGTGAGTCCAAGTGGAAGATCGTTGAGTTATGAATACTCCATAATTCCATCTATGGGAATCAATAGAAAACACCTCTCAGATTATAGACACACCAAGCATCGAAATTTCACATATCTTCTATACCCGTAGGTATCTACTAAATTGCAATGTCTATTTGACAAATATCATCGAACGATGTTTTCAAATGTCAATAGGTTGCGTTAGTAGTACGCTCGCGTTTACCCGTATTTCAGGGGCCTATCCGGCGATATTTTTAAGGAAATGAAATTTTTTGTTCTTATGGCACTGAATGTAATATTTAAAAAGGTGAACACTAGTACATTCATTCGAAAAATTCAAATTAATCAAGAGAATGTTATAGTAGAATAATATTTCATTACTTTATTATTTACAATTTTCATTATTTTATTCCCGTATTTCCTGAAATACGGAAATAAACGCGAGCGTACTACTAACGCAACCTATTGATATTTAAAAACATCGTTCGATGATATTTGTCAAATAAACATTGCAATTTAGTAGATACCTACGGGTATAGAAGATATGTGAAATTTCGATGCTTGGTGTGTCTATAATCTGAGAGGTGTTTTTTACTGATTCCCATAGATGGAATTGTGGAGTATTCATAACTCTACGATCTTCCACTTGGAGTCACAAGAAGATACTTGGGGGTTGAAATCGTTGCCTCACTTCGATGGACGTGGTGCGACTGACGAGTTCCTTGCAGAACGAAACATATATGTCTCGCATTTCCATCAGGTGTTGCATCGATTTCAATATTTCTCTAACATTTATCCCTTGAAGGATAATGGAGATATCACATCGTACACGTTCACATATCTAGCTCTACTAAAACATTCTCTTGATTTATCTGAATTTTTGGAATGAATGTTCTAGTGGTCATTTTCTTAAATATTTCATTCAGTGCCATAAGCACAAAAAATTTAATTTTAATTTAATAGATATAATATATATATATATATATATATATATATATATATATATATATATATATATATATATATATATATATATATATATATATATATATATATATATATATATATATATATATATATATATATATATATATATATATATATACTTATTTATAGAAATGAAGAAATTTACGGTATTTACCTTCAATTTCAGCCGTTTACATATGTTTCAAGCTAATTGGCTATCATCAGAACGGCGTAGTTCAAGTTATAAGATGTCCAAACTTGGATGCTGATTAAAGAAAACACAGAATAAAACAAAGCACAAAGTTCCACGTGAGGAATCGACATCTCTTTGATATAAATTACCACAAAGTATCTTTGATTGATCTTGATATATATATACCTGCGGGATATGCCGATAATTTTCACTTTCATTTAAATTTTCTTCCGTATCAAACATTACTCATTTATTGTTCAACTTGGATTTATGCTCGGCTTAGAGCATACTTGAAGGGTAAATAGTCACCTAACGGGCGAAAAAGTTTTCTAATTCTCCCAATCCAGAGGGAACAAACGCGGTGACCTGAAATGTGGCGACTTCCTTCAGAGGTTGTGTGTATCTCTCATTTTCTTTTTTTTTGTGTTTCCATCTCAAGGTTCGTTCAACTTGAACATGGCTACGCCCTTCTTGGGAGAGCCAATCAGCTCGAAAAACGTGTCAACAGCTGCTATCAATCTGCGGGATATGCCAATAATTTCCACTTTCATTCAAATTTTCTTCCGCATTGGACATTGTTCAACGTCTCGGCTTAGAGCATCCTTGAAGGCTGAATAGTCACCCACGGTAGCCTGAAATGTGATGACTTCCTTCAGGTGTTGTCTGTATTTCTAATTTTGTATGTTTCCATCCCCAGGTTCATACAACTTGAAATTGGCAGCGCCATTCTGAGGAGAGTCAATAAGCTTGAAACACGTGTCAATGGCTGCTACCAATATGCCTCAATTTTCAGATTCATTTAAATTTTCTTCTGCTTCAAACATTTTCCATATATTGTTCAACGTCTCGGCTTAGAGCATTCTTGCACGAATAATAGTCATCTCACGAGCGAAGTTGTTTTCCAAATCTCCCAATCCGGAGAGAACAAACTCGGTAGCCTGAAATGTGGCGACTTCCTTCAGAAGTCCGTATTTCTTAGTTTCTTTTCTTTGTGTTTCCATCTCCTGATTCGTACAACTTGAACTTGACTACACTGTTCTGAGGAGAGCCAATAAGCTCGAAACACGTATCAACGGCTGCTATCAACCTGCGAGATATGCAGACAATTTTCACTTTCATTTATATATAACTATATAGTCAATATGTATAATCAATATTGAGTCCCTTAATCGTTGTATGTTTGTATATATAAATATACAAACATACAACAGAAAACATAAATAACAGAGATAAAAATCAATTTGTTACATAGAAATGAATAATTTCCAGAAAATATTTATGTGATTCCGTTTTCATTGTTAAGTAATAACGATAAAAAATTGACAAATAATGAATTTCAGTTATCGAAATAATATAATTCAATTATGTATGAGAACTGCCACTACTTAATGCTATAATGGCATTACAGTCCTACCCCTGTTTATTTTGGAATAATGCGAATGCTAGCTGAAGGCGCTGAGCATTAGTATCGGTCTAAAATGGGACAAACTGTTCGTGAATATTGCAATAATTGTCAAAGCTGTAAAGCACCGAAAAGCCCTAACATGGTTCAATCAAGGATTAGATACGATGCGAGGGTACATTATACTGAACTTCCCTTTTCAGTCCATATCTGTGTAATGGTCACGTTTCCTGAATCAAAACGTGAATTCGAATACTTACTCGTAGTTGTTTCACATGACTGGATTCATTAATATGTCATTTGTTCAGGAGAAATGCTTAATCAGTTGTGAAATTATTGCGAAGAACTCAATCTGAATCAATTCATTTTAGTCAATTTCCTTAGTTCACATAACTCCTAATAATAACTTCTATAGAGTCAAAGTGCATGTAGACCCATAAATCAAATTGTATTAACGAGTTGGTCTTTGAAGTCTCTAGATGTCGGAATGATTCTGTAATATGAGAATTTTGCCTGGGAACACGAAATTTCAAAGCGGTCAAGAGAGGAGAACAATCAGTACCGTTTTGAAGTAATTTGTACGAAAATTTAAGTGATAAAGTTTCTCTCCTGTCCTGCAATGATTTTGAACTGAATCTACTCAATAATTCGTTATGATTAATAACAATTAATAATTTATCTTTCGTAAATAAACCTTATCTTCCCTCCAAACTAAGAATTATCATGAACCTTCTCAAAATGATCTTAAGATGGCGTTGATGGCAAGTGTGAATGGTATGCCAGATCATGCTGCCATACTTCAACTTGAAACGGATTAGGGCATTAAATAGTCGAATGAATGTTGAGGAATTATTGAAATATTTGCCATAGCGAGATGAATATAATTCACCTATTTCCTTTTGAACTCACTTTTTTCTAGCTATCAACAATAAACGTTGTTGTATTTCTACTTGCTACTTCAAAGATTTCTTCGACATTTTAGAACTGTCAGAAAAACGAGTATTCAGTTTTGTCATAAGAAAACATTATGAATATAGTCATTTTTTTGATGTTGAAATCCCATTTGCCATAGCGAGTCCATGAATATAATTCACCTATTTCCTTTTGAACTCACTGTAATTTTTCCTCTAGCTATCAACAATAAACGTTGTTGTATTTCTACAATAAGTTGATATTACTACTTCAAAGATTTCTTCGACATTTTAGAACTGTCAGTCATAACTAAAAACGAGCTGATTGATACTTTTGCTCTCCTCGATATGCCTACATATTAATGTTTTGATGATTATTTCGTGACTAGATGAAAAAAAATTTTCAACATTACATTTCGATTTTTGATCGCTTGAAACTGACGACGAAGGTTTCAGCTGCCTGCACGTATTTTGTTCAGAAGTGTATCTTTGCAAAAATGCCATTTGATGGTCTTCAGGGCGAGTATCAAACGATATCTTCTGATCTGAAATCCAAAATATCATTTGCTTCTGTAATTTGAATTATCTGCAATTGTGGTCGTAATATAGGAATTGCATAATTTCATATGAAATGAAGTATGCATCTGCTCGTATGTCCTCAGTTTTCATATAGTCTTTATAACTTAGCCCTTTGAAGATTTCTGGTTTAACGATGCTGCTACTATCTGACTATGTTCAAAAGATTATTGCAGAGGAGTCTGAATACGTTCCTTAAGGAAAATACAACTGTGAATTGCTTTTGGATGAACTAGATAGATAACTATACTCATTCAATGAGATTTCTGATTCAGATGGCTAAATGCTAAATTACGAATGATATAATAACCGAAATATATATATATATATATATATATATATATATATATATATATATATATATATATATATATATATATATATATATATATATATATATATATATATATATATATATATATATATATATATATATATATGCGTATATATATATATATATATATATATATATATATATATATATATATATATATATATATATATATATATATATATATATATATATATATATATATATATATATATATATATATATATATATATATATATATATATATATATATATATATATATATATATATATATATATATATATATATATATATATATATATATATATATATATATATATATATATATATATATATATATATATATATATATATATATATATATATATATATATATATATATATATATATATATATATATATATATATATATATATATATATATATATATATATATATATATATATATATATATATATATATATATATATATATATATATATATATATATATATATATATATATATATATATATATATATATATATATATATATATATATATATATATATATATATATATATATATATATATATATATATATATATATATATATATATATATATATATATATATATATATATATATATATATATATATATATATATATATATATATATATATATATATATATATATATATATATATATATATATATATATATATATATATATATATATATATATATATATATATATATATATATTAATAAATATTAGTTTGGCACATGTGCAAAGGCCAAGTGGGGATGTATAAGTAATCCAGATGCACTAGTACGAATTGACCAGTTATTAAATGTGTATCAAATTATACGTTGTTCATTTATCTCTCTCCCAGCGTACATTACAGTGGCGACGAGGATTGTTAAACCCAACCGCGGAGAGTTATAAGGTGATGAGCTATGGCTACGGAACATGTTGGACACTTACGCGAGTTTGATCCCGCAAATTCGAAATGGACAATTTTCAAAAAGCGTATAGATAATTACTTCTTAGCGAACGAAATTAATGATGAGAAACGAAAAGCAGCCATTTTGTTGAATGTGTTGAATGAAGAAGCTTATAAACTAATATCGAATTTATGTTTACCGGTAGAACCGGAAAGTAAATCATACTTGGATCTGAGCAAAATGCTGATGGAACATTTTAAACCAAGTGGAAATGTATTTGGGGCTCGCTTTAAGTTTTATACAGCGAAGAAATCGCCGAACGAGAATGGGCAGCGCGAGTGAGAGATTTGGCAAGCTACTGTCAGTTCAAATTAACAGAATTGGACACGGTACTAAGGGACATTTATATTATCGGTTATGATAAAGGTTCAGTTCAAGACAGATTATTAGAAGAAAAAGTTAGTGTAACCTTAGAGGCAGTAGTAGAATTGGCATTTTCTAAATCAGTCATTCAGCCATCATTTTCTTCCAATCTGGAAAATATTATGAAGGAACCGGAGTTGTTATACGCACGTACCAATTCACAGCGGAGGGGCAATGCCGACCTTGAGTCCAAGTCTAGAACGTTTCATCCCCCCTCAGCAAGTTTCTACGCATCTAAATGCACAGTCTGTGGACGCAGAAATCATCGAGCAGATAAGTGTTCTTATCGTGAATGTTTTTGTCACTGTTGTAATAAAAAGGGGCATTTAGCTCCGGTTTGTTCTTTCAGAAAAACCGTAAACAAATCAAATGTGAGAAATAACCAAAATTTCTTATAATCTAAAGATTGTACAGAATCGAACGAGTATGAATTGTTCAACTTAAGCTATAATGTTAATCCTATATTAATCGATATTTCGATTGAAGGTGTAAATTTTAATTTTAATTCGGATACAGGTTCAAGTTTTTCTGTAGTATCTGACATATTTTATATACGCAATTTTCCTAACTCCAATTTAGTGAAAACAAATAAAAAGTTTCATTTATATAATGGCGAAATAGTTGTACCAATGGGGTTTTTTGAGAAAACAGTTACATTTCGGAATGAATCTCATGATTTGAAATTTTATGTCATCAAAGGTGCTACTGGTCCACCTTTATTGGGCAGGGATTTTTTCAATATCTTTCAGTTAGATATATATGAAAATAATATTGTTGATTCTACAAAAAATGATTTTAAAAAATTAATCTCGAAATATCGTGCGGTGTTTGAACCAGGACTAGGAACTTTCAATAAAGGGTTGATGGTATTGAATTTAAGATCCAAAAATGTTACTCCTAAATTTTTTCGCGCAAGACCTCTACCATTTGCCATTAGAGAAGGGGTGGAGGATGAATTGAAGAGATTGAAAAATTTAGGTGTATTAGAATCCATCGATTATAGTCCATGGGGGACTCCGATCATACCTGTTTTAAAAAAAGACGGAACAATTAGAATTTGCGGTGATTTTAAAATTACCTTGAATCCGCACCTGAAAATCGATCAGTATCCTTTACCACGAATAGAAGAATTATTTTCTAAACTACAAGGTGGAATTTATTTTAGTAAAATTGATTTGGCTTATGCTTATACACAGGTTTGTTTAGATGATAATTCTAAAAATTTGGTAACCATAACTACTCACAAGGGGTTATATCGATACACTAGAGCTCCATTTGGAATTGCTTCCGTGCCGGCAAAATTTCAAAAGATGATGGAATCGTTATTGATTGGTATTGAGGGTGTTATTGTTTTTCTAGATGATATTTTAGTTACAGCAGAATCCAAAATAAAACATATTGAACGTTTAGATCAAGTGTTAGGTAAATTAGAAGAAGCAGGGTTGAGAGTGTCCTTGAATAAATGTGAATTTTTCAAATCGGAAGTAAAATATTTAGGTTTCAAAATTGACAAGAACGGTTTACACACAGATGAAGAAAAAATTTTAGCTATAAAAAATGCTCCGGAACCACATAACGTTACCCAATTGAAATCGTTTTTGGGATTAGTTAATTATTATGGAAAATTTGTGCCTGGTTTATCTAACATATGTCAACCGTTATATAATCTATTGAAGAGAAAAATAGGGTGGTTTTGGTCTTCAGAATGTGATACTGCATTTGTGAGGATCAAGCAAGCATTAACATCGACAAAAGTATTAGTACATTATGATCCGAAGCTACCTGTAAAATTGACTGCTGATGCATCAAACTATGGAATTTCGGCTGTAATCACACATACTTTTCCGAATGGGGACGAAAAACCCATTGCTTATGCATCACGCATTTTATCTAATACTGAAACTAAATACTCTCAAATAGAGAAAGAGGCTTTGGCTATTACTTTTGTTTTAAAAAAATTTTATCAGTATCTTTATGCACGTCATTTCACCTTAGTTACGGATCATAAACCACTTCTTCCAATTTTTCATCCAGAAAAGACTATACCTCAGTTTTCAGCAAACCGGTTACGTAGATGGGCGTTAATATTATCCAGCTACCAGTACGATATTGAATTCATATCTAGTGTTAAAAATTGTGCCGATTCTTTATCTCGATTGCCATTGCCTCACCAGTATTCTATAACAGAAAAATTAACGGGGGAAATAGCAGATGTTAATTTCATTGAGTACTTCGAAAATAATGAACATTTTCCAATCGATTTTGCGTCTGTTAGAAAAGAGTCATCTTTGGACGAAACGATTAAGAACGTCATCAAATATTTGCGTACAGGGTGGCCCAAGGAAATGCACAGTAAATATAAACATTTTTACAAAATTTGAGAAGAATTAAGCGTTGAGGAAGATTGCTTACTTTGTTTACCCAAAATATTTTCTGGACTGAAAACACTCATTATGAATTTGAAGACTTTCCGCTACTTCATTCACAATTTATCTGATCAGCTTAAGCAGGATAAAGCAGATAAAAAAAAGACATATGTCTATCAAAAAATTGATTGTACATAGTTCCTTTATATCAATAATTCTAAAATATCGTTTCAACTGGGATAAAACCGTCTTATTATAAATAGCTTTTTCATGATCTTGATGCATAATTATCTCATCTCGTTTCAGAACAGTTCTATTGTTATATCGTGAGTAGTCATTAGAAGGAGAGCAGTCACATTCGTATTAGTATATTTTATATTCGTAAATTGATGATAACACATACTTTCCAGATATATATATATATATATATATATATATATATATATATATATATATATATATATATATATATATATATATATATATATATATATAGAATGATGACGTTTTCTTTTATAGGTTAAATAATACACGAACTGTTTCTCAGTAAATAACAACATTCAATGTTATTATTTACATCAGACTATTTATAACATTGACAAGGTAGTTTACAAGAATGATTCACAATCATAGATAGGGGAAGATGCAAGTCTGACTCTATAGTTCTCGGTAGTCATAGATACGCTAAGCAATACACTACACTACAGCATCGAAATTTCACATATCTTCTATATCGTAGATAAAGAAGATACATATGTGAAATATATAAATATAAATAAATAAAAAATAAATTATAATAAATATGAAAATATATGAATATCTTCCGATGCTTGGTGTGTCTATAATCTGAAAGGTGTTTTCTACTGATTCCTATAGATGGAATTGTGGAGTATTCATAACTTTACGGTCTTCTACTTGGAGTCACAAGAAGATGCTTGGGGGTTGAAATCGTTGCCTCACTTCGATGGACGTGGTGCGACTGACGAGTTCCTTGCAGAACGAAACATATATGTCTCGCACGTCCATCAGGTGTGGCATCGATTTCAATATTTCTCTAACATTTATCCCTTGAAGGATAATGGAGACATCACATCGTACACGTGCACATATCTAGCTCTATTATAACATTCTCTTGATTAATTTGAATTTTTCGAATGAGCATTCTAGTGTTCTTGATTAGATCTTATTTTTGTCATGAAGGTGCTCATCGTGTGAGCATCTCCTTCCTTTCGTGATTATCATCAATTATTTCGATGGCTACTTTACGAAGATGAGGAAAAAGTTTGTTTCATCAAATAATATCATAGTTTCGCAATAACAGGCATCATTCGAATTATTCTTTTTTGTCACATTTCACAAACATTTGGGTATTTTTAATCTTCATCTTCTAGTAGAACCTGTCGAAATCCTGTTTTGAAGCTGGAATGTTGTTTTTGTATTTAACGGCGCGTGGACTTGGATATGGATGATTTTCTATCTCTTTAGTCAGAGTCTTTTTATTATTATCACGATTGTTCCCCATGAGGAGAGCAGTTGAACTTGAATTCGCAATTATTAGGACTTTTGCTTGATCTTTTTTGCCTCCCAAAATCGCTAGTTCCTCTCTGAATACTATTTCTTTAACTCATCTGTCCATTTTATTTCAGGTTGACAATTTTATTTTTACTCAAACTTTACTTGTGCGATTTTATAGCGGCACTCAATGCGATCTTGGAAATTTTTCATATTGATCTGTTGTAGATCTTTTTGGAGCACATTTAGCCAATCTGTTTCGCATTTGCTCTTCATAATTACATATATCGAGTAGTTTCTTTGGTAGTCTGGATTGTTTCATCCTGTAGACATGTGCATAGAACTTTGCTCCTCGTTTTCTGATTTCTTCCGTTATCGTATTTGTCTTTTGATACAGTTCATTCTGAGATCTCTTCATCCGAATGTCGGTTCTATTGATTCGCCCGCGAATCTTTTTATCAATTTTCCGTTCATGTTTTTTTATTTCTCTAATTCTTCAATGGTCGTCAATTACCATCGTTTCAACTGCGTAGATTGGTTCTGGAAGAATCGTTGCGTTATAATGCCTCAATTTGGCACCTCTCGAAATGCAGTTTTTGTTAAAGTACGCCCATGGTGGCTTGTAGGCTCTCTGAAGCTTGGGAATTCTCTGTCCATTGTTCACTGGCGATTCAGTTCGAACCTGAGTACTGTATAACTTCTCTGAGGTATTTAAAATAGTTGCGTTCATGAATAAGTAACATTTATCGTTGCTACGTCCCTATTGATCCAATCTTCCATAGTCCGGATACTTTTACCATTATTATAAAGTGATGTCTCATTCGAAAATATAAGAAGATGGATACGAGGAAAATAAAATAACTGAAGTGGCTATGCTTGATTCAAGTGCAGCTTATGACACGATAAACCACAACCGGCTATTCTATAAAGTATATGAAATAACAAAGGATTATAGATTAACATGCTCTATAGAATGTATCCTTTCAAACAGGCGGTTTAACGTCACTTTCCAAAATAAGAATAGCAGATGGAGAGCACAGGAAAATGGTTTGGCACAGGGCAGCGTCCTTCTTCCCTCGCTATAGCCAATACCCAATCTTTATAGCAACTACCAACCCATGATACCAGGAAGTAGGCAGTTTCGTTATGCTGACGACATAGCAGTGGCAACGCGAGCGGACTCCTTTGAGGAGGTGGAACACTTTATTACAGTAGCCCTAAACACCTTATCAAGGTTTTATCATCACAACTTTCTGCGGCCAAATCCTCAGAAGACACAGATATGTGCTTTTCACCTAGAGAACCACCAAACAAGTCGCAAACTTAATGTTATATCGGAGGGCGAACAACTTGAACACTGTACTACACCAAACTATCTAGATGTAAAACTCGATCGAACTCTATCTTATTAGCAACATTGCCTGGATACAAAGAATAAA